>CM067072.1:2545810-3145810 GCA_033980235.1 Diadema setosum | reverse complement strand
TATCGAGCATGTATTCCTACTGTCTTATCCATTTGCTTTCGGGCTCAATAGAATCTCTCTATGGAGTTTGTCTACGGCAAATGCAATTGGTTTACATTCACTGAAACAGCACTTTTCACACATCATTTTCAACCTCAATACTGGTATCATAATTAAGCTGGCATGGTGGCAGGCGGGTTGGCTTTCAAGTTCTAAAAAGGCTACCTTGCAGGAATGGTCCAGGGAAGATGAGATGAAGTGAGCCAAGGGGCCACCGGCTCCAACAAACAGGTCTGTCACAGGGAGGGAATGGGCCGAGATGACATGGAGGGGGTTGCAGGACCGCCCATGAGTGCACTGACGCACGACCCTGAAAAATGATAAATTTAGCCAAGAGACATGATGTGAAAGGGGCAATTTTGACCCAAACTACACTCAAGGTGACATTAAAAGATGAAGATTATGAGCATGATGATTGGCGTTTCCTCAGAGTTGGACCTAAAATAGAAACTTATGGCACTTACAGTTTCATGCTTTCATCCACCTCAATGGAGAAAGTTAAAGGCTTTATTAAAAAGTTCCATGCTTTCACAAAATACATGCCCACTGGAAGAGGGGACAATTTTACAAAATTGCATCTCCTCCCATCCCATCTCCCACCGACTTGTAGTCAAAATCTTCTCAAAATCATGCTTTTTGGTCGAAGTAAATGCAATCACTTTACCTCTAAAAGCTATTGTTGCCTAGTAATAATATGCCTATAATATTTTGATGAGATGGTCCCTGTGCAATCACTTACTCTGACATTGCCCAGACGAGCACAAGGTTGTCCCTACTCGCTGTCACGAGGTGGCTGCCGTCATCAGAGAATCGGATCTTAGTGACCGTCTGGTAGTGACTGGTCAGCACTGCCACCAGCATGCCAGTGGTCAACTGCAAAAAATATTGAGATTAAGTGGTATTGCAATCAGCGGTAGATTGTAACCCCACCCATCTTCAGCAGATCTACCAGTAGTGGCAGGTTTGTGTGCCATTTGGCACAGAATATCCTCCATCTAACCTATGGGAAGCTTAGTGGTAGATACACGTACATACTGTATACACTATTATTTTCGCATACAAATATTTTTGTGAGTGAGGGGACCATGGACATTTTCGGGAGATGCTGTTTCTGCAAATTGATACAGAGGTCTTCATAAGTGCCGTATTACCTTTATAGCGTATGGTGACATTTTCGCGTGTTGTAAATTCGCGGTCCGAGTATGATTCGCGAAATTTGCGATAATTAAACCCTCGCAAAAATAACAGTTTATACAGTAGTGTACATGTGCCCAGACAGTGACTTCTCAAAACTCGCCTACTTTCGAAAATTTTCCCAGGTGCCTAGTCAACTTGGATTTGCATCCCTGAATAGAGCACCTCATCTTACACTTTGTGTGAATTATTGTACCATCATGCTCTTGACCACAAACTCTTTGCATACTGAGATATTTTTAACCAGAAATTTCTGTTTGTTGCAAAACTGTGAACTAACACCTTCTGTGCCAGAACTTCATAGATGTTTTTTTTTTCTTTTGAACTTTTTTCATGCATGATAGTCTACATGTTGAATTACTCAAAAAAAGGAAGAAAGAATATTTAAAAGCACTGTTACCCTTCAGATTGCTGAAGATTTTACATATATCTGTAATTCTAATTGTTTCAAAATGCTTGAAAATTTTTCATTTTCCCAATCTGACTTCAACACTTACAGATTTATACAGCTTGCATTTTCTTATCATTTTGTCAAGTCTTTGAGTTAGTTGGGGGGGAGGAATACAGTTCAAAAAAGGCAAAAAAAAAGAAAGAAAGAATGGACATAAAAACACACTTGTAAAAAAAATAACCAGAAAAAAAAACAGAAACTTTGAGCAGTATTTCAAAACAGAATTTATCAAAGCTGTTGCATTCAAAGTTCTCTTCTCTATCATTTACACAGTCATTGTCAATCAAAATTGCAGTTATTTCATGAGGTCAATAAAGATGATGTAAGTCATATTATTACATGTAGGTCTTCATCCCCTGCATCGTGCGAACTTGATCCTCTGCCGACAGCACTTGCCAAGAAATGTATTGGTGAACTGCTTCCTGTTCGTACAGATATGGTCAATGCAAGTCTCAGGTGTGGTGTTATGCCAGATGTGTTCGAATGGGCTGTTGTTACTCCACTTCTCAAGAAAGTTGGTGCATCGCAGGAAGATCGTGAGAACTATCGCCCAATCTCAAATTTGAACTTCTTCGGGAAGATCATAGAGAAGGCAGCCACGAGTCAAATCGTGGACTATCTGATGGAAAACAGTTTGCATATTCCAACAAAATCAGCATACAGAAGACAGCATAGTGTGGAGACTGCACTAACGCATTTACATAACGACATCTTAACCCTAAAAGGGCCGGGGGGGGCGGAATCCGCCCCCCCCCCCTCGACGTTTCACGCTATAATTCTGTTGCGCGAGAAGGCCTCGTCGCGAGGCTTCTTGACTTTGTTTGTTCAAGTCTCGCGCAACTTTTGAGACCAAATTTGCGACGTCCGCGTGTACTTTTGCGAAGCCACGCCCATTTTTGTAACGGAATGTCGCCTCAAAACGGGCACAATTTTGTGATTTTGTGTACATTTCCTATGGAAAACAGTGCTCTGTCGTGAAAGTCATAAAAACCTGATTATTTTTACAATTAATCGCTTTCATTGATTAGTTTTGTGCTAATTATGGTAGAAAAGTGGTCAGTGACAATTTCCAATGAAAAAACAAAGAAAAAACAAAAGTTGAAAAACAAAGAAATACATAAGAAATTCTGAAAACAATAAAATACATAAGAATTGAAATGAATTTTGGAAGTTTTTGTGATGTACAATCATTGAATATGCTGCAACAGATTTACAGACCAAAAATTAGACTCTCAATGCTTTTAATTAGGCTAAAATATGATCTTGAGCTTAATTTGCATAATTAATTAATTAAAATTAGAAATTGATTGTTTCAAAAAATCTTATGACACAATCTTGTAGATTATGACGCAGGTCTCACGCATGCAAAATTTCATCGCGATCGCGCCACCGATGGCCGAGATCTCGGGGGGGGGGGGGGGGGGGCGGAATCCCCCCCCCCCCCCCCCCCCCCCCCGAGCATAGCCAAAAAAGCCCGGGCCCTTTAGGGTTAATACTCTGTTTAGATCGGCGACAGGAAGCTATTTTGGTATTGTTGGACTTCAGCTCAGCATTTGATACCATTGATCATGCCATCTTACTCAACCGGCTCACAAGATGGTATGGATTTGAAGGTTCTGTTATAAACTGGTTCTCTTTATATTTGTCTGGACGTTCCCATACTGTGAAGACTGGAAATCACAGATTCCCATCCGGTCACGGATGACTGTGGGGTCCCACAAGGCAGCGTTATGGGTCCTCTTCTTTTCACCTTGTACAGTACACAAACGCAATGGACTTCTTTCGATGATATATGCAGATGATCTCCAAATATATCTGACATTCCCACCAAGAGACAGGGAGATGGCGATCACGCGCAGTAAGAGCTGCATCAAAGACATCACATCTTGGTCGTTCCAGAACAAGTTGCTTGTCAACACGTCAAAGACTGAAGTTATACACTTTACATCTAGGTTTGCCTCAGATCTCCTCCGTTCCCTCCTGTCATTACTGTGGATGGTGTTGGTATCCCTGCAGTCAGCAAAGCACGCAACCTTGGTGTCATCATGGATACACATCTGTTGATAGATAGATGTTTCATCCTGTATCTTGGTGAATACATGTCCTATCTTTCCCATATTTTGCACACGTAAAGACCATGTTACAGGGATCATTTCATAAATTAACAATTTTTTGCTCAGATGCCATCTTGTCTGTGCAAAGTGGGGTCAAAGGTCATATGTACTTCTTTTTCTATTTTCGCTATGACGTGTTATCTCTATGGGAGGGAATTTTTTAGATGTGAAAATGGACATGACTCTCTTTATCGAGCACTATCTTACTTATGCTTCGGTGAATTTCTCTCAGATTTTAGTATGTTGTAGCTGAGACTTTGCACTATCAGGACTCGAATCATTGATTAAAAAAGAAATCGGATCACCTTAATTTGTCAGTGATGACAAATTACAATCTCTAGTCTTGTTATTTATATTTGGTTTTTGAATAAAATTGAATTGAATTTAATTGGATTAAACTATTAAATAAAAATCACCTATGATGACCCATGATGATGAACTTGCTTGAAGCATAAGTAGGCGTACACCTGGGAATCCCCATATAAGTAGGCCCAGTGCCGTATATTAAGAGAGTCTGGCCAACTCGGTCTTGGCTTATGTGTTTTGAAGCCTGTGATTGGTCAAAAGCTGGTCCCGTGTTCTACAGGCGCCATGTCGTTACTGAAGTGCGCTCATACGCAGTGCCCATTGTTAACTACAATGTAAGCGTATCTGAGCGTACACGCTAACCCTGTAACGCGTAATACGCGCGGTAACGACATGGCATCCAAATTAGCAGTTGGCCAGACTCTCTTTATATACGGCACTGAGTAGGCCTACATAGCACCTCTATCGGGTGTCTGATTATATTTTGGGGGGAATCCCCATATAAGTAGGCCTACATAGCACCCTCTATCGGGTGTCTGATTGCAGCTGACGAAAATTAGAAGTTATTTGACCTTTGACCCCAGTGACCTTGACCTTTCCAAAAATGAACCCCTCAAAGGCAATTTTGCGGTCAACCTGCATCCACCCACTAAGTTTGATGGAGATCGGACCAAGGACCTGGGAGGAGTAGAGGAACAAACAGACAGACAAACAGACAGACAAACGTTGCTCGAATTATAGTATGATTTCAAGGGCTTTCGTTTCCTTGAAGATGACATGAAGCAGGGCAGGATCTGTAAAAACTTGACCTGCATATGTACCGGCTCCTTCACATTAAAGGACAAGTCGACTTTCATATACCAGTACATAAGGACTGAGAGAATGCAGCAATATTAGTAGAACACATCAGTGAAAGTTTGAGGAAAAGCGGACAATCCGTTCAAAAGTTATGAATTTTAAAAATATCTTTTATTATTACCGGATGAAAAGACTACTACAGTGTATGATGTCACATGCCTACAACGATTTAAGGAAAATAAAAAGAGAATTTCACAAAACTTTACTTTTTGAATAAAGTGCACATTTCTTCGACTTGTTACTGACGTATGTTAAGGGCAATATAATTCCCGCTGCCTTCTGAAAGAGAGAAGTTGAGTGCTCTTTTATTATGCGAGAAAAATGGATATATGTTGAATTTTCCTTAATCTTTCTTTGTATCGTTGTACACATGTGACATCGCAAGCTATAGTAGCCTTCTCATCCAGTCGTGACTGAGCAGAAACTTCAAAAATTCATAACTTTTGAAAGGATCGTCTGATTTTCCTCAAACTCTCGCTGATGTGTTCTACTAATATTGCTGCATTCACTGAACCCACATGTCTATGAAGGTGAACTTGTCCTTTAAATCATAAATGCAAGTCCCGACTGTGACAAGCCCTTCAAATACACCTACACCAAAAACTTCATGTGATTTGGTTGACTTGTGACTGATGTCTTGAGGTATATTGTAAAGTTGACATGACACACTGTACCTGCCAAATGTGGACTTTCTCTGCAATACCAGCAGCGATGTAGGTGCTGTCCGGTGAGGCTTCCAGCGCAGTGACAACACCTGGGCACGTCTGTCGCTGGGGTTGGCCATCCTTCGAAGTGAGTGATAGATATGTACACAACTTAGAAATAAAAGACACACAAATTGTTACCTCATTTCACTCTATTCTCTTTTCTTTTTAATACTCCATTTGAGATCTAATTCACATCCACTATGAACATATACAGAGTAAGTGAGGTTTTCAGAGAATTTGGCAACACAAACAAGGAAAAGTAGAAATTACGCGGTGCGTAATATATGTCCCCGCCGGAAGTAGCATTTAGTAGCAAAATGTACAATATAGGTAAAAAGATGAAGGTCAAATTTCAAAGAAGTCAAAGGTCAAAATTCTATGTAGAAGTTTTGAAGCCCTCACCTAGTGCCATCACATAAAGCAAACGGAATCAAAATCGGGTTAGAAATGGCGAAGGAGTAGCATTTTGTAGCCAATGTACAATATAGGTAAAAAAAATCAAGGTCAAAGGTCAAAGAAGTCAAAGGTCAAAATTCTGTGTAGAAGTTTTGAAGCCCTCACCTAGTGCCATCACATAAAGCAAACGGAATCGAAATCGGGTTAGAAATGGCGAAGGAGTAGCATTTGGTAGCAAAATGTACACTACAGGTCAAAAATCAAGGTCAAAGGTCAAAGAAGTCAAAGGTCAAAATTCTGTGTAGAAGTTTTGAAGCCCTCACCTAGTGCCATCACTTAAAGCAAACGGAATTGAAATCGGGTTACAAATGGCGAAGGAGTAGCATTTTGTAGCAAAATGTACAATATAGGTCAAAAATCAAGGTCAAAGGTCAAAGAAGTCAACGGTCAAAATTCTGTGTAGAAGTTTTGAAGCCCTCACCTAGTGCCATCACTTAAAGCAAACGGAATTGAAATTGGGTTACAAATGGCGAAGGAGTAGCATTTTGTAGCAAAATGTACAATATAGGTCAAAAATCAAGGTCAAAGGTCAAAGAAGTCAACGGTCAAAATTCTGTGTAGAAGTTTTGAAGCCCTCACCTAGTGCCATCACATAAAGCAAACGGAATCAAAATCGGGTTACAAATGGCGAAGGAGTAGCATTTTGAAGCAAAATGTACAATATAGGTCAAAGGTCAAGGTCAAAGGTCACAACTGAAATTCTGTATAGAAGTTTCAAAGCTCCCATGTAGTGCTATCATATAAAGCAAACAGAATCAAAATCGGGTTAGAAATGGCGAAGGAGTAGCATTTTGAACATTTTGATCACACACGGACGCACACACGGACGGACACACGGACGGACGACCTTACGGTGATATACTTGTGTGTCTACCCCTTTGTTCTCCCTTTTGTTAAAATAGACACACAAGCAAAAATTTTAGCCACACAAGCCTGACGGAATAAAGGCCATCTATTGTGCACTATTGTTCTCCTAGCCACACAAGCATACTCTCGTTAGCACGGACAGACGGACGGACGGACACACGGACACACACACGTACGGAGCCCGTTTCATAGTCCCCTGCTCGAACTCGTTCGGCGGGGACAAAAAGGACAAATCTGACCTTCAAAGTGGGTCATGCTTGTGAGGAATTTCTGCATAGTCGAGTAAACTATTTACTACTACTACAATGTACTACCACTGCTGCTGCTGTTTTGCTGGTGCGAAAGTACACTAGCGCCATTATAGGAGGGAATTCTGTGAAGCCAGAACATATCTCAGATGACCAGATACAGACTGATCTTTTGGTTAAGATTTTACTGGTCTCTGGTTCGCTTGGACTTGCACTGGCACGCTTTGAAACTTGGGACTCGACGCTGTAAAGTAGGCCTGTAGAAATAATACTTGCATAAACAACTAAAATATCATTCATGCAACGCCGCAGCGCTCTCTGCAGCAGCACGGGGACACAATTAGAATTATTTTCAGAGAGAAAGGTTTGCAGTAACACCGTGTGTATGCAATACTGTACTGTACGAGCTGAAATTTTCGCGTACAGATATTTTCGCGAATTGCTACTTGGAGGACATTTTTGCGTGTTGTTAATTTCGCGGTTGCGAGGGTCTAACTGAACTTACTTGAACTCTCACAAAAAAAAAAACTATAGTTGTCTAAACTAAAAGTACCTTACACGTGTAAGTACTAGTACTTTCTCAATTTGAAAGTAAAACAAATATCAAGAAGAAATACTTTACAAGGACTTTCAAAATTTGTGCCGGATATCGACAGGTGAACACCAAGAATGCAGCTGCAAGAGTAGACTGAACGCACTTTAAACAGCTATAGCTAACTGTACTGTGCGACGTGCATGCACAGTGGACAAGTTGAAGGCTAGCTAGGCGCAGCGCAGGACGGGATACTGTACTGTACGGCACTATAATTTTGGCGCGATCCTGCAGCACATGGCATGGCTTGATTTTCATTGCCCTGCGTTGTTTTTGTTTTTGCGGGTTGTTATTTTCACATATTATTTTCGCGGTTCAAAGACGAATTTCGCGAAAATAAAACCACCGCAAAAATTTCAGCTCGTACAGTATATACTGCGTTGCCTGGCAGAAAACCTAGAAAGAGGAGAATTGAAGAGGGAAGTGACATATATGGGGGTTGTAAGGAGGGCAAAAAGTGGAGAGTGGGGGACAGTAATGGGCTGGAAGTTGAAGTTGAACTTGTGGAGACGGTTGAAAAGGGAACAGAGAGAGTGGTACGGAAGAATAGAGTGAGAATCAATTCGTAAGATGTTCGGACATCGTTGCGAGGAGAAAGATGAAATAGAAGGGAAGGGGAAGAGGGATTTACTGTATCAATTTACAGTTTTCTTTACAGGTTTATTTCTCTTGCCTTCTCCCCTCAGGACTACACTCTAAAGATAATAAAAAGTTTTGGTACCTCAAAAGTTTCCCTGAATTTCCTTGTCTTAGTTTGTGTTTCAGGTTAAAGTACGTTGTCTGTGAGACTTACTCGCCCCAAAGTGCTCTCATGTCTTCGTAATCATGCAATAATGGTTTCGTACCAGAGCCGCCATGCGGCGGCTAGGTAGTATTGTACGAAACCACTGACTGCGACCAGCAGCGTGCAGCCCCATACGCATAGCTAACTGCGACCAGCAGCCCCATACGCATAGCGTAATGGGGCTTCGCATTGTAGCATTCAGGATCATGACAGATTTAGTATCGCGGGTAAATGCCAACTTAAAATCCAAAAATTTCTTCAATTTGAAGACTTGCCAATTAAGTTGAAGTATTGAAAACAGGCTTCGGAAAACGTTTGGTTCTGCCAATGGTCCCTTTCTGTTCGAATTGATGACTGAATGTGACTCGGTCGAGAGGACCTTGGGAGAGCTACATACACTGAATAACTATGGCCAGCGCATGCGCACACAAACATCTTATCCGTTCATGGATTTGAAATTTGTGCGCATGTGATGTGTTCGCATGCACTTCTCTTTGGTTTCATGAATCTTCACTTCTCTCTCCTCTCTCCAGCTCCATGATTTTCCAACCTTCAACTCCTCCCTCTTCCCCGATCCCCTTCCCTAGTTCTATTTCATCTTTCTCCTCCCAACGATGTCCGAACATCTTTAAGTTTACTTGATTCTCACTCTATTCTTCCTGAATACCACTCTCTCTGTTCCTTTTTCTACTGTCTCCACTACTAGTTTGAGTTCAACTTCAACTTCCAGCCCATGGCATTACTACACTGTCCCCCAATCACTTTTTGCCCTCCTTTCTACAGCCCCGAGCCCCATACATGTAGATTTATGTCACTTCCCTCTAAATTCTAATCTAGGCTCTTCTTCTGCCAGGCAATTCACTGATCCGGATAAGGACTAAATACACATGGTGGTGTTACCACAAACCTTTCTCTCTCATCGGATCTCATTTACTTCACCATGCAAACCTCCAAGCAACACATGCAACTGTCAGTGACTGTAGAATTATTTCATTTACCTTTCTGGTAGCCCGACCAGGCGCCGTGCGGAGCACGCTATTTTAATATACAGCAACTGGGCTGTGTATAGTTACCTTTCTGGCTGCCCTGAAATCCCACAAGCTTAAAATCGGTCTGTCTTTTGATGCGATTAAGAGTCTGTCCTTGGAAACACAAATGCTTCTTTCACAGCTGTATCCTGACTTGAACGTGACTAAAGATGTACCTGTAAAATGGTCACAGAGTGAAGCTGTCCAAAGTTGGCCAGAAGTATCAGTAGTCAAAAGAGCCTCCATGGTTATATTCGAAGATCATCTCTGGGCCTGTCTTGTTTGTAGGCCCTACATCTACTGAGTGGTAATACCCCCATCGGATCGCCAGCTAGCTACCTACCCGGACGGCCGCGGACTGGTCGGTCCCGTACAAGTACGTACTCGAGCGTTCAGTGAGCGGCCTAGCCACCTAGATCTGCATGATAGAGTAGTGCCCCACGTGTCAGCAGCTAGCCGCACGTGTATACTATGGGGCGCCAAGAGTCGCATGGTATATTTTGGTTACGAAATCAGTCACTTCGTGGACAAAATTGCCATTAATTCGTCACGAAATCAGTCATTTTACTGGCGAAATGATTATTCATCGCGTAATATAGTAATTTCGTAATAAAATGAACATTTCATTTCGAAATGGTTATTTCGTCGACTTGTTATGGCTGCACGTGTCGTTACGATCATATTATCATTTCATTACAAAATGAACATTTCATCGATTCGTTACGAAATATAGTAATATTGTGATGAAATAAACATTATTTTCGTCGACAGAATGGCCATTTCGTAACGAAATTAACATTCCGCGACAAAATGGCCATTTCCTAACGAACTGCCTATGATTATTCGGTACCGGTACAAATCATTTCGTGGAACAAATTGAGTGATTTCGTATTAAACGAAATATTCCATGCGACACTTGACGCCCCATAGACAGACTGTCAACCATTTTGTGGCTGCTGGTCAATAGATGGCGTGATTCCGAGTAAAATGTAAACAATGAGTGATTTCAAGTTCGGTGCTCGTGCTAGAGATCCGAGAGTGAAGTGAACTGTCAGGACGCGGGGGATTGAAGCAAAAAGTTTTGAACTGCTAGTACGGTAGTACCAGTAATCAGCGTTTACATTTTATCGCCAATTAGGCATTTGGCATCAGAGTACAAGCACATTGTAACTGCTCTGCAACAACTCAGCTGGGAAGTTTAATTTTGAATTATTTTTTTTTCCGACACTTTTTTGTATTTTTTTTTTAAATTCAGTGTGAAGTGCTTTCTGAATTCATCGTATTGCTTTAGCGGGCATTGGATTAGCACGCTATAGGCCTTATGAGTTCCAATAATTTGCGCAAAAAAATCGCAATAATTAGCACAATTGTGATTTTATCGGCCATTTTGAATTTTTTTTTTTTTTGGGGGGGGGTTCTGCGAGGTAATGGGACATCACCATTACTGTCCCTCTTCTCCATTCATTCAAAGTTATGACAAAAGTATCAAAGATTTTCTTAATATTTTCTTTAGATTTCAGATGCTCTTTATATTCAACTTTCTCTGATGGTCCATAATGAATAAATCACGTCTAGTGATGAAACTCTTCATGCGGAAATATTCACACACTCACACACATAGGGCCTACGCGCGCGCGCGCACACACACACACACATTATTATGATATGTTTGTAGTAGACTAGCCTATGTATAATTATTTTATAGTTACTGACAGTTTGTTCCACTTTACTCCAACCAAAATGTCCCGCTACTCCCAGGTGGAACACTTCACCCCGTTCAGAAGTTGGCTTTTTTTTTTAAATCAATAATAACACAATATGGGACTTTACGAATAAGAAGTAACAACACATTATGTGACCTAGCATCCTTTTATTGGGTCCGAGACATGAGTGTCAGAAAAGTTATACGAGAAAATTCATCAAATTTTTGTCCCACTTCACCCCACTCAGCTCGACTGGGCCTCCCAGTATTCGTAATAATACACTGCAATTGGAATCGGGCCAAGAGCAACCATAGAATGTACACAATGACTGATAGGAACATTTTGCATTTTGCATTGAATAGATCAGCGGAGTTCGCGATGAAAATGGATCGCTGGTCGACTTGGGATGGGATCATTATGCAAACAGAACCCTTTACAATGGACTGTTATATGGGGGCCTTTTAAGGGACATCGTAAATTCTTCGTCTCACAGAAATTTTCAATGAATCAATGTCACAAGAATCTCACACTTTCGCAATTCCCATAACCACGAAATCCTTGCATATTATGTTTCGGGATATTTATCTGCGATCTGTTCTGAATGTACAATAGAACGATATGACCGAACTCGCCAGCTAAGGTTCAAGGTTTACTCGTATACCAGGAGGTGGATTCCACCTCCCTGCTCGTACAAAAGCGAACGAACACGTGAACCAACACGCACGTGCCCTACGTGTCTTGTATTCATGAAGGCCTGCAATGTCATTGAATGTATTTTGCGGCGTTTTTGTCTTTTTTTTTTCGCGGATGATTTCTCGTGTCAGTCGAGAAGGATCGAAGGCCTCGATGGAGCCTCGGAGTTGAAGTTTGCTTTTCTTCCCATGGCAACCAGCGGTATGCACCTAGAATCACCGACGGATCCTTCATATTTGTAATTATGACTCTCTCCTTGCATTTCATGTTTAAATGCCCAATCAATAGGACCTATAGCTGGTATAGGACCTATACCTGGTATGCTCAAAATGGTATCACTGACATTAGAACAATCATTGCACCCGTAACCATTGTGCGTTTTACATAGCACGGGGAATTACTAACTTTCTGAAAAGAAAAAATAATAATAATTTCGTCACTGCTTTGGTTCTAAATCGTGAAATGCTCACGGATCATGGCGTATGAATCATATAATATACCCACATAGGTCTATTGATAGGTAATGTGCTCGCATTAACTTTTTATAAATCGTATAAAAGTTATCCGCCGCTGCGATTAATAAATTACAGTCCTTGACAGTCATAATTATCATCATCAGGCACTGCAAATTGTGATGCGCATGTTACTCAATCATTTTTACAAGACTGAGACTGGGATAAATTGAGAAAGCTACAAAGCGGATTTTTTTTTTTTTCATGCACATTTCTAATTTGCTTTGGCAATCAAGAGTCATGAGAGATGTGAGGTCTATGATATATATGAACGTTGGTCATGATAATCAGGAGCTTCACAGGAATTTATTCTGTTAAAACGGAGGGAAAATAAAAATTGGCCTAGAGGCACTCATACGATGCAGAGACTAGTAAAAGACTGCAAAATAGATATTACAAGCCACTGCGACGGTCATTTAAACAGTTACGTAACCTGTTAGGCCTATGGCAGTCTATAAAGGATGTGCCTTTTCTCATTGTGTAATAGCTGGATATTCATTTTTATTGTTTATATCCCCATGAATAATAATGGATTTATCTTCCTGGCTTTCTCTTAATCTTTATGTCGTAGGCCGGGTCAGCAATTTGAGATGCCTTGTAATATTCTTGATAGAAGATTTTATTATCATATCGATCATGGACCAAATATAATGACTCGACACACACATACACATCATCACGCGCACACAATATAGGCCTATATACTATATAGACTTATTATTCTGTACAGAATGACTATCAAAATAATTTGTGAGGGAGATAACAATGGCGATATGCTTATATGAAAGAGAAATAGTTCTTGTATAATGTCAGCGGTTATTCTAAATAGCTCAAGATTACGTTCAACTTGTTGACCATGTTGGCTCCCATACACACACATGAATACAACAAAAGTGTGGTATTTGATGTTTTTTATTCAGTCAAAATCAAGATGTAGAGAACAGGCAGCATGATAGAAATATACACTGAGTGCGTCATCGCAATAAATTGGCAAACATATACATTAATACAGCATAATTAATTGTATTATGATTACCCGACCTAGCCGAGTAAATTATCGTTCCAACCCATTGCAGTGCATTGTTTACGCCAAGAACGAGATAGATAGACAGACAGGAGATACAGATAGATCATAGATAGATAGATAGATAGATAGATAGATAGATAGATAGATAGATAGATAGATAGACAGAGATAGACAGATAGATAGATAGACAGGGAGGGAGGGAGAGGGAGAGAGAGGGAGAGAGAGATGTAAAATGTATTATAAAGTGCAGTATAGTGTATCATCCTTATGAATTGGCAAACTTATAAAATATACCCTATGTTTGGCAAAGAAATTTTGTCGTTCCAACATATCACAGTGCATTGTTTGTGTCAAGATCCTACACACACACACACACACACGACTCCTGTCGTGTACAGAAAGACTATTACTTCGAGATGCAGAAAATAAATAAAATAGGAAAGTCCATTAAGTGTGCGACCCTAATGAAATGGCAAACTTATAAACATATACAACATAAAAGGGGGTTCAGCCCACGAAACCGACATCCACGAGTCATAAGGCCCACGAGTTCGACATTGAAAACATGTTCATGACTCATACAGCTTACGAGTCGTACAGTCCATGAGTTCGACAACAGCCCACGAGTTCGACAGATACAACACGGGGCTCGATGTGTCCATTTGGTGGGCCTTAATTGTTTGCTTAGCGTCAAACTCATGGGCTGTATGACTCATCGTATGGGCTATAAAAAAAATATAACTCATGAGCTGTATGACTCGTGAGCTCTATGACTCGTGGGCTTTATGACTCGCGGATGTCGGTCTCGTGACATGCACCCATAAAAACATTATCCGATTTGGTTGACAAAAATATTATTTCAACCCATCACATTGCATTATTTTTGTGCCAAGAGATATTAGAGAAATGGTGCACTGACTGTTAGTGCCAAAGGCCCAGCTAGCTATAGCTATTGATAGATAGAACAGATCAAGAATACTTTGAAAAGTACACCAAGAAATGTGTCATCCTAAGCTATATTAGCTATAGAAACCAGATAGTGGTATCATTATTGAGATAAGACTTCGGTTCGAACATCGTGTTTGTTTGTTTGTTCATTTCCATCTGAGAGATGGCTGGATAGTCCATATTCAGCTATGCAAAGCTGGTCTTCCATGGGGTCCAGTTGGATGTGTGGTGGAACCACTTCACCGAGTTAAACACCCTGCTCTTTGCGATGAGTGAAGCGGGATCCTTTACGTGCATGAGTTGTTACTCTCTCATACACGGGACCTCCAATTTTATGTCCTTTCCAAGGGACAGAGTGTTTTGCCTCTTGCTAGAGGGTACGGTATGCTTACACACAATTAACATTGCTCAGTCCAGACTCGGGTTCGAACCCGGGCCGCTTGATCGTGAGGCAGACGCGTTCCGAGGGACAGAGTATTTTGCCTCTTGCTAGAGGGTACGGTATGCTTACACACAATTAACATTGCTCAGTCCAGACTCGGGTTCGAACCCGGGCCGCTTGATCGTGAGGCAGACGCGCTACCGACTGAACCAACTCACCGCCCTAGACCATCATAATCAGGCAAGGTTTTCTGCACTGTTTGCGAAGTGCTTATAGGCTACATTCGGCAGACCTGCGTCTATTAATTTCTGTCTCAGTAACCATGGCAACAACTTCTCCCCGGCATCTTCCACTTCTCTCCGCCAAGCTCGGAGCATTTTCAGCGCGCCTCCCTTACTTCCGGCGTACAACCGCCTGATCTCTTCCGCGTTGAAGCCTAGGGCCACTCCAAGGTTCTGCGTGTTGTCGTCACTTCCTGCGATATCCCTGGCCACACCCTTCATTGTGGTCTCAAAGTCGGTTGGTGCCGAGTTGTGTAAGATGCTGCAAAGTAAGCATGATACGATCCTCTCACTTTTAGACACTGTAAGAGAATGGATTCTCGTTTTTAAAGTGGCGATAGAGTGATAATAGATCGTTAAATTTCCTAATTTCCTACATACAGATGTACGTAGGTGGATGGCAAACAACATTAATGAAAAAATAACTTTTTGACAAAATGTGGAGTACTGTAAATTTTAAATCTTCATTAATATCAAAACAAAGCATACTATGCACAAAGTCTTCTTTTCTTTTCTTTTTCTTTTCTTTTTTTGCTTTTGATGGCTATATACATTACATTTCTTTTTGACATAAATGGATGTATTCGCAGATATTTTGTGACAGGTTCCTACTCAGATAGTACATTGGAGGAATGCTTGATACTTTCTTTTTTACCTTTTAAAGGAAATGTGTTCAGACAAACCTATGACATTTCATCTCCTTGACGTTCTATGCAGTATATCAAACTGCGTGTTTGTGTGTATCTCAGTGAGTTTGTGCAACTTCTGTGCATCCACATGCAAACTGACACAGCCACACCCACCCAAACACACGCACAAACACACATTTTCCAAATGCTTCTGTTATTTCATTCGTTGCTATGCATTGTACATGAATGTTTAAATGTACAAAATGAATATAAGAAACATTTTTATCTCCTCCCATGGAGTACACTTGAATCATTCTACCTGAACATTAAGGTAAAAAAAAAAAATAAATGTCCAAAATATTCTATATAATATCTATATGCAATATCACACACACACACACACACACACACACACACACACACAAACACACACACATAAACAAACAAACAAACGAGCATAATACATTGCTTACAACGTCAAGACGATAGGAATAAGTGGCACCCCAGCCAACACGTAAAAGGTGAGAGTCGGCAGCGTGTGCACGGTGTGCGCGTAGACACCGAATGACATGACTTTTGCGATGAACTTCACAGTGTTTCCGATGCACGCCCCGTAAGTGAAGACGGACGCTGGATATAATAGCATGGTAGAACAAGAGTAATTACTCTCGATATTACAGATATATGGTTGTTTTCTCAAGGAAAGTAGAGTGTGATAAATTTTGAAGCTTTATCATATTTGGTTCTTTTGAAGCTGAAAAGATGCATACCAGTCATTTCTGTGAAAACATCTTTAGTTGTACTTTAGAAGGGCAAATACTATTTCGTCATGATATCAAACACACTTTAATTGCCATAGAGAACCTAATAAATTTACTGGTCCTTCTGCTTTTGTTTTTAATCGAGTCTCTGAAATATCAGATGCAATGGATACTTTTACCTATAACGACTTCATGAAACTTTTATTTTTCACCTGTTCGTTCATGAAAAAAAAATGGAAGCAATATATTTCTCAGAATAGGCCACTAGATCGATGGTGCATTACAAAATTTAATGCTGTACTTATTATTACTATATGCTAATATGTATACTAAGGTGTCGACGTACAGATTGAACTGCAGTGAATAATTTGCATTGCAGTACATCAATTTCTAACAGTTTTGTAGCTTGAATGGTTGGAATGATAGTATGAGATTATATACGATGCAACTGTCTTTGTAGTTCTATCAATTGTATTCGAGGAGGGTCATGAGGTTACAAGCACATATAGAGCCCAACGTTCAGTATCAGCCTTTCTGATGTCACAGTGTCGCCTTCGTCGAAATTTCTGAAATGAAATTCCGGCCTTTATGTCATTCTAAGCAGTCTCGATACTTGAAAATTTTGAATAAAGATTAATGTATATAAGACACGATATTCTCTGGCAAGTTACATCATAACAGGTGTGTACGACCCTTAGGGCTTTGCCTGAGGAAGTGCGGGTGCCATAACGGAGTATTTTAACGGTTATAGTTGGTTATTCCAAATAGGTCGTTATTCTGAATGTTATTCTCTAATCCGGAAACGAAATAAGGTTTGTCATTCTGAAGGTTCATTAGTAGCATACACACTTTTTTTTTTTCATTTTTGAATTAACGAGCATGTGGGAATACGGAATTTGTGTGTTTTAGAATAACAACTCTTCGGAATGACGAGCATCACCCTTGTAAAGATGACTTGGAGAACTGGGGGCCAGATTGTTATGGAGGATAAATCTCTTACCTTGCTCGTGCTCGTCCACCATCTTGGACATGAGACCGCGGACGAGCGGGGCTATGAAGCTGGACATCGCACCGGCTACCACACCTGCATAGACGGCGATGACGGGTGGTAGGTACAGAAATGGGAGAGAGAGAGAAAAGATTAGCGTACACGGATTATCAAAGTAGACGTATTCACTACAGGGGCGTAGACAGCAGGGGTATGCATCCCCCAGCTCACAAGGTGGGGGATGCCACGTGTAATCATATTTCTTTTTTCAAATGCAAAAGCTCAACACTCTCTCCTTTGTTTCAGCGCCATAAACTTTATAGTACACAATGAAAACACACGCGGAAAAAGATGTGATTGCAGGTACCACAATAATTAGCCATTCGTAATGTCCTTGAATTCATTTTTTTCCTTCTTTTTGATTGAACATTTTCCAAATTTTCACCTAAAAGTGTGCACCAGATCGTTGAATTTCAGTTCTAAAAATGCAAAAACTCTACACGTGTGGGAGGGGGATACACTTTTCCCCATCTTCCCCCATCTTCCCCCATCTTTCCATTTCCGTAAACCGACTTAAATGGCGTAGACGCGGAAAACTATATGTGACAAACACATTAGACATTCACGTTGCCTTGAATGCTCATTTTTCTTACTTTTCGATTGACAATATTTAAGATCTCCCCCAAAAGTGTGCAAAAAATCGTTGAATTTCAGTTTTAAAAGTGCAAAAGCTCCACACCATCCCCAGCTGATCCCTGTATGTTGGTCCACTTCACACAGACTTATACACTGTGTAGCACAAAATGAAGACGCACACACGGATTGCACATACCACTAAGCCATGTCCTTGATTATTAGTTCTTCCTACTTATCAATTAAAATTTTCCGAATATTCCCCAAAAAGTATGCACTAGATCATTGAATTTCAATGCTACCCAGTCCGGGAGGGAGGTGGGGATACCCCCTCCCTACCCTGAGTATTCCCCACAAAATATTGAATATGATCATTCTCCTTCCCCCTAGAACCTAGACCACCACTTTTCCTTTATACTTACATTGTACGTATATGCCCATGAGTGTTTGTGTGTATGTGTGTGTGTGTGTAATGTGTATGTTGTTATTTGAACAGTGTGATCGCCTCTTTCGGCCGCAAATCCTACTCCTAGATCTTAGGACCTGTCTACGACGTTGATTCAATGCAAAAACCTTATAAATAATTAGGCCTATATTGTTTGGCGGAAACCAACAGGCCTTTTCGAGATTGCCTGCCGTGCAAGAATAAAATCGGGGCTTCATGGATTATTTTCTCTATGTCCTCTGTTATTGATGTAAATTTGGGTGACTGGGGGATGTCGCGAATAACACGTGATTACGCTTTTCTCGGGGACTGCGTTGTCGACTTCATTCATCTGTCGCATTATGTGCATAATAGAAGTGAGGTCCTTTTTCTATTAAGGGGGGGGGGGAGGCACAAAAGGATATATGTCCCTTCTAGGACCTATTTAGTTTTTTTCCTTTTTCTCTCAATTGAGGTTCGAACGACTAAAAAAAGAAGTGACCTCTTTAGTGGCTTTTTAGTTTTGTATCTTTTTTATGACTTCTTCTCGGGGGACGGCATTCTTTATATGCTTTGTCGACATCATTCTGATATTTTTCGCATACCAGCGCATAACATGCGTAGGCCTATTTTTCCTTTTTTAAAGGGGGGCTTAAAACTCAAAGGGGCAGTCAGTTCGAATGCTGGGGCACCTTTTCAGCGATGGGAAGGGGCACAAGACTATAAGCAACACGCAATTTGGGGCACTTTTTCAGCGAGGAGGCACAAGACTAGGCGAGTATACCCAATTTCGATCACATGGGTAGGCTCCTGGCTACTTTTCTATGTAGTGTGTCAAAAGTCAGAAAATGGCTCATTTTGGTTAATCCCAAAGGAGAAGGAGATTAACCCTTAGGGGTTTAGAGATGCAGTATTTATAATGCACGACTGTTCTCACGCAATCCTGCGATTTGGGCCTTTGCTCATTTTCCCTTTATCTTCTGGTAAAGGCCCGAGTGCCAAACTGAATAAAATGGTGCACAGTGTTTCATCATGGGCTGCAAGAATTGACAACACACAAACATCAAAGCGCAAACAAGGGGACTTCATGATTCTAAGTGAAGCTTAATTCTTGCCTGACAATATCATTCAACATGATTAATTCCTTCATAAGTCATTTTGAACCATGATTCCCAGCACAATGTACATTGAAAATACTGTATGACCTAGTTTAGTTCATGATTTCCAACAGTTCCATCTATAGGTGAAATCAGTTCAGTGAGCATGAAGCTCACATTCTTTACAAAACTCTTTCATAAAATTTTCTTTACAAAACTCTTTCATAAAATTTGCTTTCATGGCCTTCACCACTGTCCAATTGTCGAGTTTATTTACACTTATCTGAATGGTGTTTGCATTTTCGTTTTCCTGCATTCCAACAATGATAGATGATCTACGGTACAATACAGTATTCACTTTCAGCGATAGGGTGCATTATTATCCTAACATGCATCGTTAATTAAACACAATAATATGACTTGGTCCAGTAAAAATTCCGTGAGAGTTGCCTGAGGGGCTTTCAAGCGTGTTGATTGTTTTCTTCATTCTAAATTACTAATCATTTCTTTATTAGTGATAGATTTTCACCACGTTCATATACAAGTACATATTGAATGTGTATACGTAGAATAGATGAACAAGAACAAGATTGACTATAGTAACTAAGAAGCAAATTTTCAACATGCATCTTAATACCTCAAACTTTTTTCCCCCCTGGCTGGCAACATTTTGTATCTTCGTGTTAAAACTTCAATCTAACAACCATTATCAAGTGAATCGAAATTCATTGTGTAAACCGATGTTTTGATGGTTTTTAGATTAACTATTTATTCATCATTTCTATTTATTTAGAGCAAGGCATAGCGTGATGAAGTAAAACGATATACACTGGCCCACTGGCGAGTAAAGTAATCACACTTACTTATATACAGAACCGTCGTAGTCTTTGCAAAAGCCGTCACCATGCTCATTGCCATCGCACTGAACAAGCTGGCGTACATCATCCAGTAATCATTGCTGAAGTAGTAGACTAACTGACCACCTATAATCGATCCTGCAATGCGCCGAGAGAAAACACAAAATCGTCAATCATCTTACCTCTGTCAGTTTGAAATTGTGGATTAGTCATCCTTCCAATTGATTCATGCAAAAACATATAGGCCTACTATACAGAGTGAGATATATTATATTAGAGAGAGAAAAGAAATGAAAACACACACCGAGAGAGAGAGAGAGAGAGAAGGGGGGGGGGGGGGAGACGAAGAGAAATGGAGAGAGAAGATACTGTATGTCCTGTGCAAGTGGCTCTGTTACTCAAAAGAAGTACTATCTATGAAATATGCTTTAAAAAAATCAACTATGCGAGTAATTACAATGTCTCAAAACAACTATGGTATCTATCACCAGAAATGGCGTTCACAGAAATGTCTTTCAGCGTGAACACGACGTAGAAACTTGATAAAAACGGGACTCCTGTAAGTCTTTCCAATGAAGAATTTCATGGTGTCGGCGTTCTTGTTTCCGCTCTCATAAACGTCAGTTGACACCCCCCCCCCCCCCCCCCACCACCACCACCCTATCTTATCCGTTTGATTCGATATGAAATTGACCTTTATGACTGTAAGCGTGTATTATTATCTTTTCAATGCAGTAAAAATCTATCACAAGCCAATTAACGAACCAGGTTTTATTTGCTGTTAAGGGCGCCACATATTTCCTGACTCAGATACAAGCTCCGTCTGTGCCCATCCATGCTTACCTACTCCCGGAAGAACCAAGGACGCAGCTGAGAAGAAGCCAACGTCCAGGGCTGACCAGCAGAAAGGTTCTGCGAGCCCGTGGAGCACGACGACGCTCTGGCAACCGGACACGCTGATGAGACCGAACAAGAGCACGCAGCCTGCGGCGACCAGCTTGACGCTGCGGGAACGGTTGGTAAGGCTGAAGAGACTGCAGGTACTACCCGTCCCTTTTCCCTCCGCTGCATCCGCCGCCGCGGCAGTCGTTTTGGCAGCGGCATCCTTGTTCTTATCAACTGTTTCGATCAGGATAAATGGTGAAGCAGCGTACAATAATGCTAAAACCAGCAGAATGAGCGATAGCCAATACGATGATTCGTATCCGAAGTAAGAAATGAGATAGCCATTCGATATCTGACTGGACCCGTTACCGAAAAAGTACACGACCTCGGTGACTGCGATTCGCAGTGTCCTCTGTTTTTTGTTCGTGGTGTCCGCTATGTACGTTTGGGCCCCGGCGAAAAGGAGAACCACACCACCAGATACCCCTTGAAGCAACTCGGCAAGGTAGAACGTCCACAGTGGAAAGCGAAAGTAAGAAATGAGAAGGAACAAGACGCACTGAACGATGAACCCTACACAGGGCACCAGCATAGTGACCCTTCTTCCAACGACGTTACTGATGGCGCCAACGAAAACGGTGGTGAAAAACGCGGGAAACGTCGAAATCGCGTAGAGGTACAAACTCCATACGGCTGTCTGACGTTGAATCTCGTCTTCAACCTCAGTGTGATTGGCATGGGCGCACAGCGATTCAGTCGTAGAGTTGGTTACGCCGAAGCTAAAGGGCTGGTGATGCTCCTCGCTGATGCGAGATTTCAGGTACTGCAGTCTCGTTACGATCATGGCTTTCCTGGCCAGCGCTACGAACAGCAGTACGGGCTCGACGGTGATCCACCTTGAGCGAGCACGAACACGGTTTCCATTTCCTTTCAGGGAGTCCTCAACGACGTCACGACTTTGGACTTCATCCGAGAGGGACGGCGACATGGCCGTGCAAAGTAACGCCGCGCTCTCTTCCTAAATCCTACAGAATATCACATAAAAATAATGTCATCGTTTGCAATGGTATACTTTTGCAATTTGCGTACTTGGTACTTGTACTTTTATTTACTTGCTTGCTTGCTTGATAATATGTTTTCCTATCAATTCTATCCGAGAGGTACGATGAAAAATGTACATAGGCCTACTCATGCAAAAAGAAAATATTGAATTCATAAAAACTGGACTCATTTTCCATTTCAGAGTCATTTTCTTTAATAAGATCTATCTCTGCTTTTTCAAGGGGTCCTGTAAATTACATAAACATCGACAAAATGTAGACATAATTCATCACACAATGGCAAGTGGACACACGAATAGAATTAAAGTGAAAGTTCAAGAAAACACATAAAAAAAAAGAATTAAAGTGAAAGCACATCTACAACCAATCGGCGACCAAAGTTCGCACAAAAATGCAGACCGGTTAGCGACCGGTTGCCGACAGGTAGGCGACGGTTTCCAAACCATTTTGGTGTCGACTGACTGAGCCTTGCTAGAACCATAGAGCTACAAACAAAACTTTGCGAACCTTTTTGCTAAAAACAAAACAAAACAAAAAACAAAGAGTGAAAAATGAAGATGAGTAAGCTACTGTTTGCAGAAAGATTTGGAAGTGGCACTTGATCGGCGACTTTATGAAGACGACTAGAAATTGGTCGCCGATTGGTAGGTCATAATCTCGTCGGTGACCACTAGGCAATCAAATGGTCAGCAATTGGTCGGCAACGGACTGTTTGACGAATAAAGATCTCCATCCTACGGATCAGAAATTACTGAACACCAGTCATAAAGAGTTTGGGCGACGTATCCACAGCTTTTTCACGACTAATTAAATACTAGAAAGAAAAAAAAAAACTTCTGGCGACAGACTTGGTCTGAAAAAGGATTTTCGATGCAACATCGCAAACCTCCAGCCGGTGTCTTCACGATAATCAAAATAACATTATTTGTTCCGGGTTTAGGAAGAGCAAGTGCATCACCTGTCCTCAAATCATAACAAACAAACAAAAAAACTCACTTATGTAACTTTCTTCCATGGGTTTTAATGCCATATTGTGTAAAATCGTATAAACAAAATATGACATTGCATGTTTCAATCTTCGCATTTCCAGTAGCTTTTGGGTTTACGGCGCGACAGATTGGCGAGGGCGGTGAGATGTGAACGTTTCTACAATAGCTCTGTGATATGAAGGGTTTGTCTGCAAAAACCGTTAAGTCCATTTTTGAAGATTTTGAAGTACGATCTCTGTCATAAAGTACAAATAATACCTTTTAAAGGATATATTGGTCACTACATATAAAGGTATATTTTTGAAGTTATGGTCAAAAGAAGCGAAAAAAATCTTATTATTCTCTTTATTTTTCTTGACCTTTAATCGCAAATATCTCCATTTGGCAAATATGGACTTATCGGTTTTTGCAAGCAAACCTATACCCTACCCAAAGAGCTACTATATAAGTAGCTCTTTGCCCTAAACCTACCCTGCAGGTTCGACCTTGCTTGCGCCCTCACACCTCATTGCAGCAGGCTAACAAAGTGTTAACCACTTTTAAGTTCTAACAAAGACTAACGAAACGTTTAGCACTACAACTAAACATTTAGTTATGGCAAAACGTTTACCATTCTAATGTGGAACAAACAGAAATTGACAATTGAATGCACGAATGATTGCAACCTCATTCTGATGTGAACATAATTATACAAACTCACTTTTTTAAACATGCGCAAAAAGGAGTCGCCACAATGCAGGATATACTCCCAAAGTACAGTCTCTGTGGCCACTCTCTCTTTACTAAAAACGAAGAGGACTTGAAATGCTGTCGTCCGTCTCTGATCTCTCTTTGAAACTTCAGACGCGGGCACTCGATCGGCATTACGCATTTTCAGATGACGTCACCGTGGTTTTACGGTGATAACAAAATACAATAAAAGAATTTCGGTAAAGAAGGAAAGCTACACGTAACTCGGTGCGCTCAAGCGCGGAAGGAGCAGAAAGGCATGGCTTCATTATTATCCTGATCAATTTCTATGAAGACCGTTCATATCCTTACATGTCGTTTATTGTGTGTTTGTTTCATTATGTGAAATTTTGTTTGTATCTTTGCTTGTTTTTATCGGCAGACAGATGATGTGGGGTGTAGATTTTTTTTTATTCTCAGCTATGACAGTGAGAGTACTCAAACGAAACTGAAATTATTTCAGTAAGCTCGTGTCTATCACTTTCCAGATTACTTCATTAATCTATCTAAATCATTAACCTGGTAATGGGTGTTTGTACCGTCGCAGAATATAAGATTTCAATCTCTGTACGTTCGCCATTTCATCGTCTTTCCTGCTGTGAAAGTTTTTTTTTTTTTAAAGTAAATGCTCTTTCACAGAAAACGGGAAAGGAAAGCAATTTGCCTGAATATACAATGTTAAGAAAATTGGGAGTAAGTAATGCATTAATTTTGCAGTAAAATTGCAATAGGTATGGTGTGTGTAGTGGATAGGGTTGGAAAGTATTCCGTGTTGGAGCCATCAACTTCGGACATAAACGAAGAACGTCATGGAGCGTTATAATTCCAAAGGTTTAATTACCAAAAATACCTTGGTCACAACCACACACGCAGACACACATACGCACACACACACACACAAATAAATAATGAGACAATGTTCATCGATTCACAAGACGTCACTTTCGCACCATTTTTTTTACATAATATTTTGTTAAACTCGAATTCCTTTCTCTCTTAAAGTGCATTATTACGACTCTACGATAATTTTATTCTGAGGGAAAACAATATTCTATTCACATCAATTCGAAAGAATATGAATTTGGGTGAAGATCTTTATAGACGTGTCTTTACCATCCCATCTATATAAGACTGTAATTTGCATACTCTCTGTGTGTTATGTCAAGGAGCTTTAATTGAAGTTTCTTAGGCTATACATGTATTATGGAAAAGAGAAATCGGAGAGGGATAGTAAGACAGAGAAAACGAAGACGAGACAGAGTGTGTGTGTGTGTGTGTGTGTTTTCTTTTATCATTAAAAAGTGAGTGTGTGTAAGTGTGTGTGTGCGTGCGTGTGCGTGCGTGTGTGATGGAGAGTGAGAGGGATGGACTCGTACGAGATATAGTCGTATCATCCGATCTACCATGAAACCATGCTTCAGAAAGCCTGATGTAAGCTATTATGACTATCCTTTATTGACGGGAAGCCAAAGAAAAGAGCGAAGCTAACGGTGGGATATCGATCGATGTCTCTACAAAAAAAAAAAAAAGAAAGAAAAAAGTATGACAGTCAAAGCGACGGCACTCCACAGAGAAGCTCTGTGACGTAAATTTGTTCATTGTTGAAAAGGGGATTGGGGAGGGGGTCCATGGGGAAAAGAAGAATGTGTCACGACACGGCTGATTTCCATTTAGCGAGAAAAATTCTTGTTTCTTAGGACATTTTCCTTGATCTTGACGTCATAGAGCCTTGACCTCTGTCAATGTCTCTCCGGTCGAGGACAGTCCAATGGACAACTACCTTCTGTATACTGATGATAAAGAGCTAAATACCTGGTAACAATGGGAATAATTCCTAGAAGAGTGCATTGTGCTGCGGTGCGGTTCACAAAACACATTCCTTATGATAAAAGCAACACGAGAGGAAAATAATTTGCGTTGATTTCATTTCATTCATCTTTATGATTTTTGAGATTAGAATACAGTGGTCGTGGTGACGTTGTGGTCGAAGAAGGCATTTACATGAATTCACAGAAGTCAAAGTATAGTTGGATTATTTATTTAAGCATGGTCTCCATGACTGTATAGAAGGAAGCAAGAAATTCAAATCTTTATCATATGGAGTTTTCAGAAATATTTAGCGGCTTCCTGGTGTTTTTTTTTACGTCGTTCTTTTTGTTGATTTCTGTTCTACGGTAATTTGACTCGATTTTAATAATGATGACGTCCAGTTTGCAGTTTGTTTCCTGTTTTCATTTCAAAGAAACTCCAGAACAAATCTTAAAGCATCTTCACTCTATATTCAAGTTGACTGTCACAGAGAAAGTCCAAGCGAAGAGAATTGTACAGAGCAACAAATTAGTAGACAAACTATACAGCTGAATGTTTAGATTTATGAGCTAATAGATGCAGATGAAAACCTAACTAACTCACTTTATAGAAAATAGATTAAAACAATTGATTATCAGAATTGGCGGATCCAGATGGTGAGCACCGGGCGCGTGCCCCCTCTTTATTTTTTTTTTTAAAACAAAAGAAATAAATAGAAAAAAAATGGGGGGGGGGGACGTGCGCCCCCTTTAATTTTGTAAAGGCGCCTCCTCTTTACATAATTCCTGGATCCGCTCCTGATCAATGACATGAAAGAAAGAAAATGAGCCACGCAACCCCTGGAAATGGGTAGCGTAAACTATGGAAATGACAATAATTTCTACTCCCGAGTAAGAGAGTACTTTTGAATTGCAATTTTCTTTTGATATCACTTTCAGGAGGTAAACAAGAATCAAGCAATTACGACTTTATTGTGTATGCACATGATATCTCTGAAACAATACTTGAGTAATCACTTTCATTATTTTTTATTTTTCAAATTTTGTAAATAATACTTTGACTAAAAGTTAGTAAGGTCCTGGATCATTTCTACATCTTTTACCATTCAATTATTTAAGTCACTTCTTTTCCTTTAAGATCAAAACATTCCTAACGCTGAGACATTAAAATCCCAAAGATAAGAAGTTGGTATGATGGAAAAAAAAGTGTAGATTATCATACTCTCCATATTCATAATTTCAGGTTATGTTCACCCCATACATAATTATATCTATTAAAATATAATGAGTTGCTATTCCTATCTAACCATTATCAGAACGTGAGGTGAAGTTGTGTTGTCCCTTTGGAATCGAGAGGAAATTATTTCGTCATCTAATTTTCATAAGCATTAATTTTGGAACAAATTATATCTGTTTTGTGAAAACAAATGAAACATTAAAAAAATGTAAATAATTTCCTACTTGAAGTATGGATTTGATGAAACTAATGAAATTTTGTTCGGTTTGTCTTTGCAGAAAATGCCTGCTCATGATCATAACGATAATCATGTAGGCCTAACACAAAAAGCCAGTCAACAGTAATAGTCTTAACATCTGCAAGTATGATGATGTATTTTAGCCCTCCTTTTCAAGTTAAGCTGCGCAACTGAGGTACACTTGTATTTGAATGAAAACTATGCTACGAATACTGAGTAATGGTAAATTATTCAACTGGTGCATAAAGGTTGGCCCTAGACATGCTAGAGGAGAATGATTTTTTTTTCAACCAAAATAAAGCCATTTTGCAGTATTGTATGCAAATTTATCACTGTAAACATGACAGTTTTTTGAGAGCTCTTCTAATTAGAAGATTAATCCACGTTTTGAAAACAAACAAACAAACAAACAAACAATGGTTCAGAGGTCTGACATCGACATTGGAAACCATCACAGAACTCTGTCTAGAGTTCTGTGGAAACCATTCGCATAGAGAATCTGATGAGCGGTGAATCCGGTAGAGGGCGCGGTACGGGTACGTTTCCACCCACCTTCTGGCTCCAGAATATTATTTGTTGCTCAATTCTCAGCAGATGTAAGTGTTATTGTTTGAATGTGTTTATAAGATATTTACTTATCTATATCATTAAATGTGAGAATATTATATTTTAAATATGTCTTCTGAGGTGTATAGACGCACCTGCGAACATCATTTATACCAAGATGTTAGTTAACCATCTAATTCAGCAAGCAACCACTGACACAGTCCCATACCTTGCATTTTGTGTTTCCAAGAAGGCAAAAATAACGTACAGTGTACGTGTCGATAGTGCAGTGCTAGTAAGTGTCGAATCTGTTCACATAACGTAACTTAGACCGATAAATATGCCTCTTTGTTGTTGTTCGGTGGCCTGTCACTGTACGGTCGGTAAATGGTATGGTCAGCCCCTCACAACAGACAGATATCTTCCATTCACTCTGCTGTGCGGACTTAGTCGTAGAGACTCTACTTGACACGGGGTAGAATTTTCCAGTTTGTTCCCCTTTTAACGTTAAAGTTTTAGACCTAACGTTAGGCCTAATAGTTAGGCCCCTATCCGTTTGATTTAACGTTAAATACTAATAGAATCAGAAACAAGTCTACATCGTACATGTAACCATGATAACCAATACTTAAGACCAAGTAAAAAAAGAAACCAGTTTCTCGTCCTCGCGCGCATCGATTTTGGCCGCCGCATCGATTTTTTTTACTATTTACTATTTTCAAAATGGCGCTGAAAATACCAAGAAATTCATAATTCTCGTCCCAGCCCGCTCCCCGCCGGCATCGATTTTCAGTTGCCGAATCGACTTTTTTTATATTTACTATTTTTTCGGCCGCAGAAAAAAGAAATTGACAATAATATTCACCTACCAATGGTGATGTCTCATTTCTAATTACGCCTTGCATCCTCTACTTAGCTGTAGTACAGCTGTAGCTTCTGTAGTGCGTATGTAATAACGCATGCATTTCACACTGCTCCACAAAGCAGTCGAACTGTAGTTGGATGGGCGGGCCGCGGGCAGGCCTGGGCTGTGATGTACAGCGCACTCGGTACGTCGTGAACGCGATAGCGGCAACATTTTTGCGAATAATCGCTGATATTCCACGCGTATTTCGTGCATTGTTCGTATTTTTCCCCGTTTCTCATATTTTAGGCGGATGAATTGTACTGTACAAATGCTTGTGAGGATTGTATGGAGTTTGTATACATTTTCCTGTCATTGTGACTATGTGCATGTGCGTGCAGTGTCGGAAGGTACGGTAATGCCGTGGCCGTGCCGCACCGTTTATTGTCAAAGTGTGCGTGTCTGTAGCTGTGTAGAGGCCCGTACACTCTGCTCTGTAACGTTGCGTCTGACGGCGATGTATTGTTATATTTTGAAGGTAAAATGAATGCGCTTTTCCAGCAAATGTAGGATTATTAAATGGGTGTATCTACAAAATAAATAACTTTTCCACGGATTCTGGTTTGTCTCATATTTCTGCGGGAAACTTTTCTTTACGATGTAAATTCACGGACACGGCCGTGAGTCATATCATCTGTAGTGTGGTATACAATCATTCATCATCCAAATGATGATTGATTATCAAATGTCTTTTTAGAACATGAAGAAACATCTTTAAATGTTTAATGCTATAATGCCATATCAGTATCATTTTGACATCCATCTGCAATTGTACAAGCCAGTTTCCAGTTGAATGTGCTACAATTGTACTGTGCAGAAATGCAGACCAATACATACCAGCTGTGTGGACACAAAGTCACAAACATCATTGATAAATAAAGCAGTGTTTTGAATATCATGGAATTTATTTCAGTCGTACATTTGTTGAAAGACATGTTTTATACCTGTTTCAATTAATGGCACAATACATCAGAATTGCAAGTCTCTCGTTACCTTTCTCAGAATTACCTGACGAGAAACACATATTACTTTCATTTTGACAATCCTCGAAAAAATAGTAAGATATCAAATAGTAAGGACCTCCCTCATCGCCTTGCTCAAAAAACCCGGACGAGAAACTACTTTCTTTTTTACTTGGCCTAACAGATCAGACCCAAGGAAAGAAGCTAATCTGTAACCAATTCATGATACTTTTGTATATTCCTTTATACACCATTTTGCATGTTTTTTTTTCTTTTTTGTTTGTTTGGTTTTTTTTTATACGGCCTTCGACTAGACTCTGCTCACTGCACTGTAGCCGTTCAAACCACTGGAGTGGAGTTGCGTGTGCCGTGTGCACAAATACTGTTTTATTTACTTTTAAATACAAGCTGTCCATGATTCAACCTCAACAATGTCCAAAATTTAACCACGTGCTACATGTAAAAACCTATGCTTTTTCACACAGTCGAACCCTGGTGCGGGCTCTGGTATAAGCTGTTAAGTTTGTTGCTATTTTTGTGTAGGCCTATAGATATGCGAATGGGAGTTGTGAGTTCATAATGCTTTCACTTCTTCCTATTTGCATACATGTATGTCATCACCCACCACTCATGAAATATGACTTTTTTGTGTCAACATATTTTGTGAAATTATTATTATTATTTTTTTTTTTGGATAAAGCTGCTATCATTCTGTTCAGATCATATGTGGAAATTGCACTTTTAGAAATGCTAGCACAGTATTTGCACAAGAGGGCCACTGCAAGTCATTAACATTTCATTGTGAACACTACATTGTGAGGCACTTATTTTCTGCTCAATCCTGACAACAAATAACAAATTACTCTGAACCTCATCCCTCGGGGGTCAACTTGTAAGGATTGGGCTGTCAATCATGCTTTCATTTCTGTCCATCTTGTTCAAGCCATTTGACAGGTAACAGATAGGTAATTCTAACATTAACTTGTCATGTTAATCTCTCTCTGTCTGTTTTTCCTGCCTTTCTAACGCTTCACTGTGATCACTGAATACAGTTTGTGCCATTACAGTGAAATGATTCTTTGATGTGTATGAAGCCTCGGTCACAACACAACATATTTGCAAGCACGTGCTGTCTACTTACAAAAATGTGGGCAAAATTTTGGGATCTGTACGTAGTAAGTACTGTACCACCTCAGTACGGATTTTGGACCACGCGTAGCACTTTTAGAACATGGAGAACTTTTGCTGCGTTCGGGCTACGGATTCATACCAAGTATATTCGGGTTGACATAACTCCCTCCCTGCTCTTGCCACTCCCCCCACGTTTTCAGAAAAAAACTTGAATGCCTTGGTCTCCACCAAAAACGTACAGACTAAAAACACGCACAGTGGGTTGTGACCGGGGCTTTAATGACCGGGGCTTTAATGACCGGATTTTGCTGGCGGACACAAATATGAAATCACAATGCATTGTACTTTTGCCTCTCTCTCCCTCTTTGTGCGTGTAAGTGTGTCAGACAGATCATCAAAAAGGCAAAGGCACGGACAAAGAAGGAACCCCCATGGCTGACCCCATAGGTACATGTATTGCATAACCAACCTCCCCCTAGCCCCTACCCCCATCCGCATGTCTGTGCTGTTGTGCTTGTTCTAAGTATTAGTGAAACTTAATGAATACAGCTAATTTGATGCGACTTTTTCCAGTGGAGGATTTCCCCTTTCCATTCCTTGAAGTGTGGACTGAAATGCACTACATACATTTGAATTGCCATGAAACGCCAAGTACGGTAGCATATGTGTACTTTCAAATGAATTGTCCTGCAGCTTCTTGTAAATTGTCCTTTAAAAAAAAAGAATCATATCATAGACCGCTTGACATAAAATGAGATCATTGAGCACCATAAACATTCCTCTTTTGACTGTCACAAGCATCCTAAATTAATCACCATAGCATGCTATTTCCATACATCAATAAAGTGAATGCTAACAATAACTTGGTCAGTCATACGAATGGATTAATTCATTTCAACTGAAAACAGAATATTCATATCTATGGGTAGTACACACCTGTTTGTTGGATATTAGTTGCTGGATTTCAGTACATTCACTTGTAAAATTTGCATAATTTGAATTTCATCACAATTCATTCATTTTGACAGTAAATTGTTATTTTTGTCTTCCCCTGACATTACCGTCCTTATCTGTGTGTAGGAGCATCTAATGCTCCAAACCCCAAACCTTTTGATGCCAGCCTATTTGACCAAGGCACTGTAGAAAAGCCAGTGTCGCCAGGCTTTCCAGTGGAGAGTCCCTTCATGTCCACTGATGGTAAGCCCTCAGCCCAAGAAGAAATTACCAAGAACCAACCAAACCAGGAAGGAAGGGGAGGCCCAGAGAGAGTGGGTGATGCGATCCTACCAGGTTCTGATGACAATGCTGGAAAAGGCAAGCTGAGTTCTGCTGCCAACTATTTCAGAGGAGAAGAAGCCCTGGTGGAGAGCAGCGGTAGTTTCTTTGATTCTTTCTCCAGTGCCAGGGCGGATGAGAACAACCTGTTCTCCACCCCACCAACATCCACCGGTGTCACTCCCCTCTCTCCCGAGGGACCAGGGTTTAGCATCATGGAAGACCCACTGGGGATCGGGTCTGAGGTGTCGGTCAAATCACTGGAGGCAGCTGGCGTGAACAGCGAAACGCTGAGCATGGACTCAGCCAACTTGCTTGCAGATGACGATCAAAAGCCAGGGATGGCTGTTAACCCAGACACAGTGAGTATGGATTCGACTAACCTTCTGTCGGAGGAGGACAAAGATGAACATAGCATAGATCAGGGCAATGACAGCTTTGAGGGGAAGAACGAACTGGATGAGGAGGAGGTTGAGGTGGTGGAAGGAAAAGAGGAGGAGAAGAAGGCTGGAGATGACAGCAGCCAGGCAGAGTCCAGTCAGGAAGCCTTGGGAACCGCCATTTCCCTGGAAAGTCCAGACACAGATACATCATTGCTGGAAGACAGCATCACCAAGAGCTCTTCTGAACTGGGTGAGAACACCCTCCAAGAGGACGACACTTTTTCTGATCCGCTCCAGGCTGCACCAGCAAGCCCTGGTCAGGATGGAGAATGCGACAAGGAAGCCAAAGGTCCAGAATGTAAGACCAATGCTGACACCCCTACCGCTGCAGCAACTCCCGCAGTTCAGCCAACGTTGTCAACCATGAATGCGCCACCATCACCATCGACTCCAGCAACACCATCCCTCCCAAGCACGTTGCGAGAGGAGAAGAATCTGGACACTCCAAAGAAGAACTTGAGCCCTCCGCATCAGCTCATGTCATCCTTCAGTGCCCCTTCGGGACTGGTGAACCCGAGTCCCTCCCGCCCCCGAGCCCCGTTCCAGTCCAGCAGCTCACAGGAAGGAGACGACCCATTCGTGGCCGCCCTCCGGAGCAGCGAGAGCGACCGTCGACACGATGCCTGGTTGCCGTCGGAGGCAACCCAGAAGATTCTTGCCAATAGAAGCATTGCTCTCCAGGGAACAGACTATGTGGTCAGGGACCATCTCACCATGCCTGGAGTCATTGTAGAAGAACCTCAGGTAACTACTCTGTGAAAATCATATTTCCAGTACAGTGGACTCCCATTATAACAAAAGTCCTCGGGACTGGCAGTTTTCTTTTGTATTGACATTTCGTTGTAACCGCACAAATAAACAATAAAAGACATACAAATCTAGAGCGGATAACGTTGTGACCTGAATTTTTAGTTCATTGTAAGCGGAATTTCATTATGACTGTCTTGTTTGCCATAATAAATACATAGCGGATTATGTCAGCTGAGGTTATTCTTTGGAACAAAACATTGCCAAAATTCTTATATTTTCGTCAGCAGCATATATGATGTTCTCATAGTATGTGACCTGTATTGCATTCATAGTCCCTGAAAATTCCCCATCAAGTTTCATACTCAACAACTGCCACTGTTTATTACTCCTGTGAAAATGAAGAGAACTTCTTTGTCCTTGTCAACTATTATTGGAAAGCACACTGATGGCTGCTCTTGGCTTATCAAAGTCGACACACGGACAAGTAAAACTGTTGGTATAGGACAGTGCAGATCACCTTCTTTATTTCTTTGTTTTGTTTTGTTTTTGTTTTTTGTTTTAGTTTTCAAATGCCAAGTAGTATATGTACATGAATTATACTCCAGTCCAATCTCTAGGCTCCAATTTTATGATGTGTAGATTCAGATTCAGATTCAGATTCAGATTCAGATCGTTTATTGTCATGCACTACCGCATAAAAATCTTTGCAACAGTCTCCATAAAAATTTCACATGTAAAGGAAAATAAATATGTATACATAACTGAAGGACAAGGTACATAACACTAAACAAAGTACAGCAAGTGCACGTACATGTATTTTAATAATCAAAATATTGCACTTGGTCCCTGCACATGTACATGACTTATCTTATTACACGCAAAAAAAGCATGCATGGCTCGTGACCCGGCTACCCATCTGACACTCAAAAACTATACATTGTACACGCAAACCCACACTCATCCACCCACACACACCCACACACACACACAAACACACACACACACAGACACACCCGCACCTCCCCACACCTCATACACGCCCACCTCACAAATGTACAGCTGAACCAAAGGGCTACTGTAGTAGCTCCGCGGCTCTACATACCCCTACACAATAATCCACACCCCCAGCGTCCGTGTGCGGCTGCGCACCCAAAACACTGACACATATCCACCCACTGCAAAAGCATACCACATACACATACCCAAGCAGACGACATAGACACTCACTTACACACCCTATCAAGTTCCTGTTTCCATGTACCCAAACATGTGCGCACATGTCTGCATCAATTGGAAGAAAATGCACAGTACACGTGCATGTGCAGGGATGTTATTCAAACAATAAATGTCTATACATTGATAAATGAAATAAAGAAAGGACACATACAGTTTACATAACATGTACAGTATGTTAAAATCCATAACTATTGCCAGAATTGGAATACATGTATAAAGTACATTATAAACATACAAATCAGATTATTGAACCCCTATATTCGGATATGTAAATATCATCCACTGAAAAACCAAATACATCGTACATGTATGTGTGTGTTTTGTTTTGTGCCCGTGTGTGTATGTGTAGCTTGATCAGTGGTTCAAGACACCCTTCCTGATGCCTTCTGGGATTTCTTATTGCTCCAACTGCAGGGAGACCCGGTGAAGGAGCTGGTGTACCGCTCCATGGGTGAGCAGGAATGCGCCAAGAGGTCAGTGCTGACCATCAACCAGGTGACCAGAGACGAGGCCGGCTTGAAGCGGCTGTTGGTGAGTTTGTTTCGTGCACTCTTTTGCAGTACTTGGCTCCACTTTCTTCTGTGCGATCTTGTTTTATTCATCGTGTAGAATTGTAGAAACAAATGACATACATTCAGCTGGAACGTATGTGAAATGTCATTATGTACCAGAAAGACGATGTTTATAAATATGAAATACTGGGATCATTTGCCGTCTAAATTTGGTGATATTTTCAGTACATACAGAACAGATTCCCTGCTTTTTCTTGAAAAATGAAGTTATTCTTTTTCATACCATTTGTGTTTATATATATGCAAACTGTGTCATTACCATGTGAATATACATTTTGTAACTGTTATTGTCATTTTTATTTGGCTGAATACATAGTAATAATGATAATAATAATAATGATAATAATAATAATAATAATAATAATAATAATAATAATAATAATAATAATAATAATAATAATAATACTGATAATAATATTATTAATAATAATAATAGCAATGATAATAATGACAATAATTCCTGCAAGTGCATGATTTTCTTCATCACACCTATCATCATTTTTGCTGTTGACGGTCATGTATTCCTTCTTTTTTTTGTTGATGCACCCCTCTAAAGGATGCTGGTTGTCTGCGAGCTGCCATTGATCTGACAGGTCTCCTCTTGACCTCTGGAGGTCAGGGCAAAGGTCAATCAGGCCTGCCGTCCAGACACACACCTCACCTCATGCAGGTAAAGAGAGCATGCATTCTTTTGTGTACGATCATTATTTATTCATTTTTTTTTTTTGCTTCTGGGTGCATCATCTGGTGCTATGCCCCAAAATTGTTGGAATTTATGTGCCCAAGGTATGATAATTTTTTTTTTTTTTTGGAAACATTTTTTGTGGTTTTCTTTAGAAAGTGTTCATACTACTCTAATGTATATACTCTTATAGAGAAACAAAACATGGTGAGTGTCAATGACATAAGAACAATATTGTTTTTAAGTTGTTGTCATAATATTTTTCATGTTTGCTTTAAATAGCGCCCTCACTATGAATTGTGTCCATGCAGGTCTGGTTTACACGCATTGCGGTCCTCATGAAGCTGCAGCAGTTCACCATTGCCGAGCAGGAACTGGATCCCTTTGGGAACATGGACAAGCCCGATCTATTTTTTGAGTACTACCCTGACCTTTATCCAGGCAGAAAGGGTGAATTAAGAAACTGCAAAGCAAATCAGATCCAGTCTATTTTGCATTTTCCTGTTTTTATTTATCATCCTTTTGTTGTTGTTTGAGGGGTTGAGAGTGACGGGTAAAATTGAACTCTTAAAGATCTCTCTTAAAGGAAATATGCAAGTTCATGGCGAAAGTACTTGTTTGTCGATGATTTTGAATAAATACTGGCTCTACACACCATTGAAATGGTGGAAGAATCAATCGAAAGTCTGTGTTACACCATTTTTTGACGTCCATTATGCAACAGTCATCATAAGATTTCCAATCTTAATCTGCTCAACTACATGACTTCCCCAAAAGTATTCTTTGACTCGGGATGGAACATTGGTATGGTAACTCTATGAAACCTTAATTTATTGTTTTTAAGGGCTTAATGAGTGACCAGTAATTTGGAAAGATTAATTTGAAATTTTGCTGATTTTACAACGGTATAATGATAGCAGCTCTTCAGCGGCATGTACATGTACACAAACACAAAGACAGACAGACAATCATACACACACACACACAGATACACCTATTTTCAGAAGAAGATAAAGGAACTGGAAAGCGGCACAGAAGAAAAGTGAAAAAGAAAAACAAATCTTCATTGCTAAACTAGTAGGCAGTGTGTACAAGGGTTTTCTAGTCTGCTCATAGAGAAGCTTTATGTCTTGAGTTCTTGTCACTGTTGTGTGTCACAATTATTATGATGTCATAATTATCATGAGATCATAACTGTTATGACATCATACACGTTTTGTAGTTTCTCATTGCACATTTATGTTCTGGGCTTAACAGGTTCCATCATTCCCTTCTCCTTCCGTGTCATCCACGCCGAGCTGCCGATGTACGTCGGCAAGCACCAGGTGTGCCTGGACAGACTGTCGGCCATCTTGACCATCTGCCAGAGGGTAAGAGTGAATTCAGAGGTCAAATTTCATGTTGATATAAAGAATTCCTGCCTGTCGTGAGTTTGATGGGTGGGCAAGAGAGGCAATCTTCTTTGACTGGCCCATACTGCTTGGGTCAAATATGAATGGCTTTCTACAGTAATTTTGTTTACTGAGGTTTAACGAAAATCTTTGAGTATGGACAAATGTGCATTGCTGTTGTCAAAATGACAGCTTCAGATCATTGGCTGTGCGCTATGTAGCAATGTCCAGGTCTTTGTTTGTTTGTTTTGGATGTATTCATTATTCAGAGTGATTAATTCATCATTCAAAGTCAACAGGGGCCTCTCAACATAAGATACTGTGTGTCCAGTTGGATTATGATGTCCTCTTCTACTATTGAAATTAGGCTACTGCTATAATAATCCATCATTGGAAGAAGATATTTTCTGATACTTATGTTATGGGGGAGCATCATTTGTTCCATCATACGATATGCTTCAGTTCATGGCATACAACCTATTGTGAAGCTGAGTGAAATTGCCATTCAACTATGACAACAGCTGCAAAGACCACTACTGGTTCTGACTTTCCTAAAGAGGGAATTCTTAATGATAAAGTTCAAACTTTCATCCCATGTTTGTGTTGACCAATTTCAGATCATTCAGAACCTGAGGGAGGGGAAGTCGGAGTACGGTCAGCAAATTGAACTATCGGAGGAAAACAGAAAAGGTAATGAGATTTTTAATACAGACGACGACGACGACGACGATGATGACGACGACGACGACGATGACGATAACAACAACAACAACAACAACAACAACAACAACAACAACCAACGACAACAACAATCCAATCAATGCCATAGTATTGCCTGTGGTATGCAGGGGCAGATCCAGGAATTCTTGAAAGGGGGGACGCAAAATAAAAATTTAAATGAAAATAAATCCATCAATAAATATTTCTTTTATTATAACCAAACATAAAGAAGGGCGCGTGCTTGTTGCCCCCTCCCGCAGCAACTTAAAAAACACAATGCGGAAGGCATTTCCAAGCCCGTTTTGAAATTGTGTATTGAAACATGTTTCAAACAAGGAAAAGTTCATAAATGCAGCCAGAGACACATCTCAAAGTATATACTATTAGACTTCAGGCACTGCTGGGACACAAGTTCTTAAGGATATCATGACATGTTATTGCCAACCCAAGTGATGTGCTGATTACAGTGCAGAAAACATGTCACTACGAAGCTGGATACATGTTTAAAATTTGAAAGCATTCTGTTTATGTTATAAATGTATCAGAATGTGTCTTGATAAGGGTGTAGTTGATAAGTTATATGTTACAACACATGACAAATTTATCGATTTATCAGGCAACACTTCTCAAGTGCATGTCTATGCTGGAAGCTTATTCCTGTTATTGATGTGTGTTTGTATCTATCATACTTACACTGTCCTCACAATTTGTCATTTCCCTTTCTCGGCAGCGTCCCTTGACCTTTGGAAGTCTCGAGAGGTCCGAGTGTTGCATTCCATTGGAAACTGTTTGGTCAGCATGAAGGTAAGTAGGTCCTATTTGAGAAAACTTGCTGCAGATATTCTGAGTAGATCTGATGGTCAAATGAACGTAAAGATTATTTGGTACACAGAGATTTTAGTTGATGATTGCTAGATGATATGTGTGCTTTCATATGATTTTAGTTGCTTCATTATCTGTTTCTTGTCGGTCATAGATTATTACTGTTGAGTTGCTTTTAGGGCTCACACAGGTAATTAATTCCCCATAGAGACGTGTGTTAATGAATTGAATGAATTAAAATGAAATTGACGGTCTGATAGCTATCATTAATTTTTGTCTACTTTGACCCCTTTTAGGAATACCTTCAGGCTGTGAATGTGTTCAAATCCCTGATTGAGAAAGAACCGGACAATGAAGTCAACATCCTCTGTGGCATTGCAAGGGTTTATCTCCAGGTGAGAGAGATCACTTCTGATGAACATTCCCAAACTTTGGGGGTCATGATGGCATTGCATGTGTACACGGGAAACTTCCCATCTTTCTTCATCTCTGCTCTATTATCAGCAAGTCCCCTGTTTTACTTTATGTACGATGTCTGTTGGAATCTTAGACACTTGTAGAGAATGAATTTAGTTGACTGAAAACACTGCTATAACTCTAATCATGCCTAGTTCGTTGACTGGCATGCACGCTGGAGTGCCTTCTTCTCCGATTAGAACAGATGTTTGAAAAGTAATTGGCAATAAACAGAGTTTACCTAATGCCCCTTATCCCTTTTGAGTCACTGTGGCCTCCCTGTTGGACGAAGGCGCATTGCTACACCTGAGTGGGCTTGCCATCTTTCCAGCTAGGTCAAATTTGAATGGATTACTGCATGCTGATGCTGAATCTTAGCCATTTAGGCTATGGGTCAGGGCACGTAAAGGATTAAGAGACTACGTAGTAAGATTGCAACTTTTGTTAAATGATCCCAGTTCATTGCTCATACATTAAAGGTACCTTTGCATGTGAACATTCTAAAAATGAAAAGTAAATGTTTGCGTGAAGCGTGAATTCCACTCTTTATGTGCGGGTAAGGAAACAAAAAGAGGAATGAAATTTTGTGTGTGTGTGTCTTCTACAGCTAGGAGACCTGAAGTCTGCCCAGGAAACCTACAGCGATGTGGAAAAGAAGCTGGCTCTGGGAGGCAAGGAAGATCAGGCCAGAATTCACATCAACAGGTAATAACAGTGGATTGGAACCCTCCATGTGGTCATTTTGCTGCCACTCATTGCAAATTTGTTATTCCAGCAGCCCATGTGAACATGATGAATGACACTTTTTAGATTCTAATATTAACACTGGTCCAAGAAATGTGGGCAAATATTCTCTTGCTCAACTATTGCCGTCACGGGAACAATGTAAAGGATGCAGCAGTTTCTTCTGTGCAGTGTACACACGTGATGTTATAAACATACTTGTGACTGTATGTGTGTCTGTATTTGTGCTTTGTGTGTATGTTCCTGTGTCAGTATAGACAGCAGGTCAATTGGAATATAAAGAGACTCATATTGATGTCCTCCAATGAGCTATCCTGTTCTTATATGTGCTATCTTTTATGCTTGTTTGTCGCAGGGGATTCCTAAAAGTTGCTCAGAACCAGTATGCTGAAGGCTACAAGCATTTCAACGAGGCTTTGAAGATCGAACCAGGGAACTTTATGGTATTTAAAACAATCGCCTTGCAATCTCTTGTACATTGTATGTATGAATCCTAGGAGCTCCCAATTATAAAGACTTAAAATGATTACAAAGTTTATTTCCATCTCAACTTCATGGTTAACACGTAGGGTACGCAGGTATAGTTATCAAAAACTTACAAAAATAAGGGAAGAAAGAAAAAGAAATAAGAATCCGTTATGGCTGTTGATTAGGAGACAACGGGAAAGAGGAAAGAAGGAGGTTGAAAAAGAAAAAGGATATGATGCATACTGAAACAGATCTTGTCGTCCTCATAATATATGGAACACAGCTATACAAAGTTGTAATGTGCATTTACCAGACTTTTTTGAGAATCTGTTTTCATGTAAAGCAACCAAGATTTATTTGATGAAAGTGATGTAGAGTGCTTAGTGTAGTGATCTCACGCAAATAAATCTCCTCCTCCACGACAGACAAAACAGAAATTTTTAATAAACACATTCACAAAGAAGACGAAAGCATGTGCTGTTGCTTTCGCTTTCACTGACGTTTCTTCTCCCGTGGTCTCTCCTTTGCTGCCCATCGTCACCAGGCGATCAACAATGTGTCGGTGTGCTGCCTGTACCTGGGTCGCCTCAAGGAGGCGCTCTCCCTTCTGGAAAACCTGGTCAACCACGAGGGCAGCCAGTACTTGGACGAGGCACTGGTCTTCAACCTCTGCACGCTGTACGAGCTGGAGTCGTCGAAGAGCGCCGCCAAGAAGCAGAACCTCCTGGGGCTGGTGAGCCGGAGCAAAGGGGACGGCTTCAATGTCGGCTGCCTCAAGATGACGTGATCGAGGCCGAAGCTTTTGCTGTGAAACCAGATATTTTTGCGTGCATGAAACTTCCACAAGTTTTGGGAGGAGCCAAGTTTTGCGAAAGTAAAATGCATGCAAAAGTGTTTTTCTGCACAAGAGGCAATTCATGAAAGTTTTATGCTGCAAAAAAGAGTGTCAGATCTAATTCGCAAAAAGTTTTGTGCAGCAAATGTTTCTGGTTTTACAATGTAGAGACCATCAAGAATATGATGAACTACAAGTATCATGATGTGAGTTTAGTATTGTTTGGTTACATTACAATCATGCTTCATCAGTTGGACCACCCCTTTCTATGTCTAAAAAGACAACAACAACAAATGTTCATTTCAACTGATTGACAAATTGCCCTATATCGACGTAAATAAGCACTGAATTGATCAGTGTTTTAGTAGTAGCCATGATAAAAAAGTCATGGGCGTACATACTCGAGCAGGATTTGAACCTATGACCTCCTGATCTGCTTGTATACAGTCTTCATCATTTGGCACAAACATTCATGAACCAGCTGTTGATGAATAAGAAATACAGAGTATCTGGCCATCATGTTTGTAAGTAATTCACACATTACCCAATTTACATCCATGTGATAGCTTAAAGGGGCATAGTCCCGGTACATGTAGTATAAATGGCGCTGTTCATGATACTGCCGATCACCGTTAGCATTGATACGAAGGTTACCGAAGTTGAGCTGTCATCAAGAGTAAAGTGCGTAGGTGTTGCTAAGTAACGTTGCCTTTGTTGTCTTCTTTGCGCATCGCGCAGTCTGTAGTAATGTCAGGGTGCGTGCATATGTGCTTGTTATTATGACATCACAAAAGAAGTTTGCTTAAGCTTTCATCCTCCTCAGCCGAATCATGAGCCGAACTGTGATCGGACCACTGACTACAGTGAATCGGACTTCTTCGGACTCGGGGAAAGTGGGCCAAAGCGTAAGCGGCAAAGAGAAGTCGATAGCGTAGGTCTCTATAGGAAACTTGCGCCGTGCGCCCGCGTACACATTTGACTAAAACACCGGGACCATGCACCTTTAACTTGCATCATTCTGCATGTGGAGATGGGTGCAATTTTTGGCAGGTAACAACCAAGTATACGGGTGCCAAAGAGATTAATACTCACTGCCTATAGAGGGCGTACTATATAATATTGTATACACCATACGTTTAGTGAGTTTAAATTTATCGCAAATCGAGACTCCTGATGATTTTGGGAGTGGGTGAATTTGTGATCGTGGAGTACTGTACTGAACGGAGAAATGTATATGTGTGCGTCAAGTTCTTATTGGGATCAGAGTCATTATTTGCATGTGTCTTTAATTTCATGAATAGCAACTGACTCGTGAAATTTGCGAAAATAAAAACCTTGCAAAATATTTGGCGTATACAGCATGTCTTTGATCGCCAGGAGGGTTTGAATGCCCTACTTCATAATGGAGGACATTGCTTTGTGCATGTGTGTGCCCAGCATGCTCGCAGAAATTGTGCAGCCTAACATTTTGAAGCCTTAACCCATTCCATACTGGATTATGAAATGCCCATAGACTACGTAGGCCACCAAGGGTGGTATTCTGTAAGGATCCTAGGACAGCTCTCGCTCCTAAATACGCGATTGGTATTCTGTAACACCGCGCGTAGGAGGAGAAATAGGATAGTGACGTCAGGGATCCTTATTTCTCTCCCAGTTTAGGATAGGGGTGTAACTTGATATGTTAATTAGATGTAATTAGATGTTAATGAGATCTTAAGATAAGTGGTATTCTGTAAGCACAAGTAGGATCAAGTTTAGGAGCAAAAATAAGGATAGCCTCTAGGCAATCTTTCTGGCGCTTTATGCCGGGCTATTGCGTATACAGGCCTACTGACGACCTGCTGTCTCTTATTTTGTATGTTCATGAACAAGAAAATAAATACATGGATTGTATAACAGAGTTATCTGTTCCTCTCATACTGAGGATTCTAAAACTGCAGTCTATAATGTTCGAAACAATTGTATTCTTTATCTAGCTGGTATGTGTTTATTTGTTTGTTGTTCGCCATTTTCAATTCAATTCACACTTCATTTTATTATCGGCACAAAATAAATGAAAAGTACATTATGTACACAATAACAACAAAAGCTATTATTATAATTATTATTAATATTGTAATAATGACAATAATAATTAATATCATTATTAATATTATAATTATTATTATCATTTTTATTATTATCATTATTATTGTCATTATTGTTGTTATCATTATTATTATGCTCAGCGTCGGCCCGAACGTCATGTGGACGCAGCGCAAGTAGCCTACCTTCGCCGCCCACACGTGACCCTCGAAGTCGTTGCTATGAAGATCTAGTAAGAAAAAGAAACGTACGCAGTGCGCTTCTAGGTCGCGTGAAGAATAAAGCAGGGCCGGCGGAACGTTTTTACAAGCGTGGGGGCCTACTTCCGGGTTTCATGAGCTAACAAGAAGAAGAAGAGAGAGAAAAAAAAGGTCTAAAAGGTTTAAGACGTACGTATGGTGTGTGACAGTCCATGTGCATGGGTTAACATTTTTTTTATTTCAAAATGTAGTGAACTTACGTGTTTATACGGTTACAACTCATTATTCCGAAGGTTCGTTATTCCGAATTTCATTTTCGAATTAACAAATCTTCGGAAGAACGAACCTTCGAAATAACGCCACAAATGTACGGATTAATGAACCCTTTTTCATTTTCGGATTAACGAACCTCTAGGTATCAGTAGGGAATTTGGGTGTTTCGGATTAACGAACCTTCGGAATAACGAACCTTCGGAATAGCGAACCTTCGGAATAACGAACAGCACACGTTTATACAAGGATATCATGGAGCTATAGTAGCTCCATGTTTATATCTTTGTTTAATCTATCAGTAATCTGATATCATTGCCCTGCATGTAAGTATACTACCATAAAGATAGGGGAGAGCTAGCGGGGTGAATTAAGTGGGACAAAAATTGTGATTTTATGAAGTTTCTCGAATAACTTTCTGATATTTAGAATGGGGCACTGTATCGGACCCAAAGACTTTTGATGCTAGCCACATAGCGGGTTGCTACGCAATATTCCTATACGTGTCATATTTGTGTTATCATTGTTTTGTTGGGGTTTTTTTCTGGGAGAAGTGGAATATTGGTTCGGTTTAAGTGGGACAAACAGTAACAATATAAAAGCAAGACATTATTACAAGCATATCGATCATAGAATATTGTGAGCGCATGTGTGTGTGTGTGTGCATCTATCATTATTTTTTATATTTATTTAAGAAAATCTTATATATTTTATAATAACTTTGAATTAAGGGCGAAGTTTGGCATGCAGTGATGATATCCCAGTTTATCCCAATATTCTCCAAAAGTAAAAAAAAAAAAAAAACTAATGGAAAATTAATGGAAATCGTAAGGTCACATTTATTATGTTGGGCTAGCCTAAGTGCGTGCTAAAGCTTTGATAATCAAAATTGTATTCTTAACTGTAAAATTAGACTGACAAAACATTTTTAACTCCTCGCACAGTAGAGCTGCGTGAAGCGCGTGTTTGAGCAATGTAGATCTTGGGCGCGCATTGCGTAAAATTAGCCAGATGATTGGCTTATAGATACTGCGTCGGGTGTGTCCTGTCTTTCCTCATTAATATTCATTATTCATAAATGACTGTCCTAGGATAGGCTTAGGACGGGCTTACAGAATACCGATTTTGCCTGTCCTAAGGGTATCCTATTTTCTGTCCTACGCGCGCTCCTAGGATCGAAATAAGGATCGCGCTTACAGAATACCACCCCAGGTTCCCGCACGGAACGGGTCAACTATTTGAACTTTTGTGTGAGTCTGTGCTGCTTGCTATTGGCTACTCCTTGAATACTGTTATGCTAGCAAAGAGCACTGTTTGCTATGAGGGGCAAGCCTTGCGCCTCACTCCAGGCAATTACAAAGCAGTTATACAGGGCATATTGCAAATTTTAGCACTATAGTACCTACTCATATGATTGATTATAACCTTTTTGATGGGTGCATACAGAGTTGTTGAGAAGACAGGCAATCTATTTTATGTTATAAAATGGGCTTTAGAATCTCTGCAATCTGATTGGTCAATTACCATGCAATGATTTTTACTGATCCACACTGAGCCATGCGTGTGGCAATATCTGAATGCATCGCTCAAGCCTTGCATAGTATTGTAAGTATACCAGATGCATGATGGGGGGAAAAGGTTGAATTTCATGAATTTACGGGCCCATTTTATTAAACAAATGATGCACAGGCCTGTTTTGTGGATCAGTGAGAATTAGATGTTCTTGTATAACTTTGGAAACAGTCTAAAACACATCCGCTGCTCTCTTGGGTAAAAACAGTTCCAAAGATAAACTTGTGCATCCAATTCTCACCGATCCACTCTGTCCTGTGCATTATTTGCATACCAATTTCCTTTGCTTGGAGTGCTTACAGTGGGCTGATCAAATGTAGTAGACACCAGCATTGTACATTCCCATTTAGCCTTTGTTAATTCCAGAGTGTGTAAGTAACTGTTATATGACTGACAAATCAACGATAGGAAAATATGCATAGATGCCACATACATCTCTTTTTAAGAACTACATATGTCATATGTACCTATGACGTAGTCTAATAATGGTCTACATGAAGACTGGTCGGTGATTGGTCATAATGCTATCATATGACTAATGCAGCGAGGATTGAATTTGTTACATTGCGAGCAGAGACACAGGTCAGGTAATATATTTCAAGAATTTGAGCGCATCCCAATAGCGCTTGAATGGATTGATGTGTATTGATGTAGACCATATAATTAATATAACAAATATTGCCTTGTGATATAATACTAGACAGTCCCTTGGGAGGTATATTTTCCCCTGAGACACTATTTTCCCTCAGCACTGCATGCTTCTCTTCTGGAAATATAACTTTTGCAGGGATGTCACGTGTTATGCTACACCTCTGAAAAAGCAATATTTGTATATTGCAGTGTACCATGACATGTATTTCAAAGGTCCAGTGATATCATCCATCAAATTGTGCAATAAAAGACAAAAATCACATGTTCATATATGTGAATTCTGTGATGCCATCACAGGCCCAATCACAATAACGTTTCCATGTAATACGCAGTGATAGACTCCAGTTCAACTGAATTTGTGACGTTTGAAGGAGAAAGTCAAAACTGTTGTAATCTTTGTACATTTCATTTTCCCTCTAAGATTGCATTTAAGCTTCCCGTCATATTCTTATTTGCATCCGGCAAAATCTGCAGATGTAGGCCAAATTTTGAGATGTGGATTTGTTGTTATACCTTCATATCTCTTGTGTGAAAGGTTAGCTAGATGTACAGTACAATGTATATGAATTATGAATAGAAACTTTATGTAAATGATTTAGTACGCTTCATACCAGTGTACATCTCATAAAAGATGTTCAAGTATCCTTTTCATTTTTTAACTAGTTCAGACTTGTAGTATTGTGATATTGTGTCCGTCTGCTTGTGTACTCGTCTTAAGTGGTTATGCATGTTCGGTTTTACGTTTGTGATTGTTTCACAAGAAAACCAGTCTATGGATTGTGTGCTGATGATGTCAATGTTTTTTTACACTATAAAAGGGTGTATACCAGTCATCCTAGTAGACATGCTTTGAGCAAACTGGCCTTGGAAGTAGTGCTGGTAATGGAAATAGAGTTACTATCTAAAACTGTAGATCCATCAGCCACTTTCTTCTCTTTTCTTCTATTTTATTTGTAGTCCTCTCTCTGTATAGACAAATTTCTCTCTACATTTTGCTCTCTCCCTCCCACTCTGTCTGTCTGTGTGTTTGTCACTATCTCTGTCTCTCTCTCTCTCTATCTATCTACACCATGTATCTATCTATCTATCTATCTGTCTATCTATCTATCCATCTATCTATCTGTCTATCTATCTATCCATCTATCTATCTATCTGTCTATCTATCTCTATCTCTATATATATTGCTCTCCTCTTTTTGTCTTCTCTATTTCTTCTTTCTCTTCTTCCTTCTCTCCTTTCCTCTTTCTTTTCATTTCTCTTCCATCTGGTCAGCTTCAGAAAGTTGCTAGGGGCAAATGATTTTGTCCAGATCACATGCCATCACATGCTCTACAAAAATCTACGAAAATGATTTGTCACTTTCACTTTATTACTAAATACATGTTTCACAATTATTTATGGGATCGTTGTGGTATCCCATTCTGATTTCACAATACTGATCATCAATCAATTTGTGTAAGAAAGATACTGAGCTCACAGATACCAGTTTTTCAGACAAGCATCATAAACTTCACTAAAAAATGTGTTGTATTCGTGATCTCTGCAGCAGTAATAACAGTACTTGATAAAATAACTTGTCCATACATGATAGTCGAAGATACTGTAAAAACTTTTCACAGATCGCGTCGATGAAGTGTCCACACGAAGAATGAGAAGTAATAATCACCAGTGCAGCATTTAAGAGTTAAAACCTCTCCGTAACATCTGGTACGCGTAGGTCCATAATTCCACTCATATGAGGTGTATTGTGACAATTATATTCGAGAAAAAAACAAAACAAAAAACAGAAACAAAATCACTATTGTTTGTGTCCCGATGGCTTTGCAGTAGTTTCTAGAAATGTTTTCATACATTTCTGTCCTAAAATTACCGTTTCTTGGTTTTTGTTTGTCTAACTATAAGCAACGTCTTACGTTTGTCCTTTGACTTTGTTCATGCGTAACCTTGTTAAGTGTTGCATTATGTTTCAAATGTGCGGACAGAAGTCAAGGTTGGGACGATAATTTCATCTACAAATCCTCGGGGATTTCCCGGTTGGCTGCGGCCTCCATCACTTCAGCGGACAGTTTCTGTGGTGGGGGCTTGATCTTCGTGATTTTGTAGCTTGGGTCCTGACCAGTCAGCCAGTACGTCAGAATTTCGCCCTTGCCCTGCAAAGAAAAAACACAAACAATGAAATTGTCGCTGTAGGAAGTGACGTGGTGAATAATGAGGAGAACTTTGTCTGTAGGTTGATCACAATGCAAGGAATTGTTTTACACTAAAAGAATTGTTTTACACTAAAAGAATTGTTTTACACTAAAACAACTGGCCACATCACATCAAATCCCATTCTTTCTTTCACGCCGGGACCGTTATACTGCCCTCGGCTTTGACTCGTGAAATGTGGTGCCAACTCGGGCAACCCATCCCGATGTTCGCCTTTAAGGCCGATCAATATTCCACAAATTCTTCGTGACACTGATAGCTGGGGTTCGTTTCATGAAGTCACCACATTAAAGTCTTTACATAAATCTCAGAATGGCCAAAGTCGCTCATATGTAGCTACGAGAGACATTCACAGAGAAGTAAAATCCATTTCATGAAGTCTCTGACACATGTGTCTTATGAGCGGAAAGTCTCTCATAAGACTTTCATGAAACGGACCCCACTGGTAACGAATCGTATGCTGCACAGTACTGAGCGATAACAATAATCAGCTTTTCCTACCTTCATAGCGACCAGGCCCCTCTCCTCCAGAATGTATCCACCGATTCTATCCAGGACCTCTTTGCACCAAGGGCTGACGTGGATCTTCAGAGCTTCGTACGGAAATTTCACAAAAAAAAACCAAACAAACAAAGATGAGACGTTATATAAATGACTTAGTTGAATACACTGTATTCCACCATCACAAAACACAAATGGCTGATATACCCCCTGTTTCATCATTTTGACCATATCGGGGCAATTACTGTGATGATGAAGTTGTGTGGACGAACTAAACTTACCCAGTCCATTGGACTCCATTCGTGACGACGTGTTGACGGTGTCGCCAAACAGACAGTATCTGGGCATGGTCAGACCGACTACCCCAGCGACGCAGGAGCCTGGGCAAGGAGGGAAATGAGAAAGGAAGGCGAAGAGAAATATGCGACATGTTCCATCAAACAATGAGCCAACATCGGCTTAAAAGTGTTGGGTATACCATGGGTACATGTAATACAGAGTAAAATAGGACACAGAAAGACTTTTGACCAATAATCTGATAGAAACATCAGATGACGTGGGCTTCATTTTTTTTTTATACCGTCTTAAGTTTGCAGTTACTTGGGTTTTAATGCTACTGGGCCGAGAAGTAAAAGCATGGAGTAGTTTGTCATCTGAAGCTAACTTGAGTGAAAACATTCTTATATGTTGCACATCAAATTTTCTATTAAAATTTTATTAACATTTCTAATGAAATTCTGCCATAAAAAAATGATCAATATTATTGACTTTATTTATTCGTCTGTATTTTCCAGTGATGCTTATGGAAACTGAGCGTTTATGTATATAAGTTAATGCAAACAGGACGTGACATGTGCACTTTAACCTTTAACCCCCTGTAATGCTGACTCACCGGAGTGGATACCGATACGGAGCTTGAGGAAGACGTCGGGGCGGTGAGGCACGATAAAGTTCTTGACAGACTCGAGTAGATGGAATGCGGTGGAGGCGATCTGTCCCGCGTGGTTGTCCCCGTTCCGGATCGGGAGTCCCGAAACCAGCATGTAGGCATCTCCGATGGTCTCCACCTACAGGAGGCGAGGAACGAACAGGCCGATGAAAGACAAACAAACAAACAAACAAACAAACAAACTTAGAATCCCCTCCCCTCCCCCTCAAAAAAATAAATAAATAAAAACTACAAAAACAAGACCTAAACGGTAATCCACCATCACAAAGACTTACATCAACACAACGCCACAAAAGAGAACAAAACAAACAAAAAGAAACAACTTGGTAAATAAGTTGGTGACAACATATATTATTTGATTAATCATCATGTGCAATAGCCGTAGGAACAGTAACAAAAACTCCCAAATGCTCTTTTTGCTGATATATGACGTAATACAAGGACGATTATGTTGATTTGATCTCAAAGCTGCAGGAAGCAGGTGACATCAAAATTACATTGCATGTGAGTCAGAACCATCCTGGAACAAGAACGCTTTTTACAAGTGAATCGGTCAATTAACTAAGAAGGGTTTGTTTTTTTACTGATGGTTCTAGATCATTCCGCTCTAACACTGTTTAATGTTCTAGTGTAAAGGGCCTAACTACTTTCTGTACAACATGTACAATACTGCGCACGCACACACATGCACACACACACACGCACGTACTCACAGAAACACATGTACTCAAACAGTAGACTCTCTCTCCGTCATACACACACGTACTTCACGTGAGTTGCTCTTCGATAGTGACTACCTGAAAAAAATAAAAACAGCAATAACCCTGCTATGCTTACCCGTTAACCACCTAATCGGGCGGTTAGACAACTTTCTCACCTTGTATACGTCGTAGTTGGCGATGATGGCATCGAACAATGTGTACAGATCGTTCAGCATGTTGACAACCTGTTTTTAGCAAGGGCACAACCAAATAAAATTCCGTTACATTCATCTGGTGTACATACCCGACACCGAACTAGGTCATGTGTGTTACTTTCGTAAGTAGATATGAAGCTATTATCAGTGGCGGACACTAGACATACATAATGTATGTGCATTTTTTAAAAGTGAAAATATTGGTTATTGTGTTTTCTAGCAGGATTGATTACAAACTGTTTTCAAAGAATAGAAACAAAGCAACCCACAGGTGATTTTTTTTTTTTTTTTTTTTTTTTTTTTTGCTGGACAAGACTGCAATCACAGGTGTTACATTCTTCTAAGGGTGTTTGTTTTGTATTGATTAAACAATGGCACACTTAGTCTTCTTTATTTTTTTCAAAGGCAGTCTTGCTGTTAATAGCGAGCGAAGGAAGCGAGCCACAAAGCGCTAGTCTCTCTCCGAGGCTCACCTTTTGCCCTAGTTTGGCTCAAGCTCATGTGGCAATCCTTTGGTCGCTTCGCTCGCAATTACTACAGTGAGAGGACCGATACAAATCGCACTCTTCGTAATTTTGAACTCGTGGGCAAAGTGGAAATACTTAACATAGAAGAACGACAACTAGTATCCATCAACAACAGAAATATTGCGGTATAAAATTCGATCACTGGGTCTTCTTTCGTCTTTTAGCAGAATGCGAAGATATTGAGCTACTTTTGGGGTTCAAGGTGGACGATGAGGTCGACGCACCTGAATGGGAGTACTGGCGGCGGAGAGCGCGGTGAAGCCGACGATGTCGGAGAAGAAAATGGAGACCATGTCGAAGGCCTCGGGAAGGACGGAGATACCCTTGATGAGCTGGGAGGCAATCGACCTGGAGCATGAGATGGCAAAGTCGTCATCAATAGAGGAGGGGGGGGGGGGATGGGTGTAAAGAGAAAGGGGAACCTAAGGCCTGGAATCTAGGGTGTATCCATAACATGCATAAAGTACAATGTACAATTGTATTTTGTAGGGACTTTTCGACATGTCAAGTTTAGAGCGCTTACTACGTAGCCCATTAACTTCTGATCTGACCTGAACATATAGTTTTTGGGATGAGGGTGAACAATACAGACTCCATTAGTTGAAATTCACATAGGCAGTTTAGATTTAGTTAATGGATTACGCAAATATTACTAAGTCAATGTGCGCAACTCATCGGTTAATACTGCCATCAGACTTACAACAATCAAAGCACGTTGACGCGCGCATGCGCGACGAACGCCTGTCATCATGCACTTGAATTAGTCCGTGAACTACAAGTAGATTCCAGCCATGGATTTGATTCAAGGAACCTTCTTGAATTCGGACCGATGTACTTAACCCAAAAGAGATCAACAACCCCATAAAATCCCTCTGGGCTACCCCTATAGGTCAGCGAATGGAATCACGACAACATGCTTTGCCCCATACGAAGAGGGCAACACTTGCGCGCGGTCTCAACATACATATCATCTTTTTCCTGTACCATTCTCGCCGTATTATACTCACGGTGGTAGCATTCGGTGGAGCAGCTGTTCAGTCTTGGCCTTCTCTTTCCTAAGCTCCTGCGTACGCTCGTCCACCAACTCCTCCAAGTTGTTGGTGTAGCGCTCCATGATTGCGATCATGTTGTCGAGGATGTTCGGCTTCCTGTACAGCACGGAGACGTTTGAGTAGTCAGGACAGAGAGGAGGGCATTGTCATTCAAGTGTTCAACATCAGTACGACCGAATACATCCGGGTACAGAATAATTTGCAATCCATTTTCAAGAGTGATGCTCCGTTAAAAGGGCAGCATTGACCGAACTAAAAGAAAGCTTTCCAATAAAAGCTAGCTCTTTTAAAGAATAAAAAGGAGATGCCGTTGCAAGAGGACTTGACAATTATCCCAGTGAAACAATAATTACTTTATTCCGATCATCATCCGTTCTGCCTGAGGCAACCTATTGTAAGGATATGGTTTACACAAACCTCGGGCTTTCAAAATCTGGCCCCGTTTCATAAAAAAGTTGATATGATAGCAACTCTTGCTGGGATGACAATTGTCATGGTAACGACAAGAATCCAGCTTCCTGATTGGCTGTTGCTATTGGAAGTTGCCATTCCAGCAAGAGTTGCTTTCCTAACATCTTTTATGAAATAGGGTCCCTGATTTGAACGGCTCTGATCATCTTTCGTTACAAGTTGTAATTCAATGTCCACATTACATCCGCGATGTTACCGATAAGGCTGATGGGGTAGGTGAGATTCATAACATGATTATGTCATTGTAAAATGGACTTCTGAGTCACGGCAATCGGTGCTTTTAAGTATATTACACGGCAGCGCTCTATTACCATCAATACTGGTACGCAGAACAAAACTTTTAATTGCAAATCATCTCCCTCACCAAGTTATTGTGCATGTTGCTCCGTCAAACACTAACTATCTTACAATCATACAACCGTGTCTTTCAAATGCATACATAATCAACCCTCGTGCAGTATTCCATTATGAGACCTAACAGCTTCGCTGGGGCTAAAGGCTACCGTAATACGTATATGCCATGTACATTATAAACAATTATGATGCATTCAAGACCATAGCAACAGAACCCATAAGTGAAACCATGAATCTCCTTACAGTCCCTTCTGCAGTGGCGCTAGCATGGACCGGACCTCCACAATGTTCGGCCTCTCGTCGGGGTTCTCAACCCAGCAGGCCCGGATGGCACTCAGGACGCAGTCCGGCGCCGCAGCGTTCACGGCGTTGAGGATCGGGCGGTACGGTGGAACCTCGCCATTCGTTACTCGGGCAAGAATTTCTGGAAGAGGGAGGGAAAGAGGGGAGGGAAAATGAAGAAGCTCGTCAGACAATGAGAAGGACGCATATAAACGAGAACTGCGCAATGTGTTCATCAAAACAGAATGATACATGTGTAGTAAGATATAGCTTCAAAGTTGAGCAGCTACAAATAAATAAGTAGTGGAACAACAAGAAAAGGTACATAATATTTGTGAGGGTGCAGATGATTGAACAGCAGCACAAAAAACGCTATATCTGTAAAGCCATAGCGATAGGTCATTACTACATGCAACTTCAATACATCAAATTAAGGAGCACCACGGAATTCATTCTATAGAAATTGTTTGAAAGTGGCAGTTGGCCGTCTGTGTTAAGACATATAGCCATGACATGGAGTGTAGCTTTGGGAACCACATATCTTACATTAGTAGTTTTGAAGCCGTTGTCAAGACAACAATAGCTGATGACGATATCACTTTGCTGTTGTTGTTTTTTCTTGTCTATTGTTGCTGTTGTTGTTTTTTTTTCTTTTCTTTTAAACTCACCAGACAGTTCGATCTCGTTCTCGAAGAACGGTTCCTGTCGCGAATACATCTCCGTGAGGATGATGGCGAAGGAGTAGATGTCACCCTTCGCGGAGCCGCCCGGGGGCATGTTCTTACCCTGCCGGAGATGTTCCGGAGCCGTCCAGAGTTTCTCTGTTGTGACGAAGATGATCGCAAAAAGTGTTAGCCAATCAGAGGCAGGGGTCGTGGTGCATTATTGAAGGTGGAGGACAAAAAAAAAAGTTTTTGGTTTGCTTTTGTTTTATTTTTTGTTATTTTTTTTTTCGATATTGACTTAGATTTTGATTTTTTTTCCCGCTTGATAATTTCACTTTCTTTTGTTTGTTTGTTGTTGTCTTTGTTTTTTTTTTTTGGGGGGGGAGGAAAGGGATGGTGTGGGTGTGGAGGGGTGTAATATCACTGCACATCCTATTCCTCTACCACTGGAGTGAAATTGTCATTATGATGACCTGCGCGCTGGGGAAAAGATGACCACGGTACATAGTACTTACAATAAATTGCAACACCTTTACCACAGTGCGTCTACGCCACACGGGACATCACAGAGCCCCCAAAATTACAACAGACTTCCGGATACAGTGATATATGATCTCGTGAACGATCACGATTGTAGGCGCACTCACTGACGAGCTTGGCGTGTTCGCCCTGGTCCACGTCTTCCTTCTGCCCCTTCTTGAACTCGTGCAAGCCGTAGTCGGTGATCTGGAGCACCCATCGGTTGTCGACGACGCAGTTGCTCGACTTGAGGTGGCCGTGCGACTTGATCTCCGAGCTGTGGATGTAGAGGGTTCCCTTGACGAGGTCGGCGATGAGCGAGGCCAGGAACATGTTGTCCAGTTTGATGTCGTCGTTCTCCAAAATGTCCTGAATGTGCGTTCGTTTATTTTTCGACAGAGTGGTAAACACCATTTAATGAGTTGGGTCTCAGAGGTGAAGAACAATAGATGGATAAACAGTCATTAGATTGTTAGTCATAAAGACTGACAGAAAGATATATTATGGCAAATTGAATAAGATGATAAGTGGACAGACGCCTAAAAAACAGAAGAAAGAAGGTATTAAGGTGAATCTTGAAAACATTTTTATGTCTCATCCCAATCACCATGAATTTTGAAGCTCTGTACCCAGCATAAACAATATTCAAAATTGTTCAAATGCAAAAGTCTGAAAATCATCCCGAGGTCCCCTTTAATGGCCTCAGGCAGAGAGATGGGACGGAAAATGTTACCTGCAAGCTGCCCTTGGCACAGTAGTGCATGAGGATGCAGATGTGGGGTCGATCGATGCAAGCTCCGACGAACGGGCAGACGTTGTCATGACGCATGTCTCGCATCTGGGAAGGAGGGGGAGGAAGGGAATTGAAAACATAAGAATAGAGTAAGGGCTTCATTATTTCATGACTTCATAACCATAAGGATGACTAATCAAATAGTATTCAAATGATAGATCAGTGATTATGGTAGAGTTGAGAATTTTCATCTATGACGCATAGAATATTAGGTGCTGTTATTTTGGTGTTACTAGTGAGCTTTAGATCTTCGACGCAAATGCTACGACTGTCTAGGCCAAAAATGGTGTTGTGCACATGCGCGAGACAGCCGTTTCCATTGTCCATCCCAGAAGGCTGAGTCGCCTTACTGTTAATATTCCCGTTAACCACATAACAATGATATATCTATGCATTTTGTATGTATTTCTGCTATTTTATGTTCTTCACGGATTTCAGCAGAAGAACAGCTTTGCTGAAGCAAATTGCCGTGATTAAATGAAATAAACTGAACTGAACTAAACTGCATGGTGCGTGTTATTTCCATCAATGGATACTGAGAACATACATTTCTTTCGCAAAAGATATGACAAGATGTCGCATACGACATACAATCAAATTTGTGGTAATATACCTTTGAAATTCTGACATAATAATAATTATTCGAAAGAATCACCAAGATCTTCTGAGAATGGTAGTTTCTTTCGTTGTACTGAAGATGTAACCCCTACTAAGCACCTCGCCTTATGTTTAACATTGAAATGGTGCACTTACCATTTTAAGTTCCTTTCGTACGCTCCTCGTTAGGTCAATATGGTTCTTATGCACAGCGTGGATGGCGCAGATTGATCCCTGTTATAAAAGAGGCATACCGCTATCAGCATCCATTTAGCTGCCGAACATTGTACAAGAGACGTGATAACCCTTTCTCTGACAGAGATTGTAGACAATAATATGTGCAACGCTGGTTTTCTGTGTCAATCGGCACAAAAAGGGTTAAATGTTACGATAGGACGCTGGGATAATCTACACTGTAAACCGGCATTATTACAAAATCGACTTACGTATCTATGTTCTTAGCATATAGATGATAATCTCGTCGAAGGTTTCTAAAGATTGGCGCGAAATTGATATGGTATGCCTTCCTCTTTAATTTTCAAGTGTAGGTTTATTCACTTTCTCGAGGTTGGCTTCTGAGAACATACACTGGTTTATCTGGTACCACAATATACAAGGGGTTTGATTTCGCCTTATCTTTGTACGAATCCTCGAAAATGGCTTACAAGGACAAAGTTCTCGATAAAATATATGAATTTACAAAATGAAAGACAGGAAGAAAAGGGAAATAAGAACGAAGAGGAAGAGGATTGGATAAAAAAAAGATGAGGTGAAAAAACAACAACAATCCTTCAACATAATAACAATTGCTTAGTACAAGAAGAAGTAGTTTCTTTGGAGGAAGACGAACTCCAACAAGAAGTACAACATGGAAGTAGAAAAGAAAAGGGTAGACGAAGAAGACTACAGAGGAGGAGGAGGAGGAGGAAGAGGTGGCGGAGGAGGAGGAAGGGGAGGAGGGACAGGATAAGACGAGGAAGAAAGAAGAAGGTGCCGCGTACCCGATACGTTCCTATGGTGGCAAAGATCTGCTGCTGCTCCGCGTTCGAGATGACAGAGATGGCACTCATCACCATGCTCTTCATGGAGAATCCCTGGGAGTTGACGTCAGTACTCTTCGTCTGGACTTCGTTCCAGTCTACCTTCCATACCAAGCTGTCTAGGGCCGCCTCGTATTGTCTCTTTCTGCACATCACATTAACCCAAGCGACGACAATTGTGTGTGAGTTTTATGAAATGAAATGAAATGAAATGAAATGAGATTTATTTACCAAACAAACAAACAAACATTGTCAACAAAGTCACAACAATTAATAGTTATAGTTTGGCAAAAAAGAACTGGCAATAGCGTGCAGGCTAGTCGAGGCCAGTCCTTTCAATGATATAGATTATAATATAACGTATTTACAATATTTACAGAAGTATTGTTATATGTACATAATTATTTACATGTTTTCATAGGGAATCATTGTTATATTGATAACAATGATAAAAATGGTTATCTGTCTTTCTGTTCATTGATTTGCTTTCTTTATTATCATGCAGAGGTGGCGTATTACATGAAAATGCTTTCCAAAGGCGCATTCCAGTTTTACATGGATTTATAAAAACATAAAGATACATGGAATATAATCATGCACATGAATTACACGGTGACACGACATTAGTTCCCTGCGACAATACTCCGGTCTTATTTTCTGAAAGTACCTAGGGTTAGGGTTATGTTTGTGAGTAGAATCCATATTTGGCTCAGTGTGAAGATATTTCATGGGAGCAAATGTCGCAGGAGCAAATGTCCTGGAACCGAATTACACAAGTTGAAAAACTAACAAGTATAGAGCGAATCAAACAATATGGGGCCTATATATGTATCATCCAGCTACACGATCAGAATGTCAGTATCAGAACTGAAATATTATTGAAGTGTATTTCTATCATTTCTCACTCAGCATAATGCGATGTATACGTTGATGTATTTCGTTGCCGTGGTTACCTGTAGATGTAGAAGCCAATGGCTCCGAAGAATAGGATGACAAAAGTTGGCACCAGTGTTCCGATGTAAAGAGCGTAGTCTGAAGAAAGAGAATGACAAAGAAAGAAAGGAGAGAGAGTGAGAGAGAGAGAGAGAGAGAGAGAGAGAAATGTTATCGGTGAGGGCGCCGTGATATAGTCATGACCAGTGCCGTATACGGCACTGATCATGATCAGTGCCGTAGTCGTGATAGTGGATAACAAGATACCCGACTCCCAAGCGGAGGACCCAGTTCGACGCCCCCCCCCCCCCCCCCGCTTACGTCATTGGACACGATATTTTTTTTTTACCTACAATGTCCCTCTCTACCCAGGTGTATAAATGGGTACCTGGCAACCCTAGGATAGGAATTATGGCACGGCCCTCTGGTAGAGCAGTGGCAACACCGAAGAGGCTACCCTGGATAAAGAAGACTTCATTATCATCTATGCGCCACCCGAAACATCCGTATCGCTTACCAAATTAATATCAAGAAAAACAATCTTTCATAAAGGTCGATTGTTATTTTCATTGTATGTCGTAGTTTCACCCTTTCTTCTGTGTTGTTTTCCAAAGTCGTAAGAATTGTGAACCTAGAACTCGTTTTTCGCCTCTCTCAAACCCATTCTTTGTGATTCAAAATTGTACCGTCGTTTCGGCTCTCGTTTTATCATATCAAGTTACTACATGTAATGCTACCTGTATTAATCATGATAATTGGACTGACACTGATTAAAACAAATTGTTAGGACAAAATCATGTTAGCCATTTCGAAGTCAAAGAATACTTTTTGGTATGCATGGCTCATTTAAGCTCGTGCCACTTGCTGTACATGCACAACAGTTGCTGACGAAAAGCCGGGAAAAGCCTAAAAGCATTCTGATCTTTCAACGCTATTGTAATCTAGGAATCATACTCACTTGTGCACAGTTCCCCGTGGAAACCACACACGGGCATGTCGAGAGGAGGTTCATCACGATTTGGCCAAATTGCTCTCAAGTCGGGATACTGCTCGTTCGTAGCAAACGTCTGCGTGGGGTAGAAGTGTGCATACACAAAGGCCATGGTAATGTTGACAGTTGATGTATTTCGCATTTCTTTGAGTATGGGTGTGTTTTGCATTTGTAAAAGACGAACCTTACAAAAATCTGTGTAATTGTTAATATCTTTACGTGCGCGGTAATCCTAACTATGTGTGTGTGCGTGTTTGTGTGGGGTTCTTTTTTTGTGTATGTTGATATAGACTGAAGGATTGGAGGGTGCAGGTACATAGCATTTTACTTCAGTGAAAGTTAACAAACTTTAACTTCGTCTGGTTCAAATGGAAGAGCAGTCTTATTTCACTTAATGTAATAGGCAGATAGGGGCCAACATTGCATCGTACCCGTAATGATTGATGAATGTTATTAAAACGATGAAGTATTTAAGTAAAGTAAGGTATCAAACCATTGAAACAGCTTTTTTGGACCTGATATTAACAACGAGTATGTTACATAACCGCATCTTACCCAATGGCCGTCGACTCTGTCGAAGGTGCCGATGGGGTACATTCCAGGGGTGCCAGGGGAGACGCCCCCATCGGCCACTGGTAGCGGCACCATGTCGAGCAGGACGTATGGTCGGACGCCATCTCCGTTCTCGTCGAACTGATGTTCACCCAGGGAGAGACCTGAGCGACAAAGAGATTGGGGAAGACAATGTCATGAGAATTGAAATGTTTTCCTTTTAAAGTTAAAACATGATTTCTCGGAAGGGCTCAAAATTAATCTTCCACTGTTTGGAATATGCTCTTAATACATCGGGTCTACCAAGAAACTAGCCTGTTTGGCTGACACTCTAGTGCGACTTGCCAGGATGACGAGTTGCTTTCGAATATTTTGAGATCAAAGGTGAAGATCAATTTCCATCGTAGCACACGACTTTTATTCCAGAAAAGTGATCCACGTTCAGCATTGTGGGTAGGTAGAACGTTGCGTGTTGACCAATCGTGCCCCAACAATCGTAAAAAAAAAAAAAAAAAAAAAAAAAAACATGCGATCGCAAGTCACTCTAGCGCGGAAGATCGGTGGATAAACTGTTGTGGCCGTATTTGTCAATTATCAATAATCGATTGTCATAAATTAGGTAGAGCAACCATGATCGGGTAAGCTCTGATATCCTAGTATTTTCGGCGAACCTTTTTGGCTACTATATCGCATTTACGTCGTTACCTAATTGAAATCTTGTCATTACGGAGCTATTTCACACATCTCTTATGCATACATGTACATTGTTTGGAGCAATGATTGACAGTTCTGCAGGCAAAATTAGAACTATGTTTTCACTTGAAGTGACCACTGAGGAAGGAGTGAATGCTTGTACGCAAACACTGGACCTGGCAATGATGATGAATTGCCTTAGCCTGTATCGGGGAACAGCTGCTGCAGCCAAGGGGATGCGAACCAGGAACCCCGTGATTAATAGTCCAGTCTTATCCACTGGGTCACAACAACCCCTCCGCACGTGCGATCCCAAACATTTTTATGTAGCGTAGGCCCAAAGACATCCCAAGGGGCAACGACTATATACGAAATACTTGGGAGTGTACTGAAATAACACTTTTTTGGGCTTCATATGTTTCTGGTAGTGTAATTCCTTCGGTGATTATGCATGTACACTCTCGATTTATTTGTTGAAATAAATTTGAAAATGTTTCATAATTATGGTTCTGTCTCCGATTATACAACGTGTCTATGAAAAGATAGAACCTCTCAAGAGTTGAACAAATACTGTAGAAAGGAAAAGCAAAAAAAAAAAAGATAAATAAATAAATAAATAAACGTACTTGTGTAGGTCGAGTTGAACATAGAGGAGACAATCGCTGCTCCGTCGTACAGATCGACGCCTGCGTTCACCGCTACGTCCAGGGCCTTGAGTAACTCGAAGACCGCGTCGTAGATGTAGATCGACAGAAAGTCAATCTGTCAAGAACGATACGTATATCCGTAGGCCATGATGTGATGGGTGTGTACAGCATATCATGCGAAAAATAAACAACATCAGCAATTAACACTTTGCTATTTAGATTTCTCCTCAATAGGAATTTTATTGACCAGGGCCCCATTTCAGAGAAGATGTTAGGATGGCAACTCTTGCTGGAATGGCAACTTCCCATACCAACAGCCAATCAGGAAGCTGGACTCTTGTCATTACCATGGCAATTGCCATTCCAGTAAGAGTTGCTATCATATCAACTTTTTATGAAATGGGGGCCAGGTTGTAGCCCCGTTCCATGCCATCAACAATGACATAATGATAACGATAACTTATCGGTCGTTTCGTCTTGGAGTGCAATAAGAGGCTGTTGTTTGTTTTTATTTATTACCTTTCTCATAGCCTTCAAACATTGTCAAATACGTACCGGAGTAAGCACCCCGTTCACAGAATAGAAACAATTTATCAAAGGAGAGATACGAAAGATATCAAAAATATCAATATGAAATATTGTGTGAGAGGAGAGAGGGAAAAAGTGGACAAACGACATTAAATTTGTTTTAAAAGAATCTGGTGTCTAAACCGAGGTGATACCTTCTTGGTCTAAACTAAGCTGAGCTCTGAATACAAAGTGTTTCTATTCAACGGACTGCATGATTCTATAGCGCATTCAATTTTGTGGTGGTGTGGAGACTATCATGACCGAAGGTAACATTATTCTTGTACTTGTAATGCATACAAGGAAACCAACGCTATCCATTCCAGTCCTAAAGTTAAAGAGAATATTTTATACGGAATGTAGGGAGAACGAAAGAGATATAAAAGATATTTGTGTTCAAACTCGGCACATGGCCTCTAAAAGTGGTACTATATCATATTAGCCATTCCTGACCGAGTACAGCTCTGGAATGAATATCACTTACACTTAGCCCGATCACTTACAGTTTTGTGCTGTAAGATTAGATTTTTTTCCATTATGCCTTAAATTGAATATCAACCTTGGTCTTGCTTTGGTTAGCTATGATTGCTCGTCCACCTAGTCACGCGAACATCCTTTTCGTTATTTTTGGGCAGTGTGGACAAGTGGTTGTAAGTTGTGCGGAAACTCAGACATTAGGGACTTTTCGATATGTATCACCTCCTGGACGTGGACGTCGAGTTAATGACGTCATTTTTTAGGAACTGCGCATGCTTCAGGTTCTCTAGCACGTCCAACGTCAGAATCGCGAACGCGTCTTCCAAGGATTCCACGTCCCCCTAGATTCAGGACGTGAGTGACGTCATCGCACCTATTGCCAGCCCGCGGCAGCGAGAGGAGACGGGGGGGGGGGGCATGACGTCACAGCAGTACGTCGTGAATGGCGTGCACTAAAAATCGAAATACGGACGTAACGAGTGGACTGCAGCAATTTGGAACCGTTCATGTACGAGAAAGGCGTCCACGTCCACAAAATCGAAATGTGCAAAGTCATAGAGACCGTCTGGAGGTGAAGGGGTTAACTCACATCCGCCTTGAAGACAATGGTTCCATTGAACGGGCCATCATCCTCCACCGCGTTGTCGAAGATGATGGTCGACATGCGGTCCCAATGCCTGGTCTTCATGACTGGTTTACCAGCGACGATGAGGACGCTCTCCATGGCTTCTAGGGCCTTCTCGTCGTCCGTTCGGCTGTATTCTCGATTCGAGAACATCCGTGTGTAGGCGTCGTCGATCATATAAAGGTAATCCGCGGTGTCCAGTGTGTCTGTTAGAATGCGAGATAAGTTCATAAGGATAGTGCTGTTGATAAATATAGATAAAGAGTTGTCTAGACACATCCAAAAATTGCATTGTTACCCGTGACAGTTTCGACGACAGGCTGTCATCTTTCTCAGACGATAGATAATCGGCAGCTGATGATTTGGCGCCAATCAGCAATCACCCAGGTGTGACATCCGAGTGATAGCGCCATCGTAAATGTCAGACAGTTGGTATCAGAGATGACTGACAGCCCGTCGTCGAAACTGTCACAGGTAAATACAACTTTTGGATGTATCTAGAGAACGCTTTATCCATGTTTGTTAGAATATTGGGAGTTAGAAAGCCGTTAACGAAATAATCATCGTGACTGGTCGGTTTGATTAAAGTTTAATCTTGTTGATAGTGAGCAATCGAGTTGGACGACAGACATTTAATAAGCATTATGTAAGTAATGTAACTCAAATCGGCAAGGAGATGTCCACGGATGTAGGTTGCTGATCCGAGGACCCAAGTTCCATCCAACCCTATTCCGTTTTCAGATAAATCATTGCTCCTTCATTTCCGGATGATAATGATATTTCATTCTCTTTCCTCGCATATTCCTGCGTAACTCTGTTTTCAATTGCAAGCCGGCACGAAGTCTTCGTTCGTCATCAGATGCGCTGTTACCAAGTGGTTACTCCAAACACCCAGAAGAAGACATGGATGGGTTTTGTGTTTTCTCAGTTTAGGACCAAAACCTTGGAATCAACTAGCTATTCAATTACGTCAGCTGTCATTAACATAAACATTCAAATCCAAACTGGATCTTATTTAGAAGAAGTTCGTAATGGGAGACGCAACATGATCAATAATTTTTCGTACACTGATTATCACTATGTCATGGGATAAGTCAGCATAACAATGTTATATCATCTGAGCAAACGATTTATCATATTTTTCAGCTTATTCCTTACAAAATGAGACATGGGGACATTTCATGAAGCTTTTTGTCAGATATTCCGTCTGACAAACTGTTAAAAGCTTCTGATTAGCTGAGAGCAAATTTGTCCGACAAAGTTGTCCGGAAAAATGCTTCATGACATGCCCCCCTGCTCTCGGCAAACTTTTGCAACGAATTGAAGAACCGACTAAGTTGGGCCAGATCAAGGAACCGCAAGGAGCTGACTTCCGTAAAGCCAACCCAAACTTCGTTTGACGGGATAGTCCAGTACTGAAAATATAAAATGAAAAAAAAAAAACAACGAACAAACATTTTACAATAAATGAGAGAAGTGAAGAGGTCTATTGCCCTACTCACACTCCAAGCTGTGCCAGTCTTGGCTGTCTCGGATGGTGAGATCCGTCACAGCCCCCAGGATGGCGTAGTCCCCGGAAGCTAGGATCCCTTCGTCCAGACACGAGATTGCAAACTGCCTGAGATCAGCAGCCTCACCGAGGAACACGTAGACTGAGACGAGGTCAGACGTGAAAGAGAATGCGATATCGATTTGATAATTATGATTAAAATCGTTACTGGCTTATAAACTTATCTTGAACGCTCAACTGTTCGTTTGATTGGGGGCGCTTTGGTGACTTCGATTCCCGACTCCCAATCTGAGGACCCGAGTTCGGTTCTCGCCCAGTGCTTTCGTCCTTGGACAAGATGTTTTTACCCACCATGTCGCTCTATATACCCAGGTGCATAAATGGGTACCTGACAACGCTAGGATGATGATAATAGCAGGGCCCTCTGGCAGAGCAGTGGTAATACTGAAGAGGCTATAAGTACCCTGGATAAATAAGACCTTATCATTATCATTGCTATGTAATGTATTGACTTACGTCATTTCTGTTTTTTTAAGAGGCGGAAAGTACCAGTCTAATCGAAAGATTATAGTTAGAGATATACATTTGCGTGAAGCCGTTTTTGTTTTGTTTTGTTTTGTTTTAAAATAGTATTAACATAGCGCTATATCAGGACCGAATCTACATTGTTAGTCGGGTAACTCGGTGCCAATTGAGCTGACATATGGGTTACTGACACATGTGAACGATTGGTTAACATAACATATGTTACGAAGTTGTAATATATACGACAGTATAAGTTGGTTATGTAGACCCACGGGCTGAAACTTATTGCTGTATTCCCCAATGGGAAAACATTAACGTGTAAAAACGCAATTTCCTCATGGTAAATGCTTACCAAACAATATACAATGATGAAACTTTTAACGCAATTGATAGATTGATTTTCGCTTTCTCTTCAAGATTCATTTAAGATAGATGCTGCTTGGTCTATTTCAAGGGAGTCTACAAAGGCCCATCGATTCTTTTAACGGATCTACAACTTTTCTAGGTATACTCTTGAAAACAAATTAGTCAAATTATTGCTCGGCAATCACAGTGGTTATATAATTCAAAGCATCGTTCACTTAAGTCTTCTTCGTTTGCCAACACGACCACGAGAGCCCGAAAAAGAAAGGCGACGAATCTCACTTCTGGTTGTTGCTTTGGTCCGGCGAATGATGTTCACAAACGGATCCTCCATCTCGTAGTCCCACGCATCGAAATGCTCGTAGTATTCTTCGTGAAGCAGCTCATAGTCTAGTTTCTGGAACTTGTTATTTAGAGCTTTAAAAACGTTCTTGTACTTTGTAATGTTCTTGACAACAACTGAAACCTGAAGAAGGTGGACAATTGACAACAATATAAAGGAAAGTCTTTACATTGCACCGATGGAGCAACAGAATGTGACTACATAAGACGTAATGACTGAAGAAATATTAGTAGAACAAATCAGAGATGTTTGACGAAAAACTGATGATTCTTTCGAAAGTTATGAACTTTAAAGTTTCAGTATCCCTATCGCTGGTAAAGAAGACGACAAAAATTCATGGTGTCACAGCAATACAAAGATATAACGAAAATATGAAGAAAAAATGCACAGAATTTTATTTTAACTAATTTCATGTCACTTTTTCAAACTATTACTGTGGTTGAGGGTGGCATTACTCCCCCAGCCGTCTATGATAGAAAACTCAATGCTATAGGAAGCATAGCACTCTCCTCTGGAGGAGGATTAAAGTAAATGCTGAAAAACCATCCCTGCTGAAAGAGGTATTATCATTATCATTAGCATCGTTTTGTCATTTATTATCATCAATAAATCAAAATCACATCAAAACATTAGCTGTCATTTATGATATATGAAAATGACCATTGAAAGATTACAGTTTTATTATCAATGTATCAATTGTAAGATTATAGCTTTATTACATTTATGTATTTCTGGATAATGATGACACTGTGAAAGAAATTAGATGTTATTAAAGCAGAGGGATGAAGATGTGCTATGGTTTTCATCAGTTGTCTTTGTACAAATGAAAATGTAAGAATCTAAATTTGTACAGACTTGCAATATCAGTGATGATAATAGTTATTGTCTTTATTTTTACTATTATTGATATTTTTAATGATAATCTGTATTAGATAGTCATTATTTATATTAATTTTATCATTTTTACTTCGGACATTCCGTCACGCATACCTGGTCCCACTCGTACATGTCTAGGGTGAGCAGGAGTGCGTCCACCACCTGGCTACTAGGCGGAAGCGTCCGGAGGAATGTCGGGTAGATTGACTTGTCCGATACGGGAATCTCGTCACAGGCCTGCAGGGGATGATATATGATCGTTTATCAGTGTCATTTTTTTTTTGACAAAAGAAAAAGGTGATTATATACGCTTTGGATTCACGCCAATAATGTAAAGAAAATGCCATTTTCTATTGTCACATTTTGAAGGTTGCTGTATCTTGTAACACACACTTAAATCAGCGCCTAATCAAGAAAAGCAATCGTTTTGTCCGACTTTGAGTGCTACATGTGTGACGACTTGGATACTCTACTTGGTCACGTTGGTTGCTCATTAGCACAAAAAACCCGGAACTTTCGTTGATACGGCATTTGATTAACACATTTCCCATTGAGAGAGATCTCTCTCAATGGAAAATGTGTTAATCAAATGTCGTATCAACGAAAGTTCCGGTTTTTTTTTTTTTTTTTTTTTTTTTTGTTGTGCTATTGAGCAACCAACATAGAGATATCTCTCTCAATGGGAAATGTGTTAATCAAATGTCGTATCAACGAAAGTTCCGGGTTTTTTTTTTTTGTGTGTGTGTGTGTGTGCTAATGAGCAACCAACATGACCAAATAGAGTATCCAAGTCGTCACACATGCAGCACTCAAAGTCAGACAAACGTTTGCTTTCCTTGATTAGGCGCTGATTATTGGCATATGCCAATATGAATATGATGCACAATTAAAATGGAGGTGTTGTATTATTTGGTTAATGAGAGGCTGTGTGCAATGGATAATGATTTTTTTTCTACATTATTTGTTTATTTGTTTTTAGCTTTATTACCTCAGTGTAATTCCTAGCTCCATCGATAGATATGAACAAAATATCTAGAACGGCTTTGGTGATGATATATTGTAAAGGTAGGCTTATAAATGTTTCAATCCTAACAATTCAATGATGATAACTTAGAAATACCAACAAGTTCATAAAGCTGTTTGCGACTTATTGATATAGCATAGCTGCTGTTTGATTCAATAGCCTGAAAACACATTTGAATAGGGGCTATAATCTTGTCGTCGGTACAGTAGGGCCTACAATTTCTTAAATCTCACTCCCACTTTAAAGGGACTGTACAGTAATGGTTGAGGTGGGGATTCATGTTTTGAACATTCCTAAGTGAGATAATGAAAAGCCCCTTATGAAATATGAAAGAGCATGTAAAAATGATTCAATATTTATTTGATGAAAATTGGTTTTCAAATAGCTGAGATATCCAAAAAAGTGCTAATAATAAAAGGCGACATGCCACAACTTTATAAGAATCTCTTTGTTTCACCTTGTTGTTGGATATCTCAGCCATTTGCAAAACCGATTTTCATCGAATAAACTTTTGATACCCCTTAGAACTGCATGCTCTTTGACATCTCATAGAGTGGTTTCTGAATATCTCGCAAAACGTTAAAAGCTAAATCCTCACCTTGACCAGAACTGTACACGCCCTTTAACCTGCATGGTGAAGGGCGCTGCACGCGTATAGGGAAAATCACGTCTTCAATTCGATACGTGCTCGTAAATTAAACGCGCATTGGATTTGTGATTTGTTTGTTTGTTTGTTTGTTTGTTTTTGTTTGTTTGTTGTTGTTTTTTCAAGCACTCACGTAATCCACCATTGGCATGTTCAGGGCCGATGCGAGTCGGCCCTCGTACGTGCAGCCGCACCCCGGGCCGATGATACCGACGAATCCTCGCTTCCACCAATCACTGACGGCCTCGAGTCCCTTGTTGATATCACACTTTGTGTCAACCCATTCATATTGAACGTCATAACCTGATTGGGGGGGGGGGGGGGGGGGAGCAATTCACATCATTATCTCGTGAAAGAACGCACTTATGTAGGCCCTATATATATATATATATATATATATATATATATATATATATATATATTTCTTTTTACTCTCAAATAAAACGATTAGCGTATTATTATGACCATTGTATTATTCCGACAGCACTACTCTCAGCCACTGTGCACAATAGATGATAAACAAAAAGAGCAATAACTAAAAAATAAATACATTGTCTAAGACTTATTATCGATTAAAATCAAGCAGAAATGCACCAGGAAATTTGAGCATGCAGAACTCTATGTAGTATAGTTGAGGAGAATGTAGTGTTTTATGTTCATGATGTTTATGAGCGACACGCAATCATTTCTACCGCGTAATCATTTAACAAGCCTATCAACCTCCCTGTAAAGGAGACATCCGCATCTTTGGTCGGTCAAGATATTCCAGGATACGCTTCTCTACATGGTGTCTAGAAACTCTAGACGTCCACTGGTATCCTGGTATCCTCCCCACTGTAACTCCGATTCAAGAGATAATATAACTTTTGCCGATTCCAGACTCCAAAGTAAGAATTACAATCAAAGATCACAACGCAGAAAGCTCTAATGGAGACTGCTGGTAGTGTTACATGCATCCTCTCGCACTAAGCAAATACTGCACACACACACACACACACACACACACACACACACACAAATGTTGAGATGGGAGATGATCATGGCATATCCCCATGTCTATTCTTGAGGAAAGGTACGTATAGTAATATATAATACCCTAATACATGTACCCTCCCTAGATGAAGATAAAGATAAGAACAACCAGGGTCATCGTCCGCATCGTCGAAGCTGGAGTAGACTCTAAAGTCTAAGCATCAAGTTTATTATTACCCTACCTGGAAGGACAGTGCTATCCATGTTGGCGTTACTGACTGCGTAGGCGAAGGAGCCTGCCGTCGGGAAGCCGCTTCCTTGATCCCCGTACCTTGTGGTCCATTCCGTTAGAAGTCCGATCTTGAGAACTGGCCGCCCGCGGTCCATGTTGAAGATGGTCGGGTTGAGATGGATCAGGGCCCGTACGGAACCGGGCAACATCACAGCCGCGATGCCGATGAGGAAGAAGAGGACTCGTGCATTCGTCATGATGCACGATGCGCTCTATTTCGCTGGAGATTAAGAGGGGAAGAAACGGTGAAGATATCCTGAGTTTTTATAGTTTCGTTGATGTTCCTTTGCCCAACCCGTTACAGTTATTTTGACCCAGTTGACATGATATGACATGGACCATATCACTCCCTACAGCTGCCCATTCACTGCATGTTATTCTGCTTTAGACAGATTGTTATCAAAAACTCTTTTGTTTCTATGCGCGCGGACCTGCAAGGCCGGCGGCAAGGACCATTATTGTACGCGTGCGCAATAGTGCCGTTGCCAGGATAACATGTGAGCGCACCTTACTCCTTTATGCATTGAGACGCGCATACAAGTTTCATGCGCGTATTGTCATGAATAGTCTCCACTGGAAACGAACTGACGTCAGAAGTCATCAATGTTGTTAGATTCACAATGCTGAGTGACGTACCTATTTTTACGTCATCACTTTAATCAAAGTTAACAACAACAATAAAGGAAAACATTGAAAGACATAACATAAGCGACACACCAGAAAATATCAGTTACAACAATACACTGCCCAAAACAAGATGTATAGCTGAACATGTAGGACAGATAAGAATTAGACATGGAATAAACATACAAAAAAAAAAGAAGCCTTGATTAACGTAACATGAAAATTATAAAACATCAGATTTTGTTTGGATTTAAACTTAAATATGATTGTTGAAAAATTACAGCGTACCTTATCATATCCCTCATTAATAAAATCCTGTACAGTGATTGGTCTACATAGTGTCATGTGACCAAACATTGATCATTACCATTGCTTTGATGTTGATGATGTTGAAATAAAATATCGATGAAGAAGAATGTCCTGTGTGCCGTGACGAGTTTATAGCCATTATGGATCGAAGTATATTGGCCTATTATGACATTTACCCTCAATATTGTAATTCATATGCGAATGATCAATGGTTTTTCTTCGAAGTGTGTGACAGAGGCAATGGCAATCTTACATTTCACATTACGGTTTACCATAAACATTTCAATAAGCATTTGAAGAATTCTGTGTACACTATTTGCATTTTATATTTGAGTTGAGTTATTTTATCTATACAGGGTTAAAAGCCTGTTTTCAGCGAGGTCGTGTTTTCTTAAAGGGGAAATCCAGTCCAAACATAGGTTAGTCTGATAAGGAATAAGAGTAAAATCGTACAAGTTCATCGGTATTATTTCGATCAAAATCGGTTGAAAAATAAGGAAGTTATGACATTTGGAAGTTTTGCTATTTTTTTTTTGGGGGGGGAACAGTTCTTGAACAGTCAATATGAGTATGCAGATGACAAAGTGAGCATGACGTCATTCCCTCACAACTTACCATATAGTTTGTACATAAAATTTTGAAATTTCCAGTTTTTCATTTGAAAGCAATTATGCCCGAGGCTCAAATCCTCGTATATCTAAGTGATCACTATTCTGAAGTTATTCAACCAGGAATAACATCATGTTTCAGACTTCAATGACAGAAGCATTGAATTTTTGTCATTTCTTTTTGTACACGATAAATGGAAAATTATGAGGGTATGGTCAGCTCACTCATTTGCATATTCATATCCATTGTACAAGAACTGTTTTGCAGAATTTTAGCAAAACTTCAAAATGTCATAACTTCCTTATTTTTCGTCCGATTGCAGTCAAATTTTTGCCGTTGAATTCATAAGATTTTACTCTTTTTATATCAGACGAACTTATATTTGGACTGGATTTACCCTTTAAAACACCGAGTAACAAAGCATACACACAGTAAAATTACAAACATAATAATACACTATAAACAACACCCACTGAACAAGTTAAAGTAAAAGAAAAAGCAATAAAAAGATATACACACATATCTACAAACATGAAAAGAAAATCGACTTATACTGTAATATGATAATGATATAAAACTTGGTTTGAAGAAAAAAAAATACAAACTCAAGGTAATATGAATGTTACTGTACAGAGTGCTACATAACAATAAAACAAATTTACGGCAGGTTCCACATGAAAAGACGGGAAAATATTTCTGTCTCTTTTCATCTGGTTAGTGGAAACTCTTCGATAAAATTGCCGCCACGTGAACATGTGTCCATCCAGTCGGTAAGTGCTGTGTGTAGGTCTCGACCTTTGCTCATTTTTTTTTTAATCACCGTTATGTCTATTTATCAATATTCCGAAATACTTCAAACAATGGTGTGAGAAGCGTAAAAATCGTTGGTCAAGCATGACACAGACTTCTTTCAGACAGTGCAACGTGTATAGCTGGATAGCAGCTCCATTGTGTATACTAAACTACCGAGTCTGCATGGTAATGGTTTGTAGAGTTTGTTGTGGACTTTGTGCACAGACCTAAGTCCTCTGTCATTGTCTCTGACTTCCTGCTATTTCTGAGAGCTGGAAACCGGTATAAAGATCCTCTATATGGCAGTAATTATCATTGTTGCGAACGGCGTCAGGAAAGCAACATTGAGATTTATCGCCATATCGTACATGTCGTATGATGTATTGGTCCTTTCCTGTCTACTGTAACACGCGTAACAAGCACTCACCACGTTTATTTGAAACTCAACGGAAAGAAGAGTTTGACATTCGGACACCGGCCACAAGTCTGAAGAGGGTTTCATTCCGACCTAGACCCTCTGTAATGGCTTATCACATTTCATGTTTGACATAATTATGCTCTGTTCTAAAATCACTGTCAGTTACTGACTGTGGTCTACAAGCGGAAAAAAAAAACCCCACAAAAGAATTTAGAGGGGTTTTGTGTGAATACAGCATAAAGAAATCAGGACAGCGACTCGCCAAATTTGAAACAGAGATTTACCAAAGAGAAAAGCGAAAATGGAGCAATCGGCGAGACTGGACGATGGCTACCCCAACTCCGAGGGGACGGAGAAGGAAAGAGAGAAAGCCTTGGTCCTGGTCAGAGAGGAGAACGTCCGCGAATTCGTCGCAGCTTGTATGAAAGCGGTCGGTCTAAAGGATAGCCACGCCCTCGTCCAGAGCGAGGTTCTTCTCGATGCCGATCGCCGTGGCAAAACGTCGCATGGACTTCAGCTACTGGGTAAGTTTTGGCAGAGAGGAGGAGGAGGAGGAGGAGAAGGATTAGAAGAATTAGAAGGAGGAGGAGGAGGAGGGGGAGGAGGAGGAGAGGAGGAGAAGGAGGAGGAGGAGGTTAAGGAGGAGGAGAAGGAGGAGGAGAAGGAAGAAAAGGAAGAGGTGGAGAAGGAGGAGGGGAGGTGGAGAAAGAGGAGGAGGTGGAGGTGGAGATGTAGGAAGGGTAGGAGGAGGTGGAGAAGGAGGAGGAGGAGGTGGAGATGTAGGAAGAGGAGGAGGAGGAAGAGAAGGATAAGAAGAATTAGAAGGAGGAGGAGGAGGGGGAGGAGGAAGAGAGAGAGGAGAACGAGGAGGAGGGGGAAGAGGAGGAGGAGGGGGAGGAGAAGAAGGAGGGGGAAGAGGAGGAGGAGAAGGAGGAAGAAGAGGAGGAGGAAGAGGAGAAGGAAGAGGAGGAAAAGGAGGAGGAGGAAGAGGAGGAAGAGGTGGAGAAGAGGAGGGGGAGGTGGAGAAAGAGGAGGAGGAGGAAGTGGAGATGTAGGAAGAGGAGGAGGAGGAGTTGGAGAAGGAGGAAGAGGAAGAGGAGGAGAAGAAGGATGCGGAAAAGGGGGAGGAGCAGGGAGAAATGGATGCGGATGAGGAGTGTTGGTGTAGCGTTCGAAGAGGATCAAGAGTATGAGCAGCTGGAATCAAGAGGTGGGAAGGGGTAAAAGGTTACCAAATTGCATGGGGGAGGGGGTGGTGGTGGTTCATACAGGAGGAGGAGGAAGAGAAAGGTGTGCATTGGGAGAGGAGGAGAGAATGAATGATGTGAGTAATGACAAGAGATTTAGGAGGAGAAGGAGCCAAGGATACAGGGTGATGAGGAAGAATAGACAAGTTTGCGCTGAATACCATGCTGATAATGCTGCGTGTTCAAGAGCTTGTTATACGCTGTTCGAGAAGAGCTCTCGATTACGTCATGTACCAAGGAATTACTATACTATATGCATAGACGTAGGTCCATGCTGTGTGAGAACGGCAAATGAATTCCATTAATATTATGTGAAACCATTACAACACATTCAACATAATGATTGTACAATAAAGCTTTGCCTATCTCTTGGGATTTAATGCGATATTGCAGAATCTAACCTGTAATGGCTTTCTATGTTATCTATTTATACATCTATTTATTTTTTTATTTATCTAATCATCTATGTATCAAATTTTTCATTTATCCATGATTATGTATGGGTCTATTCTTTCATTTATTTGTTCTTTTTGTACTCACAAAATTAAAAAAAAAGTTTTCACTTCATACGTCCACAGACATGATTTTAGCCAACGTTCAGGCTGGTACCGTTGTCAACGAAGAGCCAGAAATTCTGAAGGAAACTAGCGGTTCGGCATGGGTCAACGGTCGGGGAGCTCCGGGGGCCATCGTTGGCATGTTCTGCATGGACGTCGCCATGAAAAAAGCGTCAACTAATGGCATCGGATGGGTCTCAGCTAAAGGTATACAAGTGTAGTTTGGATTCAAAACATTTAAAGGTTTTAACGGAACAACAACAACAACAACAACAGCAACAACAACATAAACAACAAAGCGTGCCAGAGGTATAAAGAATGCCTGAGATCAAAGGCCGGAGACAATGACGTCACAGGTAAAAATGTCCTGGGTCGTGGCTGGTTAACATAGCTTCTTCCAAAGAGCTATAATGAGCGGTGACAAAAAATCTTTGCCTTCTTCACAGTTTTGACGTCATAAAGGGTTGCGTGAATGAACATCCCTGGTATTTGAGGCATATGAATCCGATATCTACAAGATAATGAATATTTCTGTGTTAAAACGTCCAAGACCCTGTACCTTTCGCATAGGAAAAATAGAGGATATAAAAATTGTCGGAAGTAAAGGTATCAAAGCCAAATATGGCCTGTAAAATGAAGCACTTCACAGTTTTGACGTTATTATGGGAAATTTGGTGAAGTTATGGTTATTTTGCCTTGATATCAATGTAGAACGGTGCAATCATGGTTTTAGTTGTTTACTCACATGGAACCCATACATGCCAACTATTAAGATTTTATCAGATTCAGTAAGATTTTTTACGTTAAAAATAGCAAATTCAGATTTTCTGTCAGAGAAATCAGATTTTTTAAAAATATTTAGATATACCTTTCATGTGTATTTTCTGAAGATTTGACCGAAAGTAAGATTTTTAACTTCAGTTTGCATATAAAATAAGATTTTCGCAATCCACAAGTAAAATATTTCGTCTTGAAATGTTGGCAGGTATGGGAACCTAGTGAGAATCGTGGATATTTGATCTTTTTTTTTAGAACCGTCACTGGCTATTGGGCGGAAACTCGGTAGTCTAGTGGATATGACGGATGTTGTCTAGCAATCAATCAGGAGGTTATGAGTTCGAATCCCATGCGAGTATGTGTGCTCATGACTTTTAACTATGGCTACACTATTCAAACGCTGAATGCGATATCGAAAACCGTTTCGTCAAAACGCGTTCCGTCCTTCATCTGTTTCGCATAGTTTGTATTTTGTTTTGTTTCGTTTTGCTTTCTGTCGTCAAGGATCCCATCATCTTGGTGCTTTGGGATGGTACACAATGAAGGCCTGCAACAACGGAATGATCGTAAGTTTGTATGTGTGTGTGTGTGTGGGGGGGGGGGTGCTCGCGCGCGCGCGTGTGTGTGTATATTTTTTCTCCTGAAATCATTGATGATTATAGTTCGTTATGCCGCAGGTTCGTTATTCCGAAGATTCGCTATTCCAAAGGTTCGTTATTCCAAAGGTTCGTTATTCCGAAGGTCTGTTATTCCGAAGATTCGTTATTCCGAAGGTTCTTTAATAGAAAAACAAAAAACAAAAAACGTTTCGATATTCCGAAGGTTCTTTAATCCGAAAAAGAACACAAAACCGTGTCGATATTACAAAGGTTCTTTAATCAGAAAAAGGCCCTAGCTCGTTATAAGGCACCTTCTTTTCATATTTTATTAAAGGACCTTATTTATTTTATTTCCGGAATAACGAACATTACCTTCATTAATCAATGACTCGTCATCTCACTAACCTGCTAAAGTGACATAGCTCAAAGCTGAGGAAAAAAAAAATCAATCACTTGTGCCATATCCGGGTAGTTGACTAAATAACAAGGAATTCCCTACTGGAAAGAACACAATATCTCGTAGTGTGTTCACAGTGTGTTCATATAGCCGACTATGTGAAAATGCTCGAATTTAACAGTGTGGAGATGATTTCACAATGTGGTTTGTTTTCACAATGTGTTCACATGATAATGTTCTGTGTCACACTGTGAATTTATGATTCACAATGTGCTCACACTGTAAAAATTTCACACTGTGTTTTCACTGTGTTCACATTGTGTTCACACTGTGTTTCTCACACTGTGGGACACTGTGTTATTTCCAGCAGGGTTATTAGTTACTCACAGATCACACGTTCGACGTCTCAAAAATCCCATGCTTGAATTCCAAAATCTTCTATCAATTAGAAATGTGCTATCTGTCCGAGATTTACGGACGATTTGATGTTATACTCTACAATTAACTTCATACGAGTGGTTGAAAGAAATGAGAAGTTGCTGAAAGCAGAGGGTTAACAATAATAATAATCATATAATGATAATTATATAAATTTAGTAGTATTCATCCAGGGGCTAGATTCTTCAGTTTTGGCACTGCACACTCTCTCTAATGATATCATAATAGTCATGTGGCCTCGCCATGATATCTACCCCCTCCTCCCCCCCCCCCCACCCGATATCCCAGGTACCTATTCCTGACACCTGGATGGGAGGGACATTGTTGGTTAAATGTGTGGTTGGTTAGATGTACGCGCCCTCCAGCGTTGTCCAGGAGTCAGACTGGGGACAACTTATTTAAAGGAGATCTCCAGATGATTGTCAGATTTTTACATTTGAACAACTATAGATAATTAGTTATACTGAATACAGAGATTTAGGATTTATGATGATTAGGATGAAGAATAAAAATGTTTTCAAAATCTATAACAAATTGCAATGAATGAGGATGATGGCATGGCAGCCTCATCACAAGAATGAGTTGGGGCTCAAGGAAGCAGAACAAGAAGAAGAAGCCATGCATAGATTCTATAGAGGTGAACTTGCAAGCCGGTAGTATTGTCATGATTGTAATGGGAATTACACTGGTACATTTCTGAAATAATATGTGAGGCTTCTATGTCATCATCATTGTTCTGCGTAACTTTTTGAATGTTTTTCAAAGTATTTATTTCTCTGCTCAAGGACCACAATAAATTCCACGAATCTACACATGGAGCTGTCGATTTATGTACTACATGATGTGAAATTATGAAAATCGTCTGGAATAGCCCTTTAAAAGTTGGTCCTTAACCACTTTGCCAATCCCGTGCTCCTGCCATGAAGGGTAAAGGGATAAATAGGGTGAGTTATAATAATGTCCCAGCAAGGCTTGAAATGAATTCGTCTTTATAAAAATATGACTTTATCTCATTTTCTCTTTGGCTGGAATGCAGGAGGACAGAGTTCTGATTAATCATATCGCTTACTCATATTGCGGCAAATTCTGGAACGTAGATACCATCCGACATAATGCATTACAGAGCATAAGATGAGAGAGTCAGGCGTGCTAGAAATACTCACAGACCGACAGGTGCGCACTTATAGTAACGTGTGTCAGCGTGACTGTATAACATCGTAGAATACCGACATCAAGTATTGGCTTCAAACAGAAATGTTCCACACGATGAGTCATAATCATCCCCAACACTGCCTTGTTATATGATTCTAATGTAACTAAAATGACATAAATTATTTATAGCTTAGCAACGTTTCTCTTTTAAAGAAGCATTTATCACGTTTATCATTTAATTTTATCCATCTCTTCAGAGACGAGGGATCTCACAGAACATTGCTTTACACATTCAAGAGATCCATCTACGATGAAAAAAAAAATGAGATAAAAACAAGATAAGAAAATATACGCAGAGAAGAAAATACATGTAATATACAATATAAATGCACTCGTGCACACAAACAACAACAACAACAATACACACACACACACACACACACGCTCACATCACGTACTAGACATCGGAAAGGGGCGTGTCGAATAAAAACCTTGGACCGCCGTGGTTAAAAATGCAAAATGGTGGGTGTCGAAGTGAGATGGGCATCGCACAACTTTCCGAGTTCGTTCATGTTGACCTACCCTATTCACAAGGTGACTGAACAATGCCCCGAGCAAAATGAAATCAAACTTTTCTGACATAATAGCTATTTGAGTATTTGCTCCCCAACCCAGCAAAGCAATACATCCTGCATTTCTATTAAAGACACGTTTTACGACAAAATAAATAATGGTAATCTTTGGAATACTGTTTACCATTACGGAGATCTTACTTGCCGCATAATGGTCCTCATGAGCATCCAAACGTGAGCAAGACGTGATGAGACCCGCAGGTGAACGTCATCGAGAAGTTGGAAGACGTCCCTCAACAACCATTTCAGTCTGAAGGAATACTGGGATGTGATGACGGTAGTCACGACTTCTCACCTTCCCATCTTTCTTGCCTTTTCGAGCCGACCACCTTTGTCAAGCAAAATATCTCTTGCCCCTCGTCAAGCTGGTATAAACAGCAGAACAGTCCGCCCAATAGTGGATTTTAAGTATTGCGAAACCAGGACCAGTGCAGCTCTATGATGTGTGTATTTTTAAGCAGAGTGAGTCAATTTGCCGCAAGACACGTAGAAAATTGCTATTTCTAATTCGAGGTCGGCACACACAAATTAGCATCATGTTTTGTTGTTGGTGTTTTTCCCCTCCTTGATTTCACTGACTTGGAAGCGATGACTGGGGGAAATGAATAAAATCAAGCCCAATCTTCCATTTTAGCTCGCGTGGGACCTAGAACGTTGGGAGAGATCCTGTGAGTCAGGAAAATATGTGCGAGTTACGATGGCACAACTGTTATGACATCAGGTGATGTGTTTATTTGAAATGAAGTTTGCCAGAATGCGTTGACAATGATCAATGTTTCTGGTTTCTCTGCCCGAAGTCTTGGCAAGACGATGAGCCCAATGAGGTACCCCTATAACTTCGAGCTGTGCGAAATTCATCCGAGATGCCTTACCTATGCCGATCGTGAAGTGGACGTGACACGTTACCATGGGAACGGGTCCCAACATCCACAGACACGAAGTTCGAATGGCGTAGGCTCTGACTATAATAATAGGCGAGAATGTCGACTTACGCGCTGACTATGCCTGAATGTCATGCAGAACGGGTGCCAAGGGATTGAAAAGGAATGATGAATACATGATCCTTCGAATGGCAACCTCTAATGGTTCTTTAAGGTCGCACTCATACGTACATAATACACACGCACACGCAAACATACAGAAAAACACGGATACACACTTTCAGTCCCTAGCACTCTCTACAGTGCAATGTACTATAGACACCAAAGTCATGGTCATTTACACAGACACATAATCCATAGTTCATAACCCTCACACATTGGCACACTCACATCACGGAGCTACAATGCTCATATCATATAAATTTCCCAGGTCTTCCAAACTTGACTCTATAGGATGTAATGAAAGTACATTCTATTCTAGAGTAATTACAGGCCCTAAATATAGACAACCTTGCACTTTGAAGCCGAGAAAAGAACTATCCATGGCTCATTAGCCTCGTTATATACTCACTTTCTGCCATCCCGTTCTTCTCCCGAATTCTCCCTGAAAATTGTCGCCATGCCCCCAAAAGGACTTCCGCGTGACTAATGTCTATTTCCTGAACGAACTGTGGCCATCTTCGGGACACGCGTCCCAGAAAGTAACCCCTCGACAGTCACCATTTCGTTTTCATTGGAAGGGGACCGGGAAGGGAAAGTTAGGGTGCACTTTAAAAGAAATACTATAATATTACAGCAAATCTGGGGCAGCAGAATCGCCAGAAAATATTTGTTCTAAAAATACAGGCTGTATGTAATTGAAGCATACATTTCAGAACTGTAATTCAGATTACAGGTCGCTATATGTAACCTGGACTAGGAGAGATATACTGTAAAACGTTTAACATGTTATGTTATTCTGTAGAAAAACATATTTATGTAAATTATTATTGAACCAAAATTTCGAACGTGTGTGGCGATCCACATCAGTCCTGTATATGTATAATGCAGATTCGTCAGAATGATGTGCTCTGTTACCACAGTTTAGAGAGCACATGATATCTTTTTTTTTCAATTGCCATATATTACATTCTGAAGACCAGGAGTGTCACTCAGGTTGAAGATCTAATGCAGTAGTAGCTGAATGATAATCGCCATGAATGACAATTCACAGAATCATTTCTTGCGACGACCACGATGAGTGTGGTAAACGGCCGACAAGCATTAGTCAAAATAACCATTGCTTTCTATTATGACGACAATTTTACGCGACATCACGCAAAAGGTCTGTCTGAAAGTCTGAAGCCCTGAGAGGTTTAGATTACACAGGACTCGGGGAGAACGTTTGATTTATATAGAGTGCACCTCTACGGAAAGGGAATTTCCGAGGGGGTAAAGAAAGGGGGGGGGGGTGATAGAGGGCACATATCCGACCGACTTTCTTTTTCTCATTATAAGCATTACGTTATAGATAGAAACTCTACTCCAGCTTCAAGCTAACTTTAAGAAGAGGAGTAACAGATAAGTCGGACCAGAACAGAGATGAATATGTAATGTTCAAAGTTTTATATTCCCCCCCCCCAAAAAAAAAGAAGCAATCACAATTACATTATGTAAAATATTTTAGGGATAATGATGTCAGCACAACACGGCTATCCCGCTAGTTTCGGGAAATTTGTAATGAGGTGGGCTAGGAATGACCAAGTCTTCCTTTATTGTATTACGCCAGTGAGAACGATAGGAATGATCTTCAAGAGATTAAGGTGTTTGAGGACTTGGAGGCAGTTACACCATCACCTAACCCTATTTACGTCATGTTCTGTGAAGTCATGTAAAACGTTATTTCTATAGATTTTATCCTCTCAGTGAATGCCAGTTTGAGCATGTGTATAAGTGGCATCGCACAGTTTGCAATCAACCTAATCAACCCAAAAATGAGGAGGAGTTCGTTTTTGACAAGGCAGTCTCTCTTTATTTCAACCCGATAGGGAGTTTGCATGTCGAACACCTGGCTGGCCACTGTGGCACCGTTATCCACGCAGCGAGCCCTGGGCACCAATCCCATCTCTTTCGCCGCACCCGCCTTGGACGGAGACTACATCCTGTTTGACTCGTCCCTAACAGTATCTGCCATGGGAAAGGTATCGGAGTCCACGCGTTCTGTAAGCGTCATTCCACTTTTTCTAATTCACCATTTAGTCCATTAAGAAGATATTGCTGGAGCGGACTAATCCATCTTCTCACTCTGGAGTAGCTCTCCTTTCTTTCATCTTCCTCTTCGTCCACCTCCTCCTCCTCCTCGTCCTCCCAGTCATCCTCCGAATCATCCCCCTCCTCCTTCTCCCACTGCTCATTGCGTATAGTCTCTTTACCTTTCTGCTTTCCTCCGCTGTTGCTCTTAGTTCTTTATTCATATTCATAAAACTTGTGTTGTGATTTCATATGAAATTTGCAAAGAACAGAAAAGCCGAAAGGAATGTTTATGCGAATACGGGGGGGGGGGGGGGGGGGGTGGTCCAGTCACATCAATACAACCCTTATTAAACTGTCTTACCAATTTTGTCGTCATCTTATCTTAATAGATGTGTCAGTTTGTTTGTACATGTATTCTGCTCATTTCTAATGTTTCGAATCGAGATACGTGAGGCGCTCCGAAGCGGGAGCAAACATGTTCAAGCCGGGTTGGGCGTGGATCAGTTCGGTGCCCCCACCCAAGATGCGGAGACGATCTTGTTCCGTGGTGGCGTGGTGCCGCTAGGTGGGAGCAGCACCACAACAGGTCAGCTGTATATACTGCTCTGAAGTTTTACATCATAATCATAGTCATAATTATAATCATAATCATAATCACAGTCATAATCATAATCATAATCATAATTATAACCATTACCATAATCACAATCATATTCATAATCACAATCATAATCATACTCATACTCGTACTCACAATCATAATCATAATCATCATCATCATCATCATCATCACCATCACCATCACCATCACCATCATCATCTTCATCATCGCCACAAGTATAAAGATAATTATCAGCACCTTTGTTATAATCAACCGCAACACCGTCATTTTTTCTAATTGCCATGCACTTCTTGTTATATATTAGTATCACAAGTCATTACCACTAACCACCATCATCATTATCATGAAAATCATCATTATCATTATCATCGTCATCACATCATCATTGCAATCACCATAATGCATGTTTATCATTGCCACATCATCACTATTGACTACCATGGATTACTATCATCATCATCATCATCATCATCATCATCATCATCATCATCATCATCATTATCATCATTATCGTTAGCATCATCATCATCATCATCCTCGGTCATCACCATCATCATCATCATCATCATCACCATCATCGCAATCATCACAATCGACAACTGTTGGTTACTATGGCCATCATCATCATTACCATCATCAAAGAATGAATAGCATTACACTGTATCACCACCTTCAGAATTGCAAGGGAGATGAGACATTATTTTGTTGAGTCCTTTTTTTCGTTGGCAAGTCAAATTGCCACATTCTCCGCTTTCGATGAATTCATCTTTCTGACTCATTTTGGTTCAAGTTGCTCTTGCGTCCTTCCTGGCACACATTATTTTATCTGCTTGGCAGCCAACATTTTAGACACAAGTGGTCTTGATTTTGTCAGCTGTGTCTTCGTAATTGAGCTACAGTGGTTATCGAGATAAAAATGAATAAATACAATGATCATTGTCAGAGGCTTAGTTTTCAGCTGTCTGCAATAATGGCGAAATACCTCACCTAAAAAAAAAAAAAAAATGTTAAAACAATAACACAGCGACTCTGCCTGCGTAAAACAAATCAGTGTGATTCAGCTGCACGGATTAGTGTCGATAATTGGCACACACATGACAAATAAATTCCTTATCTCAGGAAACAACACATTCATAACATACGATAAGCAAAGTCAAAGAATGAAAAGTAACAACGTAGGTAGGATCTGCTTTGAACAAAATAATATTTATGTGCTGAGCTACTCTTTTTAATATTCGGGACTTAGTAATACGGATAAAGATGGCCCTGTCTTCAAAGACAAGGAATGGAAAAACAAAAACAAATAAGGCAGAGTTTATTAGTCAAGAAACAGAGCGCCAACAAGCTGCTTAACCATGTTAACAGAGTCCATTATTTTTTTCTGACACTTTGTGATATTGAGCAAGCGATGTATAAAATCTCAGTGATCATGAAAAGGAATATTATCAAAGGATTATATCCCGGATCAGAATATCATCCAAGTGATCACTATATAAGTGCGTTTTGCGAGTCCTCCTCTAAAATCGACTATGTATGTTTGTTATCTGTCTGCATCGGCAATTATTGTTGTTTTTATGCCTTGCGTGGAAATAATGTCAAATTATTTGTTAGTCACTGCGCAAGGCAGATCAGGTTTTGTCAAGACCTATATTATACACCTACTTGAATAATTGCGGTAACATAAGTGAGCTTTTAAGAGAATATGCGTAAGATGTATATCAAAGATCATCATTGTCATTGTCATCATCATCATCATCATCATCATCATCATCATCATCATCATCATCATCATCATCATCGCTACAACCATTAAATCTATAACCACATGCGATATTCGAGGTCATCTTATAGATATTGCGCTGAACATCGCGATGTTTGTTTTTTTTCTTAATATCCGTTTGAGTTGTACCTTTACAGTGTTTAAATGCCTACGTCGAACGTTAGTTTATTCATAGTTATCAGGTGATTATTTCTTTATTCACTTTTTTTATTTCTTTATCAATTTATTTTGCTAATATATAGCACAGTAAATGAGTATCTATTGTTCATTCATTCATTTATCTATTTCTACTTGTTTGTTTGTTTATATGTTTGTCTGTTTGTTTTAGGTGGCCACAAAGGGTTCGGGCTCCTCCTTTTGGTTGAGATTCTCACTAGCGTACTGACCGGCTCGGCGTTCTGCACCGACATTGCCAAAAGGCGTACTGAAACTGGGGCATTCGTGGGAGGAGACTTTGTAAGTACAGTATCAGAAACCGTTTCCGGTTAACACTGTCATTCCCAACAGGTGGCATCTCTGTGTACGAGATGTGTTTTTAACGCTATTGTGGTCTCAAAAGACTTTCATATGCATAATTATTCAAGAGATTTTTCGAGAAACGATCTCATTTTCAGACAGCTCGCACTTTATCTGAAAATCGAGGTTATGATCCTTTCAAAACATGATTAACTCGTTAAATTTTTGTCCCTTCAACAGTGTTCAAGTTTTGGACAAAGTTTTCTCACCACAATACCTCTCAAACTTTGGGCAAGGCTTAATGAAATGAATGCCGCGCCGTCATAATTTAAGAAATATAGCAGTGTAGACTCTACACTGTAGAGTTGAGTCCATCTGGTTCTGCATTCTAATGCCCATTATAATAGCTTCATCAGCACTAGAAACACAAATCATGATTTTCACTTGCGTGTCACAGGGGCAAACTTTCATCGCGATTGACCCCGCCCATTTTGGCAGTGGTTTCGTGGAACGGATGCAACGCCTCTTAGACTACTGCAGACAGCTTGACAGGGTAAGCGAAATTATGCACTTGTATTAAAATGCCACGGTATTATATACATGTAGTCACACAATAACAGGAACTGAGAAGAGATTGCTGGTGGATATAGGTGTCTGATGTGGTGAAGAGAATAATAATAAAAAAAAAAACACACACACACACAACACATCTGTAAATTCAATCGGTAAAAGCAATTTTTTTTTCCGGCACAACAATGTTTGAAAACAATTATCTGTAAGAATTCATAGGCTCATAACATTATTCAGAATGTAGTCGGACCTGCTTTTTATAACACTCTGTAAAGGTCAAATCATTAGTTGCATATACGGCAATAAGGATGTCAAGCTGCCAAAATAATCACCATCGTGTCAGCTGAACAACCGATTACTAGCAGTGACTAGTAACTCTATAATCATTTGAATCATAACGTCCCACAGACAACATACAATATCTTTTGCACGATGCTATATCTCTTTATTGGAATTTTTATTTTTCTCTGCTAGTATTTCGTAATGAAATATACAAATATTTTTCTCTCACATTTTCTGCCCTTATTTTGGTAGTAAATCGTTACTTCAATACAGGATATGAAATAGATTTTGGAGTATTTTATAATTTGATGGAAAGATAATGAGTTTCTGCAGCAGAAAATACCTATGATTTTTTTTTTTTTAAAGGTCAAGTTTACTCCTAAATAATTAATTGCATTTCAATAACCCCACCTCAGGTTGACGAATCACAACCCGTGCGAATACCTGGAGATCAGGGGCGCGAGCACATTGGGCGAACAGAGCAAGACGGTGGTCTTTGGTATCAGAAGGGGCTTATTCAACGGCTGGTATGTTTTAAGTTAAGTTTTAAGTCTTTTCCTTGGAGTCGGATAATGGACGGTCGGATATTCTCTTTTCTCTCACCCTCCCCCCCCCCCCTGCTTTCTATTTCACCAACTGTGTGATTTTACCCCTCCGCGTGGCCCTCTAACAGTATTTTATTTGTGTGTTTAATCAGGGAATTTGTGATACTTCATTGGTTTAATAATGACATGAGATGTTGAGATTTCATTCCTGCATTATTAGAACTTCTAAACGTAATCACATTTTGCTATAATTATGATTTAAAAGAAAATACAAAGTATCATTCGACATACGTGCATGTGACATAACAAACTTGATACATCCGATCGTAGAATATACAGTTTTGTAACAAATTTATAGAGAGAAGTTGAGTAACGCAGGTCTTCACGTTACAAGCTGTTGATGACATTGATGAATCTGAAAGATTGACTACAGCTGATTTTCAGACGATATAAAAAGGGGGTAAATAAAGCTCGATGTGTGTCCTCTTTCGTCTGCGTTAGAATGCCAAATTGAAGAGTCTTGGAGGATCAGTCGAGTTACGGGAAGTACGAGTCCAGAGCAAAGAAGGAGATGACGTCACATCAGGAGCCGTCAACACGATAGAGTCTTCGCCGTAGGGGCGATTCACGTGTGAAGGGAGGGCGCCTTACCATCGCATATTGGTCACACAGCCGCGGCACATTTCTTGCTACCGGCTACATTTTTTTGCTTGTCTGTTTGTGTGTGTGTGTGTGTGTGTGTGTGTGTGTGTGCGTGTGCGTGCGTGTGATACAGATGTTGTTAAACTTAAATGGTTATGGGTGTAGGACGATCTCGAAATGTCTCATACTGTTTTGGTGGCGGCGCGCGGTGTGTATGTGTGTGTGTGAGTGTGTGTGTGTGTGTGTGTGTGTGTGTGTGTGTGTATGATATAGATGTCGTTAAATTTTAAATTGCTATGGGTGTGGTTTAATACATGTCTCATAATTATAATATTTAGGGTGGAAAATTATAAGGAATCTGATTGGACAACTCCAGAAACAAATTCCTTCTATACCTGGCATACGTGAGTTTAATCACGTTTCATGTATGATCGAAAATGATAATGAAGTATGTACTGATTTTAAACTAATCCTTATTGTTTCGTAACCTCCAAGAATATCAATTTTGTGTGAAATTTTGTTACGGATGTGGTAACGGTCAAATAAAAAACAACAACCTTACTTTAAAAGCTTTTATCTAACCACAAAGCATGAAAATAATTATGTATTCAACATATAATATTCGCTTTTCAGCCCTTGAGGCATGTATAAAGAACAACTTATCGGTGGGAGTAAACACACGTACAACCTATTCTGAAGGCTATATAGTTCTTACAGTAATATTCTTGAGGCTTGATAAATTGTTCTACAGCATTTGAACAAGTTGAAAAGGCCCAGTCACCTAAAACCTTTCAAACAAACAAACAAAAACACAAACACCCACCCCCCACCCACCCACACTTGCACTTTGACGAGTAAAGCCACTAACTTCAAAGCTTTCTCAGGACATTTTTTCTACTTTATATTTAGAGTAGAAGTAATATCATTTTGTTCTGCGCTGTAGTAGTAGTTGTAGTAGTAGTAGTAGTAGTTGTTGTTGTTGTTGTTGTTGTAGTTGTTGTAATAGTAGTAGTGGTAGTAGTCGTAGTTGTAGCAGCAGTAGGAGTACAATGTACATGTTGTAGAAATTTTACTTCCTTGTTATGAGAACTTTGTTATAAGTGGATCCATCATAATAGGAGTACACTGTATCATCTCTGTCTATTCTCCTTTTTGTTTTGTTATGTTATGTTTTGTTTTGTTTTGTTTTGTTTTGTTTTCACTCATATGTATCATTACATTTTGCAGGGGGAAAAAATCAAGCGTGACAATCCAACTTTCGCTAAACGGGCACACACACATTGACCAATCAATGGATACTCAAATAAATGCTTGCCTGAAGAAGAAAGATGAAGAGGGGACGAGGAAAGGAAAGTAGAAAAGAAGACATGGTAGAAGAAATGAGACGATGAGATGAATAAATTAATCTGACGAAAATGGATGTGTATCTGTCTGTATTCATATTCATATTCATATTCATGTATATACTCTATACAAATGTAATATTAACAATGCAATTTGTTGCCAAGACAATGACAAAGTTGCAACACCGACAACATGTATTGCAAATCTACGCACACGCACGGACTGTGGTGCATAATATTACTTTCCATACACAGTGTATGTACAAATATTTCAGGAACTCGCGAAAGATTCTGCTGTTAACATATAATGATGTCTATTGATAAATTTGCCCAGAGTTGTACGATTATGCATGTTCAAAATGCGAATAGAATTCCCCTATACATGCACTTCAATTTTATAGGCCCGGCACATTCAGAAACTCATTTCATACAGATAAATTAAAGAGATAGGGGATACGAAAATATTCAATATGAGAATACATGTACATGTATTAATCTCCACACGAATTTCCACTAAATTAGATTATACCCTTGTCAAAAAAAGGGCAAAATGTATTGTCTGTGGAATTTCATGATGAAGCATTTTGAAATATTTCAAATGAAGAGAAAGATGCACACAAATTCAACATACAGCCCTAGATAAGAAGAACATAAACATTTGAAGAGTTTGTTTGCAAAAACCGATAAGTCCATATTTGCCAAATGGAAATATTTGCGATTAAAGGTCAAGAAAAATAAAGAGAATAATAAGAAAATTTTTGCTTCTTTTGACCATAACTTCAAAAATATACCTTTATATGTAGTGACCAATATATCATTTAAAAGGTATTATTTTGTACTTTAAAGACAGAGACCATACTTCAAAATCTTCAAAAATGGACTTATCGGTTTTTGCAAACAAACTCTTCATTTATTACACACACAATATCAAGTACATTTGACTCTTTAAAAGCCACTTACTGTTCAGAGATATTCTTGACAAAAAAATTGCACTTAAATGTCTTTGTAAGCATACAGAAACACTCTATTGTTGTCTGAGCAAGACCAACTTGGAAATTCTCATAAAGTCAAACTCATGCTCCTGCAAAAGGATATTTAGAAGTGATGCTCTGTTGTATGTTATGTAATGTAACCAAGCTGTGTTTAATGACCAGGTAAGTCTCCTCCCATAGCTTTCTTCACAAGAAAATCACAGTAACTTGCTGTCTATGAATAATTTACAAAAATCTTTTTGTGCCGGAATGCGTCACAATGGTTTACTTACACTTGGAGCAGTGTCTGCACTTTACATATTTGTATCAACAAATAATGTTGGGTTTTAATGCCTACAGTTATTGTTTTATTTATTTACTCACATATCAGTTATAGACCTGTTAGCAGTATATATCAAACTTAGATGGCCATTTTGATGTCATCATTTCTTGAGGTAAGTGTTGTAGTCTTCAAATAGTAACAGTTTTATTTTTATCACGTTTTTCCTCAGTTCTCCAACCATACACAGAAATCAATTTCTGGTTACACGTGTATCTACTATTTTCCCTCATGTGTAAAACATTGCAACAATCCCCACATCTAAAGAGCTCTCTCCCTCTCTCTCTGGGAATTAGAATGTAGCTGAAGGATTTGATAACCATTGTCCAGCTCTATGAAAGGCCATGTGTACAATTTAGTCATCCAAAGGCAGTCTCCCCCCCCCCCCCCAACATCTAGCCGCAATGTCAACTGACATTACCTAAATATGTTTTAATCTCAACAAACATTTTTGCTGCAACTTATTGACAAACTGCCCTACATCAACGTGTTTTAACACTGATCAATTCAGTGCTTATTTGCATTGATGCAGGACAATTTCTCAATCAGTTGCAATAAAAACTCAACAGAAGAATTTCACGAATGTGAATACAGTTGCTATTTATGTATGGGTAAGCATTTAATTTCGTTTCAGCTTTGTTCCGAGTTTTCCTTCACAAGAGTTCATTTCTGCTGAGTGATATAATTTCTATGCAGCATAAATCATCCAAGTGGCAATATTGAATAATCTTTAAACACCTGAAACACTCAGAAATGAATCAGCTCGGATGGGCTCTTCAGTCCCATCTATTCAAATTCATGTGACAGAGATGTTAACATTCTCTGGTTTTTCTCTTTTTTTTTTTTTTTTTTTTTGCAGGGGGGGGGGGGGGGGTGGGGGTGGGAGTGAATAAACCATAGCTAGTCCTGCTACTACAATGAGTAGGCCACAAAAAGACATCTTTAGCAAGCTGCTAGCAATCAAGGTGCATATGACAATGGAAGAAGCCCACTGTCGACTAATTATCTTACCTATTAAAGGGTGTATACAGTTCTGGTCGATGTGAAGATTTAGCTTTTAAAGGGAAGATAAACCCCAAGAACAATGTGGATTGAGTGAAAGCAGCAACATTAGTAGAACACATCAATGAAAGTTTGAGGAAAATCGGACAATCGATGCAAAAGTTATGAATTTTTAAAGTTTTGGTGTTGGAACAGCTGGATGGGGAGACTACTAGAGGATATGACGTATGAGTGGACAACAATTCAAAGAAAATATAAAGGAAATTCAACAAAAATTCACTTTTCTAGAATTATGAAAGAGCAGTGGACCAACCGCTTTCAGAAAGCAGGGGGAATAATTGCTACCCTTAACATATGTCAATATCAAGTTGATAGAATTTGTAATTTTCATGAAAAATTGATTTTTGTAGTATTTTCTTTATATTTTCTTGGTAATGTTGTCCACTCATACGTCATAACCTCTAGTAGTCTCCTCATCCAGCGGTTCCAACATCAAAACTTTAAAAATTCATAACTTTTGCATCGATTGTCCGATTTTCTTCAAACTTTCACGGATGTGTTCTAACAATGTTGCTGCTTTCACTCAATCCACATTGTTCTTGGGGTTTATCTTCCCTTTAACGTTTTGTGAGATATTCAGAAACCACTCTATGAGATGTCAAAGAGCATGCAGTTCTAAGGGGTATCAAAAGTTTATTCGATGAAAATCGGTTTTGAAATGGCTGAGATATCCAAAAACAAGGTGAAACAAAAAGATACTAATAAAGTTGGGGCATGTCACCTTTTATTATTAGCACTTTTTTGGATATCTCAGCCATTTGAAAACCAATTTTCATCAAATAAACGTTGAATCCTTCTTAAAATTACATGCTCTTTCATATTTCATAAGAGGCTTTTCATTATCTCACTTAGGAATGTTCAAAACATGAATCCTTACCTCAACCAGTACTGTACAGTCCCTTTAATGCAAATCAATTTTAGTACTTTCATGAATCTTCACACACTTGAACAAACCAACACAGAAGCACAGACTTGCTTGTGAAATGCTCTCTGTTTTGTGTACGTCACAAGCATTTGAAATCAATGTTGCTAAGTAATCCTGACGACATGTTTGGGTCATAAGAGTACACCGACAGCATTTTGTCTTTTGCCTACTGCAAAATGGCAGATTCACTGTTAGTAGGGGGCGCAAGGGATTTTTGGTTCAAATTTTTCCAAAAGCACCAAAATTTGGCACACATGTAGCCCAAACCATACTATTTCGATTTTTGATGGGCGCCAAGAAGGGCGCCCTCTGGGGCGGCCATATTGGCAAAATCCAATATGGCCGCCATATAGGTTTAAAGGTCACCTACATTTGAAAACATAAAAGGGTTACAATCATTTAAAAAGTCAGGTTAAGAGGTTTTCTGGGTCAAGGAATTCGAATCTGAAGTTGTTTTTGTGGTTTGAGGTCAATTTTTCATTATAAGGTCACCTTAAGGTCATATAGGGGTCAAGCCATTGTATTCATAACAGTTTATTGAAAAAAATGGCTTGCCCATGGTCAATATTCCAGGAATGCCAGCCTTAGTAATAGAATTGCAGTTGTCGACGGCTGAAAAAAGGCGTATTTCTTGTGAAGGGCGCCCTCCTGGGCCGCATATTTGCAAAATCCAATATGGCTGCCACCTACGTTTAAAAGCCAGTATAACAATTAAAAACCTTTAAAATGTTACAATGATTCGAAAAGTCAGCTGTAGCGGTTTTATGGGTCAAGGAATTCGATTCTGAAATTATTTTTATGGTCTGATGTCAACTTTTCCTTATAGGGTCTCCCTAAAGGTCATTTGGATTTTATATTCACAATAGGTGATTTAGACTCTTGAAATGGCTTGCCTATAGTCAATATAGGAGGAATGACAGCCCTGCTAATAGAATTGCAGTTGTTGAGGGCTGTGAGAGAGGGAGAGGTGGGCTTTCTCTCGAGTAACATCAATATGAATTATCTGCTTTCGTGTTAAGATTTCAAACACTAGGTATACACTCACGAATTATAATAAGAACCCCTTTCTGAGAGTAATTAGGTTTAAGGGATCTTACTCAGATCCTTATTTCTATTAAATTTGAAGACTTGGTAACCCTTCAATTTCATTTTTAATGATTACTTACGGTAATTTTTTTCTGCATCATTTCAATTATGGCCTGTTATAATATGGCTACACAAGCTTTGAAGTAAGGTTCTGTCCAAAGCTATGGAATATCATAGTTCATGCCACAATCATTTCAATAATCATTTTTACATTACAGGCGCTAAGAAGAAATGTCCTCACCGACTGGTCATATTTGCGGAATTCAATATATTTGCATTTGCTTTAATGTCGGCCAAAAGAGCTAGTTAGAATTATTAGTAATGCCCTTTCAAAGAGTTTTCAAGATTTGATTATTGGATTATTATTTTCATCTTCATCTGCAAGGAATGCAATAAAAACATACATATATGAGAAATAGACTCCTATTGCTACCTAATATATTAATAGTTTAGCAATAAGGGGAGGTGGCTACTCTCTATATTACCAGCGTTCTTGACGTTGCCACTAAAAAGAGAAGTGTTTTTATTCCTCTGTTGCAGTTCAGGGATCCTCAATCATCATAGATATTCATAATTCAGATTCAAATTCAGTGGAATTATAATTATGAAGATCACTCTTAATCTGGATGAAGAAAGAAGAAAAATCTATCGTGTTTAAGGGAGTTTTTAGTACATCAGGTAGGCATCAATTTGCTATTTTCGAACTTGTGTAAGAAAGTTCGACTCTAAAGTCCTTACAGGAAATTTTATGTGCCTCCACAGCTAAATATGCCGTTCAGAGAACATGAAGGTCCTGGTGACGCCATTGTAGGGAACAAGCATATTTCACAGGTGCCACAGTGACACCATTAACAGGGTACAGATTAGATATGCTATAGTACAACTTCATGACACCTTCTAGGGTCTATTGAGATTCTATCCAAAGTGCTTGGACGCAAATTGGTATGATATCACAGGACTTTATAAGTTGGTATGTCGTTGGTCTGAAGACTATAGGTTGCAACTCTACGCATCTGGAGACGAGCCCAATCTCCAGGATTTGCCGGAGAATCGAACATTTTCGATTTTTTGCAGAGACTATTTTCGTCTTCCAGCTTGTCTCCGAGACGTCTACGAGACGTCTCTGAGAAGTCTCCCTCACTGTGGCCATGTCGTGGGGACTAAATTTGTCTGCAACATCTTCGAGATGTCCCCGCATATTGTGGAGGCCGTAATAACGTAATGGCGACGAGATGGAGAAGTCGCTGAGATGAGACGTCTCTGATAAGTCCCTGCGACTGCAAAAGTCGTGCCAACATCCCCGTGACTTCCAAGCAAATAAGTTGTCCCTTTGTTTGAAGACGTCTTGGACGTCGCCCTGGAAATCGGTTTAGTTGTGATAGCGAAAATAATTTCTTCGAGACGCTGGCATTGCGACAATGTTTCTCCCGTCAGATAGGCCCTCAATTCCCTCCCCCACCCCCACTTTAAGTTTGCAGCAATATCAATCTACTGACCATGGCTCATCTGACAACTGCTCTATATTGTGCATTTTCACATTCATTCATTCATTCGTTCATTCATTCATTCATTTCATTATTTTTTTCCATTTCCATGTTTTCCACCTCCCAATGCATGACTTGAAAAAGCTGTGGTGCAGAAGAATGAAATTTGGTACTGAAGCATTGCGGAGAGTGGCTGATAGTACTAGCAATTGCCATGTACCTGTGCCATCTTTCCTCCAACTCCACTCCCTGAAGTCGGGGATCACAATGTCATCATGACCCATGCTGTCATGATTCCAGTAGAAACTCACTTGCAGCAGCACTCATCTCCGAAATGTTGATACAGCGCCTCTTGAGCAGATAGGGTGGTTTCTGATGATCTGCTCCCACGTTATGACGAGATGATGCCTACCCTCGTTGACGCTGGCTGCCCCATAAACCTTGTTGCTCATCAGTCCTTGCTGGACATGAGCACGGTTACTATCTAAAGTAGTTAATGTGTCAGTGAGTTTTGGTTTGCTGACCCATACTACTTAGGCATTTTGCATTCCACATCAAAGCAAGTCTGAAGTAATGTCGCACCGTGTCAGTGCCTGATGTTGTGCTCTGGAAGAGAGGTATGCTGTACAGGAAAGACCACGACCCACCCGTAACTCCCTCAGATCAAAGGGATTAAAAAAAGCACACTACCGAAAATGTGATGTTATGCTCATCCGTGCGACTGTATACTGTTTTCAGAAAATGCTTTCAGAAAACATTATGTCATCCTTTGTAAGGATATCTTTGCATAGATTGCATCTAAGATGTTGGAAAGCTGAAGGGTTGTGAGATCACAATTCCTGTTGGATATTTCCGTCTCGAATCAGGTGGTCAGGATGAGTTGTCCGTCCAATTTATCTTGGATATCTGTGCGCTGATAAATGAGGGCAGTTCTTTATTTTTCAATCGTAATTTTCAGGAAGACGCTACGCTCTTCCAATCATAACTTGAGATTTGAGTGGTGCCTTCACCATCTCTTGTCAGAGGACTGCACAGTGTTGCTGCACAAAAATGTTAAGATTATTTTCTTCAGGATCAGTATCCCATACAACATCAATAGGTGTTCAGTCTCCCTAGTCATTTGCGCTTTCAGTAAATAAACGGTTCCGTTTGATAAAAAGAGAATTAAAAAAAAGATAAGAAAAAACCTTCAGCTGAATTGTCTTTACCTACTCTGATAAGATACTGCCATTAAAGGACTTTAATGATCGAATTTAGTTAACTGCGCCTATAGAATACTGGTCTGACCTCGATTGAGGAGCTCCATTCCCTGAGAGCTTCGGCCATTGCTTCCTTCACTGAAGAAGCAGACGCTGTCTTGTCAAGGGAGAACAGGCATACACTAATTTCAGCAGGAGGAGAATCATATCGCTTGCCAGCTGGAAAGTTATGTAATTGACCATGAAAGGTGACGAGGTGGCTCAGTCGTTATAGCGTATGGCTTGCGGTCTAAAGACTTGTGTTCCGGCGCGGGTTCGAATCCCACTTATCTCAAGTCTAGCTGAGCAATGGTGTGTGTATTAGAGGTACAACACTTTGCACCCCATCACTTGGATATAAAAAGTGGAAGTCCCTTGTGTGTAAGAATCACAAACCCAGACAGATGGAGATCCCGAATCGGCATTCCGTTATCGGAAAACTCAAGGTGCATAAATTGGTAAAGTGGTCCACCCCAAGTACATACAACTGACCAGCTAGTTGTATACAGGCTATATACAGCTATCTCGTCAGAAGGAAAAAAGAAGAAAAAATAAGATTAGGCGTGTTATTACCCTCTTTGCCATTGCACCCTGATTCGGCACCTTGGAATAGGATGGCGGCCGCATTTAAGCATGTATCAGAAACAACGAAAGGAAAAACTGACCAGAAACAATTGATAAATAGTGAAAACTTAGAGCAAAGAAAATAAGAAAAGAAAACGAAACCTATGGAAGCCCGTTTTCTGTGCTCAAAGATTTCAATATATATATATATATATACTTATATCTTAAATATAATTTTTTCATTTATTTATAATCATTATTGATATGTAGGGGGATGGAATCGCTCTTGGCCCTAATTCGGACCACTGAAGGAGTATGGAAGAGGTGACAAATGGGACAAAATAGGGGTACCAGTGAATTGGAGTTTAATGCTCTCAGACACCATTTCGAAAAATGCCTGATTTGACCCTTATTTGACCTTGAAAGCGACCTTGAGAGGTTAGAGTGACCTTGAATTGCAGAAATTATATTCAAAATCACATTCTCTAACCCCGTAAAATCTTCCACATGGGATTCATAACATTAATCAAGCTTTTCAATTTGTAACTGCAGTTGACCTTTAACCCGGATGGCGGCCATATTGGATTTCACCAATATGGCGACCCCAAGGGTTTTTAGTCTTGGCGCCCATCAAAAATCGAAAGAGTATGGTACAAGGGACCTATGAGCCAAATTTGGTGCTTTTGGAAGAATCTGAACCAAACCGCCCATTTTGAGCCCTTAGGCCCCCAACTATGTCCCAGTACCCTACAAATGAATCTTACCAGCAAATATATAAACCAGCATCATGATGACCCCATAAAATTATTTAAACATGACTCTTTTTGAGAAAATAGAAATAGCAACCAACTTCATCAAATGTTTGAAATGTTAAAGAATGCAAAACATGAAGGCCAACATTCTACACACAGCCATAAAATGGCAGATACATATTGTATAACTAGAACTAGCCATTTCATATCAGCGTTCATATTAATGCATGGCAGTGTACGATATTTTCAATACAACTTGTTACCATTGAGTCCCTCTCAATCCTGTGTTATGTCACCCAGAAGTACAATTTAATGCCTCATTGGTTACACACTGATTACACTACCCCTGTCTCCTATCCTGCTTGCGACTTTCCTGCATACTATTCTCACAGCACTGCCACAGCAGCCTCACAGCGCCCAGACGGCATCTGACCCAGGTCGATCCACACGCCAGTCTCCGGATCGTAGCATTCCATGGTATCAAGAGTGGGCGGGGCAGTGTGGGGACGACTTGCCCCCTTCCCTCCGATGGCGTACAACCTCCCGTGGGCCACCGCAACACCGGCGCAGGCACGGGCAGAGTTCATTGGCTGGACTTTGGTCCACTTACCCTGTGGGCACAATGAGCGGACAAGTGAATAATAATGATAATGATAATGATAATGATAATGATAATGATAATGATAATGATAATGATAATGATAATGATAATGATAATGATAACAATAACAATTTTATTGATACAAATACTAACAACAGAAAAGATGAGGATAATATTAAAGGTCCTGTTTACCACTGGGAGCAGTGATTTAAAAAATGTTCAAGATATCACATTTGATGCATATGTGTAGGTCTGTTGTATCACAAAACATCCTACCATAAAACATTTTTGTAATACAGCCTAGAATATAAGGAGATATCAGTATTTTTCTCATTAAACCGTAACTGAAGACGGTTTAGTCTGGAAACATTTTCATTATGACTATTGTTCATATTTTGTGTATTTAACAATACTTAACATCGATTATACGGATTCAAATTATTACAGTGGTTGTTTCTATCCCTAACTCACATTTTTAAAATATTTTAAAGCACTAATGCTGGATTTTTGTTTCTTCAACATATGGTAAATTATGCCTTTAATGATGATAGTAATAATAATGATGATGATAAAAATAAAAATAACATTTGGTAATAATAACAATATCGCGCACCTCTGAAATAGAGTACCGCTCTACCGATGCCAGTACATTCTTGGACGAGTTGTACCCGCCAACGACATAGATGGAGTCCTCCATCACAGCCATGGCGCACTGGGAGCGTCTGGTTCGCATGCTGGCCAGCTGGGTCCACTCCTTGATCACAGGATTGTAGCTCTCAAGGAGGCGGAGCTCTGTACCGGTGTCTGACGCCCCTCCTGCCAAGTAGACCAATCCTGTGTTGCAGAAAGGAAAGACCAGTGAATATAATACATAATGATCTAATAACAATAAATATAACAACAATTTTAACATTATCATAATCAATATCATTAAGGGTTAAAGGGTGTGTACAGTTCTGGTCGAGGTGAGGATTTAGCTTTTAACGTTTTGCGAGATATTCAGAAACCACTCTATGAGATGTCAAAGAGCATGCAGTTCTAAGGGGTATCGAAAGTTTATTTGATGAAAATCGGTTTTGAAATGGCTGAGATATCCAAAAACAAGGTGAAACAAAGAGATCCTAATAAAGTTGTGGCATGTCACCTTTTATTATTAGCACTTTTGGATATCTCACCCATTTGAAAACCAATTTTCATCAAATAAACGTTGAATCCTTCTTAAAATCACATGCTCTTTAATATTTCATAAGTGGCTTTTCATCATCTCACTTAGGAATGTTCAAAACATGAATCCCCACCTCAACCAGTACTGTACAGTCCCTTTAAGAATACATTGTATATGTCATTACCCTACAAAGCATAGATGTAAATATGTGTACATGTATGTGTAGGATTATCAAACAGGGGCCAATCGGGGGGGAGGGGGGGGGGCAGTTTGACCAGTAGCACACCAGTCCTCTGGGATGGGACTATATCCCATCACAGACCAGCATCCACCCACAATGAGTAATAATTTCCATCTAAGGGGCCAGAGAAGTATGAAATACTAATTCTGTCAAATTCCCCTGACACACAGCACCATAAGTCCAGGTTCCAGCTCAAAATTTTCCAGTTGCTGTTAAATTGGCTGCACGACTCCCAAAGAAATGGATTGTCGTGCTTTCAGTTCCACTTACAATGATGATCACAACCAGTATTTATTTTTATTTACATAGCACAATAATTACTCTCAACAAACACGGTCAAAAGTCATATTTGGTCTCCAAAACATGTAGTTATCACTGAATGGTCCTGTTGTGCAAAGGAACAAGATCTAATTATCTCCGATCTATGATTTAATGTATCTCTCCGAATGAATAATCTTTCATTCATTTACTACACACCAAATCTGCACAACTTTTAAACAGGCAAGTTGTTACTGAATTTCACAAACCTATGAATACACCTAATTTAGTTCTTTAACAAAGTCTTGATGGTATGAAATGCTGCAACTGATTAAGACAGTAACATCAGTTCTCATGACTTTACTGCGAATCCCACATACTATCACTGACAACATTTTGTCATGTATACAAACTGTACCTCATTTATTCAGAATAACAGACAGTGCTACCTCAAGAGAGCAGCCAACATCTATGTAGAGAACTTAAACTTTTGTAATGAGTAATACAAACTCAAGAAACTAACAAATTCCAGCACTGCCACAAAGAAAACTCACCATCAGCCGACACTAGACCAAAGTTGCTTCTGAGGGTAGCTAGCTTGTCATGAACTGTCCACACTCCTTCCTCAGGGTCAAACCTCTCTATGGTGGCTCCCATCTCCAGCCCCACCCATCCTCCAAAGACATAAATCTTGTCCTCCACAATGCAGACGCCGTGAGAGCTCCTGGGGCACAGGAGGGGAGGTGCGGCGACCCACTGCTTTTCGACAGCATCGTAGGTCTCCACTTTCTCGGACAGCAACGATTCATGCTCCCCGCCGATTGCGTAGATGGTGCCGCCCATCACAACCGCACCAAAGCCGCTGCGAGGCTGCTGCAAGGGCGGAAACGGACTCCATGTCTGAGCGAAGGAGTCAAACTGGTCCACGTCTCGGAGGGTAGTGGTGTTCCCCCATCCTGACCAGCCCTCACCAGTCATCTTGCAGTAACCTCCCATGACAACAATCCGCTTGCGGGAGTTCTTGCGCGGCTTTTGGAATTCCTGGATTGGGGATTTCGTTCCGAGTGGCTTCATGACTCCCTTCCTCCGGGGGTCGTAATCCTGCAGCAGTTTGCCCATGGCCACCCGCAGGCTGAGATCTGCGCACTCCTCCACGTAATTGAAAAGTTGTGAGGGCTGGATGATCGGGAAACGAACAGGCTCCAGAACTTTCACCAGGTGTCTCCGCCTCACTGAGGCATCATGGGATATCCACGTCATGGCAGCGAGGAAGACCTCAAACTCATTCTCCACTCTCAGTTCCTCGCTGAGCAGGATCTCAATCAGGAGGTCCAGGTCAAGGTCCAGGAACTCCTCCTCCAACCTGACCTGACTGAAGTGGTTGTGGACGTAGGCTCTACTCGAAGTCGCAAGGTCTTGGCATGAAAGATCGAGGGCGAATCTGTAGGCAGAAGGAGAAGATGCAGTCATGGTCTTGTGGAAAGTGTAATCAAACTGATCAAAATGGTATTGCTTTCGTGCAGCAGTGTGAAAGTCGGTTCAGGTATAGACAAATCCAAACACATATGCACACATACTGTTACATGTATACGCAAAGACATACATGCATGATGTTCCACATCCAGAAACCTTGAACTTCCACAATTATTTCAATTTCAATTTCAATTTATTTTCATACTTCTCAATGAAGGAATGTACAGCAAATATAATAAAAACATAGTGAATCATAATATCCGGCTTGGATGTACAGTAAATTAATGTAAGAATATAAAACATATAGTGGTCAATCATCGTACGTTTGGTTCTATGTATAACGCTAAAGAAATATGACGGAACCTACTTAAAAGCGAGCTTGTTAAGCGTAGGTCCCAAATTCTGAACAGAGTGTAAAGATGAGGAGCACGGATGCAACGTAGGACCAAAATAAAGAGAAACAAAAATGAAAGGCAAAAATACCTGGTGCACTAACAGAATCTTCTCAATACATTAATAGTGATATACAGACAACCACATTCTGCAGATGTAAGAACAGTTGATTTAACAGTGTTGACAATAGTGTAGTAGTATGATTTGAATAACGGTGAAAAGAGAACAACTCGACATGCGAGTCCTCGGAGGAGATACAGGAAACCTAAAGAGTGAACATACAAGTACTAACATTCAAAGAAAATTTGGAATTAATTAGAATTACCAGCCAGTATAGCACTAAGGGAAATACAACAAGCCAGCTGTTCACGCGTTCCGAAGTCTTAGGGTATCAAAAGGGGTACTGGTGTGAAGGAATTTAAGAGCGCAAAATTATGGTAACTGATATACAGATGTCTGGATAGACATGTACCCAAACATAAGTTGCAGCAAGTTATTAATTTTCCTTTACCTGATTTATTAAAAAAAACCTAAGTGTTTGTACAAAATACCTACCAGGCATTATCAGCTGGACACAAGGCATATGCAGCAAAGAATTAAATTAAAAATGAAAACAAGAGAGTGTAATAACAAATCACTGTAGTAATGCGTAATTTTCACAGACTGCAGAGGTGCCTTGCTCTTGTTATTTCTTAAATTGATTTAATATTTCACATAGCAACTGATGAGAGAAATTCTCTGTACCTCAAGAAACCAACACAGTTAGAAGAATGCAGCTGCAGCTTGAGGAATGATGAGCAGATGTCTTTAATCTCTGTCAGCTGGAACATATCAGCAGCAAACAGGAGACCTTGGGCGTTACATGTTGTGACCTCAATATTTCCTGCAGTAAACAAGGTACAGAGAAAGACAGGCTTGTATTTTGTTCTCTTCACAGGAAGATACAAGTAAGTATCACATCATCTAGGTTTGTTTTTGTTTCTGTGTATTTTTAAAGCAAAGTGTGGATACACTAGCTTCTATCAATGTTCAGTAAGAAATCATGATATTGGTAACAAGGTGTAGGGCCCCAACACACTAATAATCCAAACACGATCACACAAATAAACTAGAAATGTCGCTACAGCGACTGGTTATACCCCCGCCAAACAACATTTCATAAGCTTTGGTCAAAAAACTGAGGAAGTAGTTAAATCCGCAAGATCTTTCCTTGATCTTCTGCCATTAATATGCCGTTACCATGGCAACGTACTTTCGGGTACTGTCGAAAAATGCGTCTTGCACATCTACAACCAAAGGCACACATCTGTACCAAGTTTCATGGAAATTGAGCAAAAACTGAGGAAGTAGTTTGCAACACAAAATTTTCCATCATTTTGGCTCATAATTTGTGAGCGTGTTACCATGGCAACATACTTTTTGTAACTGTCAAGAAATGTGTCATGCTGACCTATATCCTAAGACAAACATTCAATATGAATTCCATGAGAATTGGAAGAACACTGATGAAGCAGTTTTGCCATGAAGCATTTTGCCCTATATCTTACCAATAACATGCCGTTACCATGGCAATGCACTTTTTGCCACTGCGGAAATATGTGTCTTGCACATTAACATATTCAGATGAACATCTGTACCTAATTTCATAAAAATTGATCAAAAACTGTGGGAGGAGTTCGCGACGCAAGATTTGTACCCATTTTTGCCCATAATATGCCGTTACCATGGCAACGTACTTTTGGGTACTGTCAAAAAATACGTCTTGCACATCTACAACCCAAGGCACACATCTGTGCCAAGTTTTATGGGAATCGGTTGAAAACTGAGGAAGTAGTTCGCGACGCAAGATTTGCAACGGACCGACCGCCCGACCGACCGCCCGACCGTCCGCTCATACCCCCTTCAAACTTCGTTTGGCGGGGGTATAAATATATAACGGGTACTCTATGACATGAATGGTACTGGGCTGTGGAAAAAAAAGAATGCAGCAAGTAAAACTGGAAAGAGAATCAAAACTCAAATGCCTGAAATTATCAGATATGGGAACTAAATTGATTCCTGATTTTTTGATTTATTTATTTTTTCTTAATTAGCCATAATCAACACTCACTTTTCATATCTGGTGATCAAAATCCCTTAGCAACTGATCTCACTCTCAAAGAAAGAAAAATGTGAAGAGTGCAATGATTAATATTGATGATTTAAAAAAAAAACATATAACTGTAACCTAAACTGCATGGAAAATCATTATAATCAACATCATCAACATCTATAAATCATCATCTTGAATTCTCAATATCCATTATAATCATCATCATTATTTGAATGGATTACACATAAATGGCACAATAAATGGTGTTCATCATATAATTATCATCAACATCTTTGATTCCTCTTTTTTTCTGTTAACATGATTAAGAGCTGGTAACCGATGTAATGTACTTGAAGGAGTCTTGATACCTGTGTAGATGAACTCCAGAAGGCAGTCAAAAATCTCCGGCTCCACACCATGGATGTCGATGACGTCCTGGCTGGATTCACTCATCCCGCCCGACAGCATGGCGTCAAAGTACGGGCTGCAGGCCGCCAGGATGACCCGATGGGCGTGGTAGGATTGACCGCTCACCTGGAGCTGGACATCGCAGAAGAGTTGGTCCTTCTTGAGGCGGCTTATCCCTGCCAGCAGGGATGCAGCGTGGACTGCAGATTGGTGTTGCAGGGAGTCAGGCATGTTTGAAAGTCGAGGTCTACCGGCTCTTTGAGGCAGTCTGCAAAGCTGCCCACGGTCAACAGTCTCAGCAAGAGAGCACTGAATTCTTGCCTCTTTCTTCAAGTCTAGTCATCTTCAATTCCTGCATCCCCTTCCCTACATGAGATGCAAATAAAGGAAATATTTCCTATCATTACACAGTCAACATTATAAGAATACTGTCATGGTATGTGCAATATATATTTGCTAGAAAAATGAACACTGGACAAAGCTCTGTGTATGGTAGATGGTGTGTACATAGTGAAAGTTCTATCACCTACCCCTTTGGCCTTACCCCTCCCTTGCCAACTTGCTTCAACCCTCAAACAGTCAGTCCGCAGCACCCGATAATTTGCTCGTATTTATTCAACTCGTATGCAAGCCCGCTCTAAGCTTGCATACGTAATAAGCTGCGTAAGGGGATTTTGTCCTTGGGCTTTCGACAACAAAAATACACCTTATGTTCACAAATTTGGTATCAAATTCAAGGAAAATATGTAATCTATCGTCACATGTTACTCAAATTATTGTAAATGAAAAATATCATAGCGTAATTTGAGCTTGAAAATGATGAAAAAAGTACTTCGTGCAGTACACGTTCAAGACGTAAAAAAAATATCAAATTCACCTTGCGTCTCAATGAAAATGCTTTATTTGGTAGTCCATCTCCTAATCTTTGTATCCATGTAAATATCTTGACAATTTGTTGCTTAATCCGGTCAGGAACCAGTAAAATATACATCGATGTCAGTGCTGATCAGCTTGAAACCGTGTAATCTCAAGAGTAAGCTCTCTCATTGGACAGCGCTTGCATTCAGCCCTTGCATTACATCATTACGCTGCTACATTTAACGGTTTCATGCCACTTGCGGTTTCTTGGCACGCGTGTAGTTTGAGCGCTGAATGCGAGCACTGTCCAATCAGAGAGCTCTTATCGTGCCACTGTTGACTTTGTGTGGAGCGTACTTCCGGCTTAGGAGTGAATTTTACAGACATTTCAAAACGGAAAAACTAGTATAAATCATGCTTGCGTCTCCTTGACTCCAATATATGATGAGCATCTAAGTTTCCTCTAGCTACGAAAAAGCCAAAATCAGAAACAACAGTTTCTTAATCCGGTCAGGAACCAAAAAAGAACTTTAGACGACAAAATCTTCTGTGAAAAGCAGGTAAAATTTACGCAAATTCAACTGATTATTTAGTCATGATAAGATCCGATGTTATACCCAAATTTAGTATCAAAATAAAGATCTAAGACTGGAGAACAATTTACCGTGACTTGTAGCCATGACAAATGTATGTACAAGTCGCTACACTGTGAAAACCATAGCCCTATCAAAGTCTCGCAAAATCTCGCACGACGAGACACCTTTCGAACGCAAAGATCGTCAACGAGAGTGCTGAATAAATCTTGCTGGATCGGCTCATTAGCATACGTGCTGCGGACTGACTGCAAAAGACCGACTGTATACTCAAAGTACAATCGATATAATTATAGAGGTCTAATTATAAATTATATCAGGAACAAATGGGTTGTCAGAACGAGAGGAAATGCCGCCACGGGGTTAATTAATCCTCACTATTAATAGTTTAACTGTGCGTGTATACATGCACATGGTATAGAGAGGCTGGACTCGACTGAGAGGTCGCCACCGGTTTGTAACATCCCACAGGGCCAAGGGACACTCCCTTACCATGATGGTATCCAATCTAGCAATCACTGCGCTTTTTTTAGACAATCATACCTTCACAAAACCCGCGTTCATTGCCTTTGGCTTTGCACTGTTTCCTACATCATTACATGTAATTCAACATCAATCATGACATGTAAATTCCAGAAAATGAAAATTATACTTGTAGACAATTACACAGCAAACTACACAGCCCAGTTGGTTGGCTGAGCTGTGCACAGTTAGTACTTTGTAGTATAACTATACACAGCCAAGTCGCCGCTGTACATACGTAGCGTATTCGCGTAGCGTATTAACAGCGTCTGGTCGGGCTATTTGTAGTATAGATTAGTTAAAATAGATCTACAGACGTACAGTAAAAATTTAGATCTATAAATTTACCATGTTTACTTACCAATTAAACTTACCCAGGATTTAGCTGCTCGCGCGCTGGCTGCGAAATCTCATCAACGGGTGTGCAACTGCCAATTACAATACAACTTTACAAGTTATGAAATAAAAACATAAACACCCAGACGGGCCGGACAATTTGTTGAAAAGCCAGTACCGTGATTTTGATAGGGCGTGAATCATCTCCAAGCGTTTGTGTTATCTCACGCTCGATATACTGAAGCACGCAGAGCAGAGTGAGTACAGGGCGATCGATACACTGTGGTAGGCCTACTGTTGTACACTCACAGAACTGCGTGCAAGTATGGAACGGGGGTTACGGTGCCGTACTTGTACACAAACAAAAATCAGGTGACATTGTCACGTGACTCGAAATCTCCGCTCAAGTACGTGTGTGCGATTGCCGCGATCGGTCTGTTGAATAAAGTCAAGTCTGGAATAGATTGGTTTTATGGGCATACTAACATACTAGAACTCAAATTGATAGTTCAGTTGTGACAAAGGTTATTCCTTACGATTAGAAAGCGTCGGTTGAGAATGATAAGGGCGTTAAGTTGCCACTAAACCCATAGTGTTCACGACCACTTAACGCCCTTCTCATTCTCAACAGACGATTAAGGTTGCTCGAACCTTGCCTGGCATAGCAACAACAGTTTCTAAATGCATACATCCAGGATTCTAAGCACGAAATTCATATTAATGTGTACTCGCTAAAAAAAGAAGAGTGAATATGTTCACTCTTGAACGAGTGAATAACAGAAAAGAGTGAGTTTCGAGTGAAAATGGGGTGAATTTTGAGTGAAAATGTTCATTTTCACTAATTTCGGAGTGACCTCAGGGATCACTCGAAGATTTTGGAGTGATCCCTGAGGTCACTACAAAACTAGTGAAAATGAACATTTTCACTCAAAATTCACTCAAACAGCCTTAGGCCTACCATGCAGGGCTATAAAGGAAAGTAGGCCTATCAATGATCATAAAATTTGATAATACATAGATAGAAAGGGCCAAAGATTTAGTACTCTTTGGGTCCACATTAGAAGGCCCTAAATCTATTGATACATGATAATACCAAGCTTGATTCTCGAATGATTCTGATATCTAGTTCATCTGGGAATAGTCATTCTTGTTTGAAAGTAATGCTTTCATGAAAAAACAGGCGTCAGCACGGATGTAATTGCTTAATCATTCATTTTTAACCAAATGACTGGGGCGAGGCTCCAGGCCCAGGATATCCTCTCTCCAGTTTCGCGGCCCCTGTCACAGGCGATCCGTTCCGGGATCCAGGGGAACCGATATACTGGCCGAATTCAGTCGATTGGTTCCGCCAAAACGAATATACCGCACAAAATATAAGCAGTACGCAGAAACGTTCCGCAACCGCCGATCCTATCCGGGTTGTGCGAGTATAGGCCTCATTAAAAACAAAATAATATCTGCTTATTGTGGATGTCTATACAAAAAAAAAAAAAAAAAACTAAACAAAACTTAAATAATATCAATGACAAACCTATGTTTACGTTCTGATAATGTCCCTTTTACTGAATTATATTATAGCCTCGTACTTAAATTGCGCTCGAACAAGTGAATACTGTACAATGTATTAGCTATGCACACTATGTACGAGTCGATCATCTGGAGCTGTTGCAGAGACAGTATGATGGGATCAGCCTTTATTGAGATAAAACTTCAAAGAATAGTTCAACGAAAGAGCATGGTAATACTGTAGTTATACATATGTAAGAGACTGCTTGAAGTGGAAAGGAAGAGAGAGGGAGGTTTGCTTGTAGGGTGCAGCGTGGATAAACAGGCTTTTTCAATGAGCTTTGTTCTGATAAGTGAGAAAATGATTGTACAGCTGTTCTTCAAAAAAATGTTGCATATAGTCTGCAAACGAATTGTTAATGTTTATGCAGGGGACTAAAATGGAGCTATTGGCTACCTGTGGATTTAAAGCTGTTAAAAATCGAGATGAATAGCATTTTCATTTGTATCCTTTTCTCTTTATTTTTCTCCTTTGCACTCTCAAGCTCTTCTTTATTTTTTATTCTTAATTCTATGTTTTTTTCTCCGTTAGACTACAGCTTTTACACTTTCTACTTTTTATTTATATAGTTTCCATTTTTGGGTACACTAAACCAGATTTCTGTCTGTTTCCTGTCAATTCATGTTACAGGTAGTTTACTAGCTGTTTTTAATTTTCTTATCTCTTTTAATTTCTGTCTATCCCCTTGCCACTATTGGCTTCACATCTTTTACTATTGTGCATGTAATATGTATTTTCCATTAAAAAAATGCATATAGAATAGAATGTATCATTATGAAACTTAATGGTGTACGAAGAAAAAATGTATCTTTTCTTTTGTGTGTGGAACACTAGATTTTGGACACAGGCGCACTGTTTGGATATTCAAGTTAGGGTATTATTAGAAGTCAAAAATTTACGTGAGTTGTTGATACCCCATATTTTGCATGCACTCTACTTTCTTTAATCAGAAGATCTGTTTTGGGGCCGCAGTCACTATCAAGGGAAGGCATTCAAGATTGAATAGATGGTACAGTATTGACTGAGATTGGGGTTCAGGTTTCCAACTAGAAAAAAATCAACAAACAAATAATAAGAAACCTGCAATATAAAAGAGCATTCAATTCTTTTAGAAATTCAGAGTTCATCATTGATACAAATTTGCTTCAAAATTGCTGATATATATATGCATAAACAAAGAGGCCCTAACTAAAGGATGGACCCACCTTATCTGCCCACTACACATGCATTTTTTTTTTTCAGTCCAAACCGATTTTGTATAATGTGCTTTGAATTTCTCTTAGAATCGTATGCTCTCTAATATTTCATATAGTCCAAGAGCATTAGTTCAAAATAGGCTTAAACCTGGTCATTTCTGGTAACAACCTGATTTTTTTCAGGATAGGTCCAGAAATATGTGTAGAATAATACTCAAAGTCCTCATAAATCCTCCTTGAGCGTTTTCCGCAATCCAAGATGGCGTCCAAAATGGCCGCCATTTCCTATAATTCTTCTAACTTTTCAACCAGGGAACCCAAATACAAAATTTAAATGTCTAAATATAAATTATGTTTCGAAGCATGAAGAACTCAATAAAATACATATTATGAGATGTTAAGTACCGTAAGTACCGTAATCCAAGATGGCGTCCAAAATGGCCGCCATTTCCTGAATATCTTTATTACCTTTCAACCAGGCAACCCAATACAAAATTTAAGTGTCCAAAGAACTCAATAAAATACACAATAAGAGATGTTGACTCACACAAGTTCCGTAATCCAAGACGACTCCAAAATGGCAGCCATTTCCTGTATATCTTTATTAACTTTCAACCAGGAAACCCAATACAAAATTTAAGTGTCTATATATCATGTTTTGAAGCATGCAGAACTCAATGAAATAGACTTTAAGAGATGTTGACTCAAACAAGTACCGTAATCCAAGATTGCGTCCAAAATGACCCCCATTTTCTGAAATTTCTATAACCTTTCAACCAGGTAACCCAAATACCAAATTTGATTGTCTATCAAATATATGTTTTGAAGCATGCAGAATACAATAAATACATATTAAGAGATGTTTAAGCACGCAAGTACCGATAAAACCAATCGAACTTTTCTTAGCATGCAAAATGGCGTGTAAAATGGCCGGCAACAACAATTTTATCTCACGATTATGTGAATACATATCAGTATATGATTAACATGTGATTTTTCATCCGAAAAATATTCAAAAACCTTTTTTTTTTTAATATTAAAAATAGTTCTTATGTGTAAAGTATACAAATTAAGAAATTTGAATGTTCAAATCAAGGAGTGTGTCCTTGTTCAGAGAGAAACATTTCACCACTTGTTCTGTGGCTAAAAGACAAACAGCCTACTCAGAAGGCGATATTTTTTACCATAATGGTCTATTTTCGTCATCTCAGGCACATGAGATGAAAATTTAGTGCTAGCCTCTTTTTTTTTTTTGCCAACGTATTTGATGTCTACCATGAGGTGAGTTCCATTTGAAACTGTCAATAATTCTTTTTGGCATCTGTACTACATGTTCAAAATAAGCGTCTATTACATGTGCCACAAAATAATGTGCAATTTATCACATGACAGTAAATTTCTGTGTTTCAGTCTATTGCTCCACCTAGAAACATAGTGATTAAACTATTTCATTCATTTCATGTAGATTAGATAGATGATAGATAGAAATCAGAGGATTTGACACTCGTAGTTATTGGTACATGGAGGAGGGATACTCCCCTCCAACACGAGGGATTATTTCTTTTTTATAGACTTGAAGTTGAAACATGGTAGTGCACACGTTTGGTAAAATATCGAATTGTTTCCATCAAAGAGTAAGAAAAATATAAAGTAGTATTCAGAGAAACGGGCAACAGGAGGGTCTGGAAGGGGGATTCCCCCCCCCCCCCCCCACATGAGGGAGATTTTGCATTTTCAGACTTGATATTCAGACATCTGATGCACCCTATTGGTGAAACATTAGATTTTTTGTTTCCATCAGAAGGGAACGAAAAGATATATTCATGGAAGGGTGCGGTGGTATTAGGGTTGCCCCCTCCCACACAAGGGAGATTTTTCGTATTTTCAGACTTGAAATTCAGAGATCTGGTGCACCCTTTTGGTGAAATATTCGATATTTGTTTTCTGTTAAAAAGAATGGGAAAATATGTATTCAGGATAGTGTCGGGAGGGGGTGTTGGAGAAGAATATTCTTTCCGATACGATGGAGATTTTGTCATTTTCCAACTTGAAACTCAGAGATTTAGCGCTCACTTTTGGTGAAATATTTCTTATTTGTTTTTATCATAAAGTAAGAAAATATGTATTTATGGAAATATGTGGGGGAGGTGTAGGGGCGATGCACCCTCCCACAAGAGGGAAACTTTTTTTTTTTTTTCAGACCTGAAAATCTCGGGTTTTATGGTGAACATTGTTGATGAAATGTTAAATTTCTGTTTCTATTAAAAGCGTAAGTATATAGAATAAAGACTAGCATATTCAAGGCAATGAGCTGGTGGAAGATGTGGGAGGGGGAAACCCCTTTCCACTGGAGGGAGTTCTTGCATTTTTATGATCGTCGTTAAACGGCCCAGTGCACCCTTGGTGTTATTATTGAGAAAATTGTCTATCCTCAAAGAATAGATAACTCATAGTCTCGGTATCCCCAACCCCTCTAACACGGGGGAGCTTTTGCACTTGAATTGAAATAAAAATAGTTACATAATTTACACATATTTGATAGAATATTTGGGACCTGTTAATCAAAGGGGTACTTAATTTATATCGGGGAACTGAGCGGCTGAAGGGTTAGGAAGGGCATATCACCCTCCAATATGAGGGAACTTTATCATTTTGTAAGTGAAAGATCTGGTGCGCACTTTTTAATGACATTATTCGGAAATTTGTCAATCTCAAAAGTGTACAAAGTCTATGGAAAGGGTCCGAGAGAGGAACGTTTTGCATTTTTATGATTGTAATTCAACGATTAAAGTGCATATACTTCTGATTAAATAATTGGACAATAATGATTGTACAGGCCATGCCCCCTCCCTTTACGGGGGGGGGGGGGGGGGGAAGTGGGGGTTGGTGGCACAAATCCAACTCAACCCATATCCATGTTGTGCACATTTAAAGTAAAGATTCCGCTGGACCTTCAGAGTTTTTGAATCTCTGACATTATATTGAATTTATCTGTCTTTTGAAACAGGCTAAAAACAGCAATGTGTTGATAAAACGAAATGGCGGCCATTTTGGGCACTACTAGTATTTAGTTTCCGGGAAGAACTCGCGTGTGTGTGTGTTTTTGTCTTTGTTGTTGTTGTTGTTGTTTTTTTTTTTGTACTTACGTCACGGAGTTTCATGAGCTCTGAATAAGTATTTTATTGGGTTACCTGTGTCTCAAAATGTATATTTAGACATTTAAAGGGGAAGGCTAGTAACTGATCAGTGGGAATCAGTGGAAATGCTGGGAGATGATTGTTCCAATCCTTATGGGATTCATTCAAGAGTTCATTGTATATCTATTGTTGTGTGAAAATGATTTGCTTCAGAACGGTCTCATATTCAAGTAATGTGCAGATTAATGCTTTGTCACTGACCAGGGACGCTAACCTGGAAGCATTAAACTGCACATAAGTTGAATATGAGACCATTCTGAAGCAAATCATTTTCACACAACAACAGATATACAATGAACTCTTGAATGAATCCCATAAGGATGGGAACAATCATCTCCCAGCATTTCCACTGATTCCCACAGATCAGTTACTAGCCTTCCCCTTTAAGTGCGTATCGGGGTTATTTAGTAGCAGGGTTATGAGAAAGACAGGAAATGGCGGCCATTTTGGACATAATTTTGGAATTCTGAAAGTGCTTAAGCGCTTTATGTGTGTTTCAGAATCTCTGAAAAAGTAATTTATTTCATTCCTTGGGACTCAAAAATAATTGTATATTTCGACATCTGAAGTGTGTACAGGTGAAATCTACTTGCAAAGTTATGAGAAAAAAAAAAAGAGGAAATGGCTGCCATTTTGGACGCCATCTTGGATTGTGGCACTTGCGTGATTCAACAACTCTTAATGTGTATTTCATTGAGTCCTTCATGCTTCAAAACATATATTTAGGCATTTAATTTTTTTTTATTTGGGCTACCTGGTTGAACAGTTATGAGAATTTTAGAAAATGGAGGCCATTTTGGACGCCATCTTGGATTACGGTACTTGTGCTCGTCAACATCTCTTAATATGTATTTAATTGAGTTTTCCATGCTTCAAAACATTATATATAGACATTCAAATTTTGTATTTAGGAAACCTGGTTGAAAAGTTCCAGGAATTCCAGGAAATGGCGGCCATTTTGGACGCCATCTTGGATTGCAGAAAACGCTCAAAGAGGATTTATGAAGACTTTAAGTATGTTATTCTAGACACATTCCTGGAGCTATAATATCCTGACAAAATCAGCTTGTTACCGGAAATGTCCAGGTTAAAACTAATACTCTTGGCCTAATATGTGCTTTCTAATTATCTCGCAAAACGTTAAATTTTCAATCGCTCATCTCAACCAAAACTATATTATCCCTTTAGAATACCTTGCCTGATTGAAGCTATCTCTGTGTAAGACATTAATACCCCAGAAGACATAGACCGCCCCCCCCCCCCCACACACAGACACAGACACACACATTCATATGCACATACACACGGACATAAAATAAAACAAAGACAACTGAACACACAAAAACAAAATTCACCCCGTCATTAAATTTTGAAGTTCTTACAACAGTTATTGATTTTAAAAAAAAAAACCACACACACACACACACACACAAACATGCATGTATAGACGTTGGCGGTTATATTGGTCGGTTATATCGTACTAAATGATTAGATTCTGAGCGCTGAAAATAGACATTAAAATGAAGGTGGACTATTTGAGCTCATACGTGTATTTAATATGAAGCTCCTTGTAGTACAGTAGTTAACATGAAGCATGCCGAACATCCCGACTGTACAGTAACTCATTCAATCTCAAGACGATTCAAATCAGAGAGAGGTTGGCATGACCAACGTCATATCGGTACCCGGTGCGTGCATGGAATGTATATGACCACCATGAAAGTAGGGGAAAAAAAAGAATCGCTTTGTACAGTCGGGGTCTCAAATTGGCAACTCTGTTCGATTGGCTGGTTAGAGAGATTTGGAGAAGTTCATTGGTTTTGGAGGGAGACTGGAAGAGTACATTTTACTGAAGGGGTGTTTCCCCATTACCACTTTGTATACATTGTATACATTGTACGGTAGAGACCCGGATCGAATCGGCGGTGGGGAATCGTATCGGCGGTGAGGCAAAAATCCCGCCGATTGGATCCGGGGGATCCGATATACTGGCCAAATTCCGCCGATTCGTTCCGGCGGAACTTATCTACTGGCCGGAACGGATCGCCTGTGACACCCCTACAAACACAGCCTACATCAGGGGCGGAACCATCGCAGGAATTCCGTAAAGAGAGAGGGGGCGGCCATACAAAATTAAAGGTGGTCCAAGCGCCCCTCCATTTTCCTTTATATTTCTTTTGTTTACACACGCACACACACACACACACACACTCACACACTCACACACACACACACACACACACACACACACAAATAAAGTGGGGCGCGCGCCCGGTGTGCCCCCCTCCCCCCCCCCCCCCCCCCCGGGGGGGGGGGGAGGGGAGTGTTTCATCAATTTAGTCAGCGCTGACAATTTCAGCAAAATCTGTGGATTTGATTGGCTGAGAAGCTCTGGTCACTGACTGTTACCATGGTGATTGTCAGGGCTGACAACTTTCATGATACGGTCCCCAGGACCCGCAACTGTATATATGTAAGTATATCAGGTGATTGTCATGACTGTCATTACTGATTCTGAAAAAAAAAATGAGAAAAGATCGATATCACTGCTTCACCATACCATACGAGTAAATTATTTTCTTTTTAAGCACGTCATGCAGTTGTCATGTCCACGCTCAATATTAGTCATGATGCCAACCGCATCCACGTTATTGTTACTGCATAGGCCTACATATTTTCAATGAAAAAAAAAAACCCCAAAACAACAGAATTTTGAAATCTTTCCCAGATTTACAAGAAGGTGAAGGAACTTAGACCACTCAGAGCGTGTATAATATCCCGGAAATTATACCTGTAAGCAAAATACGTATAGCGGGGACATTGAACGTTGAATCCATTTGTCCTATAGGAATCCGCGTTTGTTTGGTTTGTTGATGTATCTACGTACATGTATAGGCCCTATCATTTTTTATCATTTATTGATATCATTTTTTTTTCATGAAAGAATAAAGAGAAATGCCTTTCACTAGGAACCTATCTACTATTCACAAATATTTCATATAGGCCTAGTAGTTCATTTGCAGAATAGATTACATTTGTATTAAAAACCTTCGCAATATTTAGAACCGTTCTTTCAATATCATGGAAGCCCATTTCAAAATATTGCTGCTATTTTCTCTCTCCGATTCGCATATACATCATGTACATGTATTTTCCAAATTTTTACCTCTTTTTTTCATTCTGAATCCTTGCAGGTAAAATAAATGTAACCAGCGTCATAATTATAATCTTTCTCCGATGTGAAGACACACTGTGAAATTCAGAGGTGCAAATTTAATGACAAAGAGATAACTTCTTGAAGAATGAAAGGTTTTTCTAAATCATTCTTACTACACAAGGCTATCTCATGTCCAATCTTCAGACTCTTTAGTCACTTCTAGTATACTCCCGCTTTTTCGTACTCGGCCTGTTTGTAAGATATGCAGGGACGAACATTCGGTGACAAATATGCTCCTGCAACAACACTATTCCTCTTTTTTTTTTCCCCCTATTTTCTCCAAGTAGGGTTATAGGGTGGTGATTATAGGGTTTTAAGTTTAGTTTGATGTAAGGATTAGGATTAGAGTTAGGGTTATGTTTGTGGGTACAATTTATGTTTGACTTAGCGTACAGATCTTCATGGGAGCAACTGTCGCATGAGCAATGTCGTGGGACCATTATAAAGCTTGTCGCTGGGAAGTGTTTGTGTGCGTCTGTGTTTGCACTTATGTTTTTACATTTACATTCCATGGTGATATACCGTTCATGTCATGTGTTGGTCTTAATGACGTGATTGACTAGCATCTGTATGTCCACTCACGCATCCAACACACCAACACCAGATACATATTACACTTGAAAGAAGCAGGTAAACAACAACTTTCTGTATGTCATATTACGAAAGAACACGATAAGATGATTTTAATGCCAAGACACATACTCATATCATTTCTTTGGGAGAAAAAATATAAGAAAGGTAATTGACAAGAGATCAACAACAACAGCAACAATATCATTGACTCGTGTGGTGTAACGTTCAACTTAGATGCGCAACTTCTTAAGCGGTTACTCCACGATATCTTCTCCCGAACTTAAATTGTTTTTTTTTTTCTTTTGAGTGGTGAAACCTGCCCCCGACACATTTAGTGCAAATGGTTCCATCGCTCATGTCCTAAAATACATCATTCAATAATCTCTCCGTGTGTGTGTTTGTGTGTGTGTGTGTGTGTTTTCACATAGAACAATATATACCGTGTGTGCGTAAACGAAATATTCAAGCACACCTTGTACAAAACAAATTCACTTTAGTGACATAGCATGAATTCAGCCTAGTGCAAGGAATATAATACTGCTAAGACTAACACCGTCAGTGTTTATACTCTGTGTTACCCAGTTGTCACAACGCATTATTTTGTCCACTTTTTTTATGAGAAAACTGGCCAGCGTCTACTCTGTAATCCGGTTGTTACACTGCATAATGCTGTCCAGTTTTCTGGGTGAGAAAGCTGGTTAGCGTTCACTCTGTGCCATCCAGTTGTTATCACTATTATAATGATGTCCAGTTCTTTTGTGAAAAATAAAAGAAGAAGAAGCATAAAACAAAACAGAAACCCAAAAGCGACACAACTGCAGCGAGCAGTCTGCCAAGATGTCTCCGTTTCTCACACTATTACTCTAATATCTACCATAGGTATATGACCCTTCATTTCCATGTTGAAAAGGTCGATGGTATGTTGACCATTGTGCGGCGATTGACCCTTCACCCTTGAACCCGTCGGCACAAATTTGGCATTAAAAATTTATAGCTATAAATATATATTGCCTTACTAAGTGGAAATCGCAGCGAAAAAAAAAAATTAAAATAAGCTTTCCTTGTGACCTTTGACAGTGACCTTTGACTTCTGTCATTTCAGGTGCCTATAACATTCGCGTCGTTTAATCCTTCCCACCAGATAACCTTTATACCAACGGAAAATCCTGACCCAAGTATTGGCTGCTAACAAATAACGTTTTTGTCAAAAGTCGTGACCTTTGACCTTTCACCACTACCATTTCACATAAATACAGTGTAATTACTATTTATATTGCTACTCTTCCCATAAACTCATATGAACACAAACCCATATGCCTATATAAAAATATGACAAAACAGTCATTTAAACGATAAGTAACCTTCGACCTTTGATTCATGGTGTCCGATATTGGTCTACAGTACACGTGTATCTGTCAAACAATTTTCACCATTAGATGTCTGAACGCACTCGCGCAAGATCTAAAACCGCTCACATAATGATCTGTCCAACTCTAGCGATGGATGGTACAAAGATACGAATAAGTTCATGCCAATGATGGGAATTACTCATAATGAAATAAAGAAAGTTTAAATGATAAACACAACGAATTTCACACATCATTTGTCAGCAGTGTTATAGGAATTGCAATCAGTCAACAAATGAGATCTAAGGTCACTTGAATGAAAAAAAAGAGTGAACAATGCAAAAAGTATCTGCATAATGCGTCCGCAACTATTTGGTGTTAATGCATGAGCAGCCCTTACATTATGCAGATGAACCGTAAATCATACTCAGAACTAATCCCGCATACTTAGGCTCTCCCTTTCTTTCGCGTCTTTTCACAAAATGTGTCTGTAACAAAACACTATACCACGTCACTACAATCAAATGCATCTGTGGTACCATATAGAAACGAGTATCTGTTACTCAAAGCGAACCAGAGGAAAAATTCTGGAACCTGTTGCACACCAAAGTTTTTGGATTGTAATCAAACACACTGAAAAAAAATGATAGTCATAGCAAAAGTGGTAGTCATAGTCATACCAATATTAATAGAAGCAATAATGAAAATGAAAACACGCAATAAATTAATGACAACAGCAAACACATATCACATTTCAACCGCGACCCATCATTATTTGTAGTCATGAAGTACCCTATGACATTTTGATATGAACTTAAACACTCACTGGTACTAACGATGATATTAACTACTCTTATCATCATTACGTAGACGAACAAAACATAAACCAGGCTCAAGCAAAACAGCTGCGCGGTTGGCTTTTGTGATACAGCGCAATCGACAACTTTCAAATATTAATGAGGACACATCAACATCAATTACAGTGTACGTGATTGCAATCAATGTTGGTGTCCTATCGTGATAATCCTTCACCCCTGTCACATTCAGCACCAAATCCAGCCAATGAGCTTAGCTCCCAATATCGCCGCGTCATAATCATGTCATTTATTGTTGTTATTTTTTCTCATCTTCGCTTTATTTAAAAATGATGCAAAAGTTTAGCATAATGTTCCGACGTATAGCCAGATACAGCTAAAGGTATGGATGTGTGTAATGGCAGTGAGATTTCACCGGTTTTGAATGTTTGGTTACAGCTCGTTATTCCGAAGGTTCGTTTTTTCGAATTTCATTTTCGGATGAACAAATCTTCGGAATAACGAACCTTCGGAATAACGCCACAAATGTTCGGATTAACGAACCCTTTTTCATTTTCGGATTAACGAACCTCTAGGTATAGGGAATTTGCGTGTTTCGGATTAAAGAACCTTCAGAATAACGAACCTTCGGAATATCGAACCTTCGGAAGAACGAACAGCACCCGAATGTTCAGCCCTCTGTTTGCCGTTCAAACGAATAATGATATCAACCCAAATTTAACGAAGTATATGAAGTGTCACTCAGTGAAATGCAGTACATCATGACAACAACAAAATAATGATAATAATAATAATAATAATAATGAATAAATCAAAACAACAACTAGTGATGTGGTACCCAACTTTCAGTGGTCCTTTAAGACGAGCATCATTCTAATCTCGAGCAGCGTTCTAGCACCTGTTTGAACACTTTCCGTACTGAATTCTGTAATCCCCATTGACTAATTACATAGACCACCAGGTTCCGGTAGGAAACGAGTTAGGTTCATTACAGGTGTAGGATACAATTGCTGAGACATCACCAAACCAGCGCAAAAACGTTGGCATCTCGATCTCGCTATGACCTTGTGGGTGGCACTTTGGCGCGATTCTCGAGTCGCCGACAGAACCCATACCAATGAAAACATTATATTTATAAACGATACAGCACTTGAAGCTATTACGTTTGTCTACGTCGGAAGCTAGGGGGCGCAGTGTAGTATTACAGTATACCTCTCCTTCCTCCTCCTCCTCCTCCTCCTCCTCCTCCTCCTCCTTCCCACTTATGCAACTCGAGGGAAAACGGAAGACACGTCTTGCAGCGTGGGAAAAGAAATTCTAAGGAAAAGAAAGGTATGTCCGCAAATAATGCCCATCCTCTGACCCTGATATAGTAACGCCTACGCAAGAAGCTCACGTGGGACCTTGCCACAACCACGTGGAAGATAATAATATGATCAGCCTCCTTTAAAAGAGGGTTCATACTCAATCTGCGAATATGTACACAATAATGTTTTCTATCACGAAAAACAAACAACATTCTTCCATTTACATGACCACCAGGCGCACCTCGTGATGAACAGAACGACAAGAATGACCCGTGTAAACATGTTGATGAGAATCACAACTGGCCAAGAGTCTTTGTTGTAAAAAAACTGTTTACATAACTTTGGGTGTAACAGCTCAGATAACTACAATCATTAAATTATATCTATTTTCATTATCATTATCTTTATCTTAATCTTATCTTGTGTGGTATGTATAATCTTTATCGTTATCAACGTCACCATCAATATTACTATTCACACCTGGTAAAAGAGTTTTTTCCCTTCTTTTGGAGGTATATTAAATTCTACATTTCGTGTAGTAAATAATCTTATGAAATGAATGGCGATATTGATAATAATCACAGCAAACTTAAAAAAAACCCAACAACTAATCCATCTAATTAAACGAGCAATTGTAACACCAGCAATAATCCAAATAATGGTAAAAGGACTTACACCAATGTAATGCAACCACTGTAATGAAATTACGTAACAGTAATGGTTAGTAACAAGATGCACACCAATAATAACGGTTACAATTCATAAATACAAGAACAAAACGACAAAAAATGATCATCATCAAAATGCCAAATACACGCACAGGTACCGAGAAGGAATTGCCATCCGTTTAAAAATCAACATAATGACGTCATCGAGACGTCAGTCGAACCAAAGTCTGGGTGGGCATACACAGTATAATACACAAAAAATATTGCAATCTCGGGGCACATAGTACTGGTATTTCAGACACAACCACACCACCGAACTATTGTGAGATACGCTGTATTCCCACCAGGCACTGACGTGACAACCAATCTTGATACTATGCTTAAAAAACCCCCTAAACAACATCAAAACATGCAGATCCCGAATCTCTGAACATAATTTGCATTGTTACCCCCCCCCCCCCAAAAAAAAAAAAAAAAAGAGCCTATCATGCTACATGGTATGAAAATAAACTACCCTTGGGTCTTGTAATGATGGTAGTGCATGTAACATAATTTGTAGGAGGTTTCGCTGCTCTCTGAAACGCACAAATGACATGCTTGTGCGACCATACACATGTGCTGCGTAAAAGTGTTCTAATTTTTGGCATTGAGGCATACCGGTGATTGGCTAGACAAATGGGTGCGGAGGAACAAATCGTGCTTTCCGGAGTAGTGAGAATCCCACACCAAGTGGTATGTGCATATTGACATACACAATGCGTGACTCTACTCGTAAATATTATGAGTAGTCTATCTTCAAGTCAATGGAATTTATCATGTCACGGTCATCGACATTTTTACAAACTAGATATGGCACGTTTTACACTGCCATATGCACGACGTTGACGTCATCGGAAGTAGCTAAGGTGAGTACACATGTACTCCCATTCAGTGTAGGAAATGAGTGCAAAAATATAGTTACAAAAAGACGAAGTTTTTTTCATTCCATAAATGACATTCACATTGCCATAATGATACGTAGTGAGACGTATAAAATGCTAAAATAAACTTGATAATATTATGCGAGTGAATGGAGCAGTTTGTTTTGTTTTGTTTTTGCTTTTATAGAACATTTAGATACATTTCAGATACTGTAGCTGGCTTCGTGATGGGGGCGCTGTTGCTATATATGACACTGATCCCGTGCAATCCAGTGTGTATAATAATATCGATGATGACAACACGCACCATTTGGCGTGGCACAACTGTTACAAGGATTCTTCCAAAGCTATAGCCTCGGTCAGTGTGAATAGACGGATGACTACGTTTCGCACATTTTGTAGTGCATGCTTTGCCCTTGTCAAAAAGACATCGTTCAAGACGAAACTACCTTTCCAATCTGGAATAGAATCTTCGAAGAAAGTGCGATCAAATCTTTGGCGCATAGTCAAAAATCGTGCATGCTGCAGTCGCACAATGGCAGCGAATGTTCTGAGCGTTTCATAAATGATTCTTGTATAATCGTTTTTAATTACATGTCCCTATGTGACCACAGTATCGCTGCTGATAAATACCGCCGCAGAGAAAGTACTAGTACGAAACCACACCAACAATCTCCGCATTCAGTACTATACCACTTGCGAATGTGTGTATCTCGGATATACAACTAAGAATGAAAATGATAGCTGATTGAAAAGTGCCCTATGTCGACGTAACTAAGCACCGAATTGATCAGTGGCTACGAGTAGCCACGATTGAAAAAAAAAAAAGAAAGTCATGGGCATACATTCTCTGGCAGGATTCGAACCTATGACCTCCTGATCATCGGACAGGCGTCTCAATTAATTCAGTGCTTATTTACGTCGATGTACGGTAACTTGTCAACCAGTTGCAATAAAAACAACTCGACGTAAGAATTTCATTACTCTGAAAATTACAGCTACACAAATGTTAACCGATCTGGCCGGAATTCATGCCTTGTCAAGCCAGCTATAATAATCATTACAACGATGCGACCGATACGTACATACATAAATGCCGTTGGGTTCACGGGAAGTAACAATATCACTGTAAATGGTAATGAGCAAAATAAGGCTACACTGCCCGCTTTCACGCACAGTAACAACTTGGATTTTACGAAAAATCGTTTTATATAGTCAAACATCCGTGTTCTACAGCAAGCGATAATGATAAGACCAACTTATCATGACTCTACTATAATATGAAAATAATGGCCCTGTTTTCCGGTCTATTTCGAAGACATAAAACATTATCTGCCCACCGTGGAAGGGGTGTGTGTAGTTAGTACACTGATATATCGCCACGCACTGGATGAGAAGGTTACAACAGTTCGCGATGTCACAGAAATGGTTGAATATAAAGAAAATGTGAAGAGATATTTCCAAATATACATTGGTATTTAACTTTTCTAGCGTGAATGAAACAGCAGTTCACCTAGCCCCTTAAAATCCAGGGAGTAATATCAACCTTAACCCTATTGTTACGTCAATAACACGTCGAGGCAATGTGTACTTCTCACTCGACCAAAAAATATGGAATTCTCTTCTTCTTTTTTTTTTTTTTTTTTTTTTTTGATATCGTGACAAAACACACTGTAGTAGCCTTCCCATCCAACAACACAGGAAAATAATGCAAAACTTTTGAACGGCTTGTGCAAATGTCCTCAAACTTCACCGATGTAATCCACACTTTTAGTCATTTTTGTTTTAATTTAGCACGCACTAAATTCACATTTAAGTAGGGGTGGATTCCATTTAATCAATATCAACAAGATTTCTACATGAGAAGACGTTATCAGCCTAATTCGTCACGTCTTGTGTTTTTGCAACGCCTTATCTCTTCGTGTGACATGCACATGCATTCATATAAAAATACACTAAAACTGTTACGTAACATCCACCCGTATACTCATACAAGCGCAAAATCCACGGACGCTACGAATGTGTATACAATTGGATACATGAATACATAAAAATGGACATGAATTATGTAATGTCACAGATACACATGCATACACACATAATCAAAGAAAGAAAGAAAAAGAAGAAACGATTCAACTCGTGGAAACGAAGCAATAGTAGTCCTTAGTCTACCTGGACGGTTCATACTCTCTAGGAAAGAGTAATCATTAATTTGCCAAAATTGGTAATTTGTCACCATAGCAGTTAGGGGAAAAACATAAGAAAATACCAGAGGCCTACATAATTAGGTGGTATGGATCCAAGCATAGTCGACACTGGTGTATTTGTCATGGGACGAATTAACCTCTCGACTCTAATACTCGGTGAAAAGTTCAAGGTATTCATAACCACTGTCTGGAATCTTATTGAAAGCACCAGCTTCAAAGGAAAAAAAAAAGTCCTCAAACATAAACATTGCTTTCCCCCTAAAGGTTCAATCCTGTTTAGTCATTTTTTATTACTTTTCCCCCTCCCGGTAACCCATACTTTGGGAGAAGCCAGAAACGATGTGAAAATATTATTCACGGTGAAAAAGTGTCCTAAAAATCCTGACAGCTCTAGATAAGACTCTTACAAAATAAGAAAAAAAAAATACATACTGGGGCCTGCAAATGAATGAATTAATAAATAAAAAAGATGAACACACACATAAATACAAAGATAAATGGAACACTTCATTTCACAAGCAAGAACTACCAAGAATGTCCGATATACTTATTATTCATACGTTGGTTTTTTTTTTTTTTTCAACTTTATCAAGTGATATTTCATCAATGGAGATATTGTCCATTCACCTTAATGCAGAAATTGAGATTTGGCTTGCGAATTAGCGCACTTAATTATGATGATGTTCATGGTAACAATACCCTAATATCACATATAAAAATATGTTCTGTCTACTTTTCCGCCAATTAATCATCGAAGTCATGATGTGCACTACCAAAACGGACAATATAATTCGAGACAAATAATAATAATAATAAAAAAAAACTCCCATTAAACACAAACCCAAGAAATATAAACTTTATTATACAGTTGTATTTTGCAAAACAAGTTACTTTTCACAATATTCAATATCCAAAGAAGCATATATTAAGTGATTGACAGATGGGATTGGGGAAAGGGGGGGGGGGGGGGGGGTGAATAACTAACCCATGGCGAACACACAGCAGACAAATAGACAACCGTAATAACTTAAGATTGCACTTTTCGCAGACATAAACACAAGGCCTAGGCGCCTGCCGCTGAACACGTCAATGAATATACATCAAATTAAAGACACGCATATATTACTTAGTATAAGAGGCGCGCTGTTAATTCACAAAATAGTTTAAAGAACAACTTAAGTTTCTTTACGATTAGATTCCTTATTGCGCTAGTTAGCCGTTCTCTCCACTATTTTACACACTCTTCTTTGCTTACAACAACACACAAACATAAACAAACAAACAAATAAATAGATAAACAAAAATAAACCGTGGGTGCCCGTGTTCGCTTCAGCCGACAGGGGCGAGGCAGTTCTGGTTGTCCTAATAGCCAAAGTTGGGCACACAATATCGTGCCGCATAGCTGCACTGCGATTTGAACCAGCAACCTGTCGAAGTTGTGCATTGCAATACCTACACATCTACACCACACAGCACCTGTGTTTAATGGATGGTCAATGCAGAACAGGAAAAGAAAAAAAAAAAGGAGAAGAAAAAACAGAAATGCATGCAAAGGCACACTATTGGGCAGTACAAATAATTCGAATACAATATCAAACTTCATGTGCTTACCACATAGTAGTTTTAGCATCAGTTCGATATATAAGGGTGTGCTGAATATAATGTTATGCGGTGCCTCTTTGGTGGTGAAGTCAGAATCCAGTAAAACATTTAACATACTTCTGATGACCCACAACAACAACAACAACAACAATTACAAAAGCACCTTACAAAACGCCACTTAAAAGACAATTTTAAACAATATGAAAATCAAAATTGAAATAAAAAAGGACAACATTAAATCAAACATAACCGCGGCATCTCTTAAAACGCGTAGTTCAGATTCCGAAGGCTTTGTTAGGATAAGGTGTTTTTTTATTCTGTCTGCCAAAAATAAAAACATTTCCACATGGGTGCAGAAATTTATTTGTCACTTACTGCCATTTCTCCCCATAAAGAAGATTGTCTGTAAGCAGGATAACTTTTACTTCAATCATGCTACGACTCCTAACACCAACTCAAAATTTGATTCTTATTCATTATAATTTGACCAGTTCCTTCCCCCCCCCCCCAAAAAAAAGGTTTTGTATTCAATATTATTTGGAATCGTATTCATATTATTTAGACTGTTTGTAGCTACCTGTCAAATTGTGTTAGATAAATTTATGAATAATAATAGAGGTATTTATAATTACCATGTATTTGTCTTTACTTATCATATGTGACATTTGTTTTTTACCAATATAAAGTGAATAAAATTTCTTTGTGGAAAAAGAAAGCCTTACACCTTGTTTCAAAGAAAATGACATACGGCAATCACAGGTCTGGAATGCAGTCGAGAGGCTTGGAATGCACTGAAGAAAAATCGGTGGACTGACTTGGGACTGTATGGCAAAGGATCCGCTGTATCTGCCTACTGGATCCACACGCTCCATCCTCACCATGCTTCGAACTCTTCCTAATGAAAGTGAAGTTAGGCTTATGTCAGAGACCACGCTCCCTCCAATGACCACACCCCCTCCAATAGGCGCGGTCAGACTGGCAAAAGATCGAGAAGTTTAAGATCGCGAAGTTTGGGCCATTGGTACGCGCCCAAGCAAGAGTGCGCCGTCCGATGGCTAGTGATTGTGACATAACAATGCCCATCTGTACATGACAATGGCCTCGCGCTTCGGAGGCACCGCCCGCAAACCTGATCGAGAAGTTTCGCGGGAAGTTTGTGGTCACACTGGCAAAACTTCGAGATCTTAAAGATCGCGACCTTAAACTTCGCGATCTTTTGCCAGTCTGACCGCGCCTAATGACTACACCACCTACAATCACCACACCCCCTGCCAACAGTCCACAATACAAAAACAAAACAACAACAACTAACACACAGGCAGATGATACCTTTAGTAACTGAATATAACGTCAATCAGAGCCAGCGCTTACCTACATTTGTGATACCTAGCGGGGACGGACGGACAGTGCTGTGTGTTCAAGTGTTACGTGCTACCCTTCATTTCTTGGCCCGATTCTACACCCCCTAGACATCGGGCATGACAGCTCATCAGGCTAACAAACACTCGTCTCCCTCCCACCGTCCACCCGACTGTGCTGGACGACGACGACGTTATCTACATCGCAATCGTCGTATCAAAGGCTGCTCAGGCCACGCGAACAATCGTGACAACACAGCCTTTGGTCAGGCACAAAATAACACACACACATAATAAGTTTCAAGAGACAAATCTTCACAAAATACGATCAGCAGGTTCAAATAGCGATATCTTAAAATACAGAATCTGCTGTACAAAGTCCAGTACATTGGTTTAAGTACTTTTCAAGGCTGCTTGGAGAAATTCCAGGACTGTTTTTCAAGGCTTTGTCAAACCCGGTCACGTGTTTCTCTCACTTTTCTAGACCACGACGATGACATCGATAACGTGATCTGGATGACGCTCACAGCATCTGAATGACGACGATTATGACAACGAAGTCTTTGATGGCATCTGGAAAACAGCGATGGCGCCGGGGACATTCAGAAGACATCGATGACGGTTGCCGGCGACTATCAAGGCGATGGCGATGTCGACGATGCTCGGGGGTCAGTGACCCGACTTGCAGACGCCCGTGTGGAGGTTGACCACGCCGTGCATGTGCATCTGGAGGATGATGCGGAACTCGGTGTCGGCGTTGTGGTGGTTGGTGAACGGCACCTTGTCGAAGTAGTGGTAGGGCACCTCCGTGAACGCGTCGCCGCGCATCTCGACAGGGAACGGCCAGAAGCCGTACAGGTGAATCTCTTCGCACATTGTGGCAGCGACGCCGACGAGGTACAGGCCTGAGTGCGTGAGTTTGAAGAGAAAACAAATGTAAAGTTCTGGTAAACATCAAGACTTAAAGTATTTAACATGTCAGCAGCCTAATTCTGAGCTGAAAGAGATATCTTGAAATACTGATAAAATTAACGATGAATTACATTTGGAATACTAAAAAAGAAAGAGTTTAAAACTGGAACTATTACAATACGACTTCTCTTTCCAACCATTTAATGTGGATACTTTTAATCTATAGAAAACATTAAACTATCTTGAAAACAAGAAATTAAAATTGAAAAAAAAAAAATCTATCACGCCGATTTTCCACACCCATGTTTAGACTGATTTTAATAGAATACCAGAGAAGCACAATTATATTCGGTGCCTCAAAAGGCACTCCAAATGTACTCCAAAAATACTTTTCACTTCGAGGCTGCACCCTTCAGTCAGTAGTACTATTTTGGAGTCACTTCTGCCCACAGTTTTAACCAGAAACTCTCAAGGCAAAATATATTTGTATAATATCATACTACAACTACTGCTGCTGCTACTGCGACTGCTACTACTACTACTACTACCGCTATTACTACTTCTTCTTCTGCAAGCAACGATAATTATAATGGACCCTCTGCCACATAACATGACTTAAACATGTGGCGTGCCATGCAGCGTTCAAATTTCTGCTTAAGGTCACAGTCACGAAATCACGAAATGATATTTGAATAAACAATGATAAAGTAATAACATTTAATTAAATATTGTATACATGTAAACATATATCAGCTACTAAATGACAGACTTAGTCATGATGATAATACAAAGACACACAATACTACAAATAAATGAATGACTCAATTTCTTAATCGCAAGTGAAAAACTCACCAGTGGAAGGTCTCTTCCTAAGGCCACGCCGCTTCCAGAACGCCCACATGCTGGTATAGTGGCGAGGGTGACCGATAACCAGCTGTGATGAGATGCGGGTCTGGTAGCTGATGGCCTGGCGGCAGGGGTCCACCAGCTTCCGGGAGCCGAAGCAGGGATACCACACCACGCTGTTGTACTGCTGCATGAACTGGACGTATGACTCGACGCTGCTGTCGTTGGAGAGACCGCCGAAGCTTCGGGGTGGAAGAAGAAGACGAAGAAGGAGGAGGAAGAAGAAAGAGAAGAAAAAAGGTATGAATAAAGTGAGACAAGACGTGAGATAGCTGAGATGTCAACTTACTGCAAACGCCAAGTCGCATGCACATCCCATCTAACTTCAAGCCTTTAATCATATTACAGACGAACAGACAAACACATACAAACAAACAAATTGACATAACATGGCAACTCTCTTAGCCAGGGCAAACTTTACTTAACTTCAATGTTATTTGATGAAAATCTGTTTTGAACTGACTGAGATATACAAAATCAAAACGGTCCTAATAAAACATGGGTCCCACCTTTTACTAGGACCATTTTGTTTTGCTTTGTTTTTTTGACATTTCAGCCATGATTTCAAAACCAATTTTCTTCAAATGAACTTTCAATTTCTCTTAGCATTGCATGCTCTTTAATATTTCACATAAGTGGTTTCTAATTATATCACAAAAAAGTAAATAAAGACCCGAGTCCCAATCTCAACCAAAACTTCACCATCCCTTTAAAAGATGACTTTATTAGAGGTGGTAACAGTAGGCAATGACGGTTTGACACAGGAGTGAGAGAAAGGGAGACCGACAGATATTTATTTATTTATATAAAGAAGTCACTTACTGTTTGTATAGGATGCTGGGGTTGAACGTGATGAAATCCGTTTTACTCCCCGCGTCGTTGCGGTAGTTTTCCACCGGTGCTGCGTTGCATCTGTTACAACGACAACCCAAAATGTCATCCACACAGCATGAACAGTATATACAGTAGGTAGGGCCTATCGCACACGGCTTGCTATATTGTAGCTACCAGCAATATGAAATAGATAATATAGAGGCATACAAATATATCATTTTTACATCTGTATTTATTTTTGTATCTATCATATTCAAATACATAGATAGTATATGCGTTTGTATCTCTATATATACATACTATAAATTATTATATATACAGTACTCTCCGCGTAATCGGGTATCGCTTAAACGGGTACTCCGTTTAATTGGGTAGTAATGTAAAAATCAGTTCCAATGCACATTAAAATTACCTGATAATCGGGTTGCCTCTCCGCATAAATGGGTAAATAATTTCTTGTAGTCCAATTTCTACCCACATTTTATCGCAGATATAACACTTTAAGAAATCATGAATGCATTAATCGCATTCTCTGCTTAACTTGCAAAGAATACCGATCATTTGGGGGAGTGATTTAACATGAAAACACATGTAGGGGGTCCTACCAGTACCGACTTGCCACACGTAAACGAACATTGCGCATGTAGCTGGCACTCACAATTGAATAGACAGACGGGAGTTGAACACACTTGCGCTCCTCCCTTGCTCCGCAACAACATTCACTATACGAGAAGCTTGCAACAAAAATCAGGCTAGGCACCACACCTCCATATATAATTTTGCTTTTCACCAGTCACTAGCTTCTCGAAAAGTAACCCGACGTTCTACGTGACTAGTGCACGCAAATAGACGTGTTCATTTCAGAAAATGTCTGCGTGTTAGCGAGGAGTCTATAGTCAAACGACAAAGTTTTCTGAATACATATTTGTCCATAAAAAGAGTGTAAATTATTGCTCGTGACTGAGCAAGTGTAAGGTATGTATAATGTGCCGTGCAAGCACGCGTGTTAAACATACCGTGAAGGTGTTTGGTGCAGTGTACAATGCATGTACATATACATTGTGTGTGCCAATTATGAATGAGACGTGTTCTTCTGATAATCGGGTACTCCGCTTAATCGGGTAAGAAACGCTCTGCCCGAGCCTACCCGATTATGCGGAGAGTACTGTATTATGAGTATATATATTTATGAATGTGTGTATATATATATATATATATATATATATATACATATATGAGAGAGAGAGAAATATAACTATATACGTATATTTCTACATTATATATTTATCAACGTGTACGTATGTAGTGTAGTGTACTGTACTGTACTCTGAGTACTGTACTCAGATAATACACACACACACACACACACACACACACACACACACACACACACTGATGGATGTCCATGACCACCACTTATTGTATTATGAGAGATAAAGATAGAGATGACTCTCTATTATAGCCCAGCCATTCTCAGCCATGCTGACTGAGCAATAACACTTGGTGTGTGAGCTGTTTCGATACCAAGGGTTGTCCTTGTGTAGCTACAGTAGAAACACTCGTCGCGAGGTCAGGTGAGTTCGACCAGCATTGCGAGCTTGAAATCTACTGTCTGGGCAATCGACTCTACCGGAAATGCCAGCCTTCCTTTCAGGCACTAAGGTTCAAAGTATTGTGACAGGCTTTCATAGTCTTCAATACAAAGCCTTTACCAAGGATACCTCCTTGCTTTTCCCAATCTGTCATATGACTTCACACACAAATCTTCGACACCTGGCTCCTGGATGCACTACGAGCCCACCCTAGCATCTCAACCATTTCAAACTTCAAACCTCAAACTGTACATGACCGTTTATGTTTTGTCGTGTGAAATAGTTTGTTTTTGTTGTAGTTAAGTAAGTCGATAGTTGGTTAAAACTGTTTATTTATTTCTTTGTGAAATCAATGAGGCCCCAATATCAAGCTTGGCTCACTGGGGATCCTCCTGTATAGGACCTTGATTTTTTTTTCTTTTATCATGTCTCCGTTCTCTGTCACAATGATTTGCTTACCTTTCATGAGCAAAATTAGCCATGAATTATGATAAACCATATTTCTGAAAGTGATCATTGTTGATTATTTGTACCATGCAGAAACAATAAAATGAAATGAAATGAAACCTCGGCAAAATCCCTCTGCAGGCCAAGTTCAGTTCATTCTACATTTACCATAATTCAATTCCCTTCGTAAATAGGAATATTTGCGTGTAATCTGGAGGGTGATACCAGCAAAAGAATCAATATAGTGGCTGGTGTCAGAACCTAGCCTAGAACTACGGTAGGCCAAGCGTGTAGCCGACCTCCGGACCAATACATAGCCATCTGTCTTGCCTCTACCTACCTGAACACGAAGTCGACATTGTCGATCTCTTGGCCGCACCCGGTGTTGTTCAGCGACCCGCTGTTTCCTACGACGGCGCACTTCTTATACTTCCGCCCCGCCATTGGCGATGCCTGTGAAAGATGGACAGGTACTATAGTAACTATCACTGTGAGAGCGAATCGGTAATCAAGAAAAAGTTACGTCATTCTCAGCTTCATTCTATTGACATCGTCTTCTATGATTTGCCGACGGGCAATCCCGTCCAGAAGTCCTCTATTACAACATAAATAATTTTCGCTTGTAGAACATAATAATCATTTCATCGTTGCGTCCAGGACATAACTTTAATGACGATATTGATATGATATTTTGTACAAGCGACTCCCGTTATAACAAAATCCACGGGCCAGCAGCGTTCATTTCAACACTCTGTATTGCATTTAATTGCCATGTTGTCTCTGTATTGCTCATTTTTTTTTCTGCTTGAGTTGTGCAAGTTGTGGATATATAAATGATATAAAATGAAATGAAACTATTATCATTATAAAATCATTACGATTAGAAAATCGTCATCGTCGTCATCATCGTCGTTTTCATCATTATCATTGTCATACAACGGTGAATACTATGACGATGACACACACACACGGATTATGATTTTCCAACCTTTGGCAACGTTGCCATGAACTCCTCTTCGACGGTGAAGGCCTTGAGTTGCCAGAAGGACTTGGTGGCCACGTAGCACGGGATCTCCTCGCCCAGCTTCACGTTGTCCTGCGTCATGATGAGGTGGTGGTCGGTGGTGACGTTGGACTCCGTGTTCAGCTCGTACCTGACGATCACGAGAACGCGAAGAAAAAAAAAACCAGCAACGTGAAATGTGTGTGTATCGATCGTAACAAAACAGGTGCGCGGTGTGGTGCTGTTAAGTCATAATGAGCATGATTTATTTGGACAGGGGCGCCATACAGACCCAAGCTTTGGAGACACATTGTACTGGTAAAGCGATTGCGGAGTTAAGTTATGTAATTCACACAGACACACACAGGAATATCAGACAGAGCCATGAGAAGCAAACATGGGGAGGTGTGGGGATGAGAAGAAACTGCTGAACTCTAAAGCAATTTAAGACATGAAATCACACCTGTGGCTGAAATCAGGCGATAGCCCAAGTCACACTGATAGATCCCCCCCCAACAAAAAAAAAACAAACAAAAACAAACCAAAAAAAAAAAAGAAGAAAGAAAGAAAGAAAAAACAAAAGAAAATTCTAAGGAGAGCACCAGACACTCTCGATAGGTTAACCATTATCGTGTCGAGGTCAGACATTCGCTACGGGACATATTGCACTTTTAAGGGAATGTTTCCCCTAAACATCAATGTACACTACGACTTGCTGAATGGTAGCGGAGAGTTTTGTGAAAAAAAAAAGAAACAAAAAAGTATCAAAAAAATGGGGAGTAAAAAAAAAGCCAGGATATCCGGACAATCCTTTTTCAGGTATTAGAACCTCCCAATCATGAGAATCTTACTCAGCAAAGGGGAAAATAAAAAACCACACTTAACACTAAAACACAAAACGACACAAATTAACACAAAGCAAAACAAAGAAAGAATGAGGAGATAAGGGCAGAAGCAAAAAGTTCATTCAGACATTGACGATCACTCTGATCTACGTATACTGGAATGAATTTCATCTGCGCAGTGCTTATGGCTGTATTTATAGGAATATGATTTGCGATTCGTTCTTTGTATAGATAATCCACTGGAGAGCCACCTTAGTAACATGTTGAGAGGTGAGAAACGTCCTCACGTTGGAAACATGATATAGGGGACTCCATTATGACGAAGTCCTCAAGAACGGCCGTTTTCTTTCGTTATATCGAAATTTCGTTAAAACCGAAGAAAACACACACACACACACACACACAAAATACAATAGAGTGGATAATGTTGCCGCGTGAATTTTTACTTCGTTGTAACCGGAACCGGAATCGTTATAACCGTGTTCGTGTATTATGCACTGAACTGGACCTTTTTACTGTTATTTGTCGCAAATTTGATAGATTGCTAGTTATCGTGAAAATACATTGGTATGCATAAACGTAACGAGATACACACACGCATGAAGAGCAAATGATAACATACAGGATCGTGGCCATGATAGATTATGATGCTAGATAAAGCACACATACAATTTTAAGTGCAAATTAACGCTCGCTTGAAAAAAAAAAAAAAATCTGCTGCAACAATTTCATGTAAAATTATCTAGCCGCAGAAACATACGTCAAATACGCAGGTGCTGCGAATAGACTGCCACGAGAAATCCTCATGGCCACTAAGAAGTGTAGGAAATTGTCAATGGGAGTAGCCATTCAGTAGATCATAAAATCATCCTCACAAAATCTACGACGTGTCGAAAGCTGCGCTGTCCTATTTGTTTACAAAATAATCACGCTCTTTCGCACAATAATAGCGAACGACCGATATTAATCGCTTGCGCGCGGCACATCACTGCGGCCTCACCTGCGCGTTTAAAACTCCGCCATCTGTCTTCATTGCATTGAATGAGGCGGATTTGTACTGTTACCATGGATACGACCCTACCACAAACCCGCATCATTGATGGTGACGTCTTCAGTACGCGCGCCGGGTGGTGCCTACAATAAACGGCGGGGAAACTGCGACTGGATACTCGCTGACCTAAACTCACGAAAGGTTTTCTCGCTTTTATGACGAAGCAGCTGCTCCACAACCAAGGACAATTCCACACCGTATTCGGAATCGTTCTTTAGGTCTCACACCGGTAAATACATACAGTATGTACTATGATAAAATGGACCAAACCGAGCCACATCACTTTCTCGTAATAAAGATATTATTACTCCTACTCCTACTAGTATCATTAATCATGATGACGATGATGACGATAATCATCATCATCATCATCATCTTTTATCATTATTATTATTATTATTATTACTATTATTATTATTATTATTATTATTATTATTATTATTATTATTATTATTATTATTATTATTATTATTATTATTATTATATTAAGATCCGACTCGCTCCCCCCAAAAAGTAACACACAACCAACCAACCAACAAACAAACAAACTTATTATATTAAGCAATATAGAGTACCTAAGCGATGATGTCACAGTCTTTTTGTTATAGCTTGGGTCGGAACCAAGTGCGCGCATTAACACTCGGGCCAGATGAGGTTGCTTTACTAAGAACTAGTTTCCATGGTGATGAATGACTATGGCATTACACTTTGGTATAGGGTTACTAAATGGGTGCTGTTCGTTATTCCGAAGGTTCGATATTCCGAAGGTTCGTTATTCCGAAGGTTCGTTAATCCGAAACACACAAATTCCCTATACCTAGAGGTTCGTTAATCCGAAAATGAAAAAGGGTTCGTTAATCCGAACATTTTGTGGCGTTATTCCGAAGGTTCGTTATTCCGAAGATTTGTTAATCCGAAAATGAAATTCGGAAAAACGAACCTTCGGAATAACGAATCTTCGGACTGAAGAGCCTTCGGAATAACGAACCTTCGGAATAACGAGCTGTAACCTACTAAATATACCAGCCAGTTAAGGTGTGGCTAATGAAAGTGAAACCCTCTGCAAATGCCTCTCACGATGCAGGTTGGACACTAAGATATAGCCTAGGGGGACTACATTTTGTTTCGGCTTAGATTCATCAAACGCGTGAAATGTTGTGGGTATAGCGAAACCGTATTCTATCGGGATATCTTAGTGGAGTTACTAGAGTAAGTTGGAATCATCCCCCACCCCCCAATCCCCAACCCCCATCCCTGCGCATTTCAGGACTGGATTGTAACAGGTTGGTCTAATGTAATATGAAAAACGGAAAACAGTGAATCTTTAGTGAATTTCATACCAGTAAAGATCATCAAGGGCAAACAATTGAAATGGTTTTCTGATTATTTAACTGGTAGGAGTCAAAATGTTTTTTTGCCATGGCCATCTCTCAACATCCAAAAGTATCACGACAGGGGTACCACAAGGGAGTGTACTTGGGCCTATACTTTTCCTCATATTTATTAATGATATTTCAGAATCTGTATATTTATGTTCCTGTAATGTATTCGCAGATGATGTAGTAATTTATTGTTCACATAAAGATACTGATAGAGTTACATCAATGTTGCAAAATGATTTGAACTCAATATGAAGAGTTTGTTTGCAAAAACCGATAAATCCATTTTTGACGATTTTGAAGTACGATCTCTGTAATAAAGTACAAAATAATACCTTTTAAATGACATATTGGTCACTACATATAAAGGTACATTTTTGAAGTTATGGTCAAAAGAAGCAAAATTTTTCTTATTATTCTCTTTATTTTTCTTGACCTTTAATCGCAAATATCTCCATTTGGCAAATATGGACTTATCGGTTTTTGCAAACAAACTCTTCATATATAGATGGTACAAGAGAAACAGATTAAGTATTAACTTAGATAAGACTAAGGTAATGTTATTAAGCCCACGGTGCTCCAAAAGTTTGAACATTTTTCTTGATGGAAAAAGGATTGAACAGGTTCATGATTTTAGGTATTTGGGTGTTATGATAGACGACCATCTTCAGTGGGATGCACACGTACAAAATTTAGCCAAATCTATATCTAAGAAATTATTTATGTTACGCAAAATGAACCAATTTTTGGATAAAGATTCACTTAAACTTTTGTATACTGCCGTTATTCAACCGTGTATTGATTATTCATGCTCCGTTTGGGGAAATTGCTCTGTTAAAAATAGAAATATTCTTTATCGATTACAAAAGAGGGCAGCACGAATTATCACATCAAATTTTGATTACGAAACTGCAAATGGGAATGACATTATCAAGGTTTTGAATTTACAAGCATTTGAAAATAGAAGGAATTATTTTTTGTCAACGCTCATGTATAAATGCATCCATGGACTTGCCCCCACCCGAATGTGCAATAATATTGAGATGATTTTTGACAGGAATGGGTTTAATACAAGAGCAGCTGATTCTTTGAATGTGGTACCACCTAAACCGAATGTAGAGTGTTTTAAAAGCTGCTTTAGATATGCAGGAGGAAAGGTATGGAACTCACTACCAAATGTTTTAAAGAATTCAAAGTCATTATCAGCTTTCAAATTGTTATATAAGAAAATGTATTTTCACTGATTTTATCAAACGGCCTGTTTTTACATAATATGTACCATATTATTTTTTGTCACACTGTGTTACCCAAACTTGCCTGGTGCAAATTATGGGTGCGTGAATCCTTGAATGTGTGTTATGGGTATACATGCATTCGACTGTTTAGGTTAAACGGGCATGACTGCCAGATTGTATTAATCTAGTTATTAATGTAGATTTTTATACAGAATTTCTATCTGCTTTTTATGATCGTGGGCTTGTTGATTCAAGTCCTCTCTGGCAGAGTTTTTACATTCCTTTTGTACACCAAATGGTCTGATTGTGTATATAATCTTGCATCATTTTATTCACTGTTTTAATATATCCTTTTTTATCATATTGTTTCGTTATATCATACATATATCTGGTTACTACTGATTTCAATTGGACGTATTGCTCCTTTCAGCTCTGATTGCTTGTTTGTAGTGGTTTTTATGCTTATATTTATGTAACATGATTTTTATATTTATATAGTTAGATTGTACAGGACCTTGATGTAAAACAGCATTCACTTGCTGATCTTGTTATCCTGTCAAAATATGTTGAAATAAAGAAATAAATAAATAAAAAATAAATTTAATAAGTGTGAGACTTTCAAAGAAACTGGCGTCACTCGCTCACGTCAATCAAATTTACTGACGTTTACTTCCTTCTATGTCGGATCCTCGAAGCGGAAATGGGCGCACTGCAGCTTAAAGTAAAGTTCTCGGCTACTGTCAACCTGGCTACCACATTCAAGTCATAGAGCTACAATAAGCTCCACATTCAATTCACTCAATTCATCCGGGCTAACGATGCCATATCGACGAAATTAAAATAATATGCCTACTTCTCTCGCGATGCCGCTTGCAAGCACTACAAGCAAAGAATGGCATTATGACGTCGGCACTTGGCAGAGAGAAAAACAAATAAATCAAATCCGTTAGTGGAAACATGACCTTGTATCTATCGCATACCAGAATAAACAAAAACAAACGACCCGAAAACAAAACAAAAATACACCCGACACATGCACGCATATATATTTGCATGTACGCGGCTATGTACGCATGCGTGAATGTGCGTGCTACACCATTTATATCACTCATGTTTTCGTCTCGGTCAACATCACAAAAAAAAAAAAAAAGAAAGAAGGAAACTGAATGAAAATCACAACGATATAATCATATCAGTTTTTAATTCAGGAATCGCATATTACTACTCACCTGAATGAATTCATGTTTTCTTCGTTCGGCGTCCACACGTGCTCTTCAAGTAGTTTCGTGTACAGATACAGCCGTTCCGCGTCGCTGTTTTTGAACATCCACATATTGTGCGTGAAGTTCGTTGACCTGTATGCGGAAGTTGGTATATGGGAGAGGGGCAGAGTCGAAAGGAAAAAAAAAACAAACAAACAAACATAGTGAATGAAAATGAAAACTATGAGATACGTCATACTGGCATAATATTTGCCGACTGGAAGAAATCGGATATGGACCAGGCTAGAACTCACACGTTCATATCGGGCATAATAGGCTACAGGAAAAGATGAGAATGAGGAACTTTTGCATGTACTACAGTATTAGAGTAAATACCGTTTGTTTATCTGTATCAGGCATTTCGTGTTTATCTCTGTCGAGACAAAACTATTCCCTTCAATCTACACATTCACCCATTCATTTCAACACGAAACTCGCCGTTATCAATCGTTTGCCAGTGAAACGAATGCTCTATATTTCACTGACGAAAGCGTGACTTGGGCATCGATAAATAACGGAAGAAACGACTCACAAATAAGTTAGGGAGCGCATCGAAAAACATCGGACTACACACAATTTATTGTTTATTAAAGGGTGTGTTCAGTTCTGGTTGAGGTGAGGATTTAGCTTTTAACGTTTTGCGAGATATTCAGTAACCACTCTATGAGATGTCAAAGAGCATGCAAATGTAAGGGGTATCAGAAGTTTATTTGATGAAAATCGGTTTTGAAATGGCCGAGATATCCAAAAACAAGGTGAAACAAAGAGATCCTAATATTAGGCGTGGCCTGTCGCCTTTTATTATTTTCATTTTTTTTTTGTGGATATCTCAGCCATTTGAAAACCAATTTTCATCAAATAAACGTTGAATCCTTCATAAAATTATACGCTCTTTCATATTTCATAAGAGGTTTCTCATTATCTCAATTAGCAATGTTCAAAACATGAATCCCCAACCTCAACCTTGAGTACTGTACAGTCCCTTTAAGCGTATGAAAATAACTATATGTTTAGGTAAGAGCAAGAACTGCACCAAACATTGTTTTGTTTTACGATATCGAAATTTCTTCAAGGAATTGACGTTGCCTAACATTGCTTTCAGTTTCCATTTTATATTCTGAGCTGCATGATCCCAGCTACACGCTACCAGTATCTCTGATATTGTGTCCGAATGTACGGAGGCCTATAGATGTCATTGAAATACATGGGCCGTGGAAATGGGGGGGGGGGGGGGTCGGCCTGATGCGTTGCAGGGCTCACGTTCGGAGCAAGGAGCTCCTTGTTCGGAGGGAACTCCTCAACGAAGAGTAAAGTCACACACACACACACACACACACACACAAATCAAAATCATGATCATAGTGGTGTCGACAGTGGAATCGAATACATCGTCACCTCGTCACACTATTATGTTCACAATGACTTGCACATAAAAAGTCATAAACTGTACAACATGATGCAAATCATATCATCTCCTCCTTCCTTTATAATTATGTAAATCATAAAAAGTGTAGAAAGATTCAGGGTTTGGAAATTCGGCAAATATCTGTGTGCAAGCCAGTACATTTTATGTGGAAATACGAGAAAGTGTGACCGTCTGCATGCTTTGTCTGATGACGCGCACCGGTTGTGCCCGAGATCACCGTTAGATATAAGAACGTATTGGACATCGAAAGTCCCCCGATAATTTTCACAATTACTGTCTGATAATAATGATATTTCGTATGTCTGATTTCACTCTGGTTATCACAGTCAATACTTGCAAATTGATGAAGACTAGAATCGCCCCTTTAATATCGTGCTGAGCAAGACCGCGTGTATGGTTTCACTGCACCAACCTATACTCGTACTCGCAATATATGTAATGAAGGGACGTCGTCTGCTTTCTTCGTGGGGTGGCTAATTACTGCGGTATTGAAGCGCCGACCAGCGACGAAGGGGGGGGGGGGGGGGTAGTTGGGGTGGTGGCAAAAGTATTTTAATGAGGTCACCATTAAGCACTCTCTTCATTCATTTTTAAGGCAAATGACTCACAGCCTTGCATAAGCCATTTGGCCCGACACTAAATGAGGCCTACCAAATAGGAATCTCTGAATGTGAGCGACATCTTTTTCCTTTCTTTGATTAAAGTCGCCACACACGCGCAATAGTGCGGCGTAAACATAGCAGGTGATGTAACTTCGTCGAAAGGATAGTACGTATTTCAATCAATCGAAACAAATAATGCAGCGACTGAAATGTTAATAGGAACTGCTAATAAGATCTGGAATTGAGGAAAAGGGCAAATAATCATGGATTTAATTACATAATCTTCAGATTATACATCAACATGCACATACACTCTAGGCCTAAACGCACGGTTCACTTAATAAACATGATACACATGTACATCTTCTCTCGAACTTACACACAGTACCATACCAAGTACATTACCCCCTTGTACAAACTTGATGGACGTCATATATTATGTCCTCGTTATTGATAGCTGTTGTTTTATAGCGATCGTTACCCGAACACGAGAGAAAACTAGACTTCATTTACAGCTAATTTTCTTACGTTATCTTCATAAGACAATGGTAGCGGCTATATATACTAGTACTCGAGTATAGAAGTTCGTATTAAACACTATACACTTTCGATGCATAGGATCCGTTTGCATATAATATTTTGTTGATGCTTTAAGTCGGGCAGTTCTTAATAGGCCTCATAAACCTCCGTCCTTTAATTGTATAAATGTGAATGTCATGTTAATAAAGTGGCCCACTGGACAGGATCAATGGCCATTGATTAGCTGACCAACCTCGATAATATGCACGAAAGTCGTGTAATTGCGAATCAATAAGGAGGCGCATGATGAAGCGTACACTGTGTATACTACGAATAGTGCATGTATACCGAAATGCATGATCTCTATGATATATGCACTGTGCTGAAGTAGCATGTAATGATATAATACTGTACATTGTACATGTATTAGTTTTGAGTGTCACATCCCACTGGACCATAACATATCTGGTGCATATCTATTTTGCCAAGACCTAAAGTTGGTGAACTATACAGCAGCATGATAGCTTCTTGTGTATCCTGAGGGCTTGATTTATTCAAGACTCTTTAAAATGTACAGAAGAGCAGGCCCCATCATCTGAAGCAAAAATAGATAAAGATGATACAGACTAAACAGTGTATTTACGCAAAATTGTAATTAAAGAAATCTAAGTTCAGCTTCCTGCCCTGCGGAAAAGGGAAGCAAGGGGGCTCTATAAAGAAGGGGGCGCCTAACATATTTTCCAAAACAATCAGCTGAATTGTCTTTCAAGATGGCCATAAGTGTAAGAAGAAACTAGAAATGTCGCTATGGCTACTGGTATGCCTCCGCCATAATGCATGGTTCTCCCAATAGGTCTCAAGTACGTCTTGCAATGTATAACGACAGTTTCACATAATTAGCAAGAAAAAAAAGTAAACAAAAATAAACAAAATGATATCTTTGTCACGAATGTGTTGAGTGTTCACTTTGAAGAATTATGTGCCATATTGTTTAAGAGAGCAGGTATTTGGGGATTTGAGGATTTTTACTTGACCTTTCACCCTTTTACAAGTTTCTGTATTGAGTGAAAATTAGCAATTTCACTTGACCTTTGACCTTTTGGCCAAACTCTTTCCCAGAAAATAAAATCTCTATTGGGCAAATACATGTATTCTTAAGTTTCAAGAAAATACCTTCAGGCATTGCAAAGTGAAATTTTAAGGAGTTGACTTTGACCTTTGACCCTTGACCCCATGTCCCAAAAATTCCTAAGAGAATTACTGTCAGGCAGTACATGCATAATATGTATCAAGTTCCATGAAGATAGCTTGAGAATTTTTCAAGATAAATAAAGAAAATAGTGAAATTTTAGCATTTTCACTTGACCTTTGACCTTTGACCTTCGACCTCAAGGTCCAAAACTTTCTCTAGAGAATATTTATCGGGTAATACATGTGTACACTACGTTTCAATAAAATACATTGTACCTTCAGGCATTGCATAGATATGGAGAAATGGTGAAATGTTGAGAATTTGAACTTGACCTTTGACTTTGAGCATGTGCACCCAACTGTTGATAGGTTGACATTTGACTCTTGACCCTATTGCTCGACACTTTATCTAGAGAATAATAATCGGGTAATGCATATACTAAGTTTCAAGTTAATACCTTCAGGCATTGCATCTATAGATATGGACGAACATACGGATGGACGGACAACTCGGAAACATAATGCCTCCGGCGACACTTCGTGGCGGAGGCATTAAAAAATGGACCCCACTTAGACTAGGATATGACATGATTTTATCAGGGCTGCATAATATAGTCAATATAGAAAGTGATGTCATGCAGTATCCGGTTTCATAAGTACATTCTCCGCAAAAAAATATCACACATCATAAAATCACATTAACTTCCTGTTGTGGTGTCTCTTTTTGACACATAAATCAAAAGAAGCAAAATGAAGCAGTTTTCATAAGCAGTATAGATATATCGATAAAACTTCACGTACACAGCCTATCAAGAGGCGGAGAATAACAGAGCACAAAATAGACTCTGGTCTTGTGGGAATAACAATCTCAACTCCAGTGGTTTTTATATATGGACGTCGCGTGACATGCGACTGCGTAAAAAATGAAGTACAGCCGTACTGCCGTGTAAATTTCATTTCAAAGTGACTGAAACTTTACATGGGGGAACATCATGGACGAAAACGCATAACAGCCACTCATGCAGACATAGTATTGGCAATTTTCACAGCAAGTGGAAAAGTTGATGCGGGAGACTAAGATAAATTGTAGAATGCGATCTTTTCTTCCGAAAGAATATATATATATATATATATATATATATATATATATTTGAAAATAGTTTTCTTTGTTTTTTAACAATTTTTCTAATAAAAACAAAGGAAAAAGCCGATTGTCTTAAAAAAAAAAGAGAAAGAAAAGGAAGGCGACGCATGCCGATTCATACAAAAAACCTGGGTCATGCAATTTGAACTCACTGCATATGCTCTACAGCCCTCTCTCACGCGTCTCTTGCTCTTACTCTGTTTCATGTAAAAGGAAATATCGGAAAATACGTCGCAAACTAAACGTGCATTACTATTATGCATGTCATCAAAACTATGGATCCAGGTTTAGGGAGACATGTATATGCTCATAATTAGGCATACTTTATTGAGAGACACGACCTTGTGTCTCTTGAACGTTTTCGATTATAAAAATATCTCATTCAATCGCATGTTTTTAAAGGGGAAGGCTAGTAACTGATCAGTGGGAATCAGTGGAAATGCTGGGAGGTGATTGTTCCAATCCTTATGGGATTCATTCAAGAGTTCATTGTATATCTATTGTTGTGTGAAAATGATTTGCTTCAGAACGGTCTCATATTCAAGTAATGTGCAGATTAATGCTCCGTCACTGACCAGGGACGCTAACCTGCAAGCATTAAACTGCACATTACTTGAATATGAGACCGTTCTGAAGCAAATCATTTTCACACAACAATAGATATACAATGAACTCTTGAATGAATCCCATAAGGATTGAAACAATCATCTCCCAGCATTTCCACTGATTCCCACTGATCGGTTACTAGCCTTCCCCTTTAAAGCTAGATCATGAAAGAAGGATATTTATTCAGAGGGGTGAAGGTTCAGGTGTCAGTATCTTCAACTTGTCTCCCTCTAGTTTCGATCTTAAACAAATTTAATTTGTAGAGGGAGAAAAATCGAAGAATCTCACACCTAGATCCAGTGTTATTATGGATAAACTTATGTACGAGATCTATAAATGTGTGTGTGTGTGTGTGTGTGTGCGTGTGCGTGTGTGTGTGTGTGCTCGGATGTATAAGCCGCGTCGCCATGGGCAATTCTGATGATATTGCAAGAGTATGGAACCCTATAGGCCTATGCGGTACAATCAATTCACTTTACTTTGCACGTTACGCTTCAACCAAAATCGTCGAATTCCAATGGGATCTCTATAAGCTCCAGATGCAGGACCTTTTCGCGTAGATCATGTGAGTAAATATGCTTATCTACTGTAGTTATATACAATACACGTTTCCGTTGCAGTCTGCCACCGTGCCTATAAAAGTGCGATGACACTCCTCGTTTAATACTGTAGACTTCAACGGACAAATCAGAGTAATATTGATTAAACGAAAAGGTATAATATTGACTAAGACTGGACATCAGGGGGGCATTTCATGAAGGAACTTGTCGGATAAAATATCTGACAAGTCTCTTTTATCCGACAAGTTTGAGAAATTTTTTAGTCTGATTGGCCGATTCCTCTGAACTTGTCGGATATGACTGACTTGTCGGACATTTTATCCGACAAGTTCCTTCATGAAATGCCCCCAGATGATTGGATACTGACGTGGTGATCCTTTCACCTTTGAACTTTCTCATCGGCTTGTGTGTTTAAAAAAAAATCACACAAAAAAACGAGTAAAAACATGTTTATTTTTAAATCCGAAAATTGGGTGTACAGTTAAGACTTTCGATAAGCGAAATAATACATGGTATTCGTATCAATCATTCGTATCATTGAGTATTTGAAGTTGACTTGTTCTATATGCTATTTCATTGTATATTTCTGTATACATCTTATTCCATGGACGTGAACGGGGACCCTTGGTAGAGAGTTAACCAACTGAAGGGCTATACTGCTGAAAGAAAGCTGAAATGCACTATAAAAAAAATCTTTAAAAAAATCTTTAAAAAAAAATCTACTGGCAACGAAGGACATTTCGTGAAGACGTTGACTTTTGTGTGCAAACGAATGGGCGAGGAAACTTTGTGAGACTATACGACGTATCGAACTCTATAATCTATAATCCGCAAGTACAGGCATTATGCGGTTGAGGCCAATACCATTTCCCGAAGACAATACAATACAAAATGTACCATTATAATCTCTTTAGTTTGCTCCCGATTTCTTTCATGTCACTTCCGACTTTGTGTTTTGTATGATCCTTATGCTATTATTCATTCATGAAAATCAATTTGCACACTGTAGGCCTATACTCGAGAGACATGATTCCCCCCCCCCCCCCCCCCCCCCAATCGCACAGTATCGTTACATACGGGATCAGGGGGTTAATTGCGTGCGAACTGCAGGCATTCCCAACACTGAAAGATAAGCGATACAACTGGTGGGGAAAATAGTCATCAAAAGCCTTGACCTATACCATATTCTGAAAATCAATTCATTTTCCCGATCTATTTCTTTCCAGAATTACGTACAAGCCAAAATGCCCCAATCCCACAGGAAATATACAGTATACATGCATGCTTACCGTCGTTGTACCAAGGAGGTAGTGGCTAGTACACGTACCTCCTTGGTTGTACTGTACAGGTAACTTGCAACTTGATTGTGACAAAATGAACTTTCAACCATCAGTTATCGTCGTTATACCATGACTTTATACAATACAGTAGAGTTTCAAATTCTCTCATGAACTTCTGTTGCACTTCTGCATGTTACAAGACCTTGAGGAACACACGAATGCACTTGGAAAACCACTGATATCAAAACTGAAATATCTTCCTCCACAGAGATAATGACGTAATGTTCTTCTTACAGAACATTTAATGTTGGTGGAGGCGAGGATTAGGCTTTTTAACTTTTTGTGAGATACGAAGTAACCACTTATGAAATAGTACAGAGCCTATCATTCTAAGACGAATCCAAAGTTTATTTGATGAAATTCGATTTTGGAATGGCTGAGATATCCAAAAGCAAAGTAAACTAAAGCGATCATAACAAAAGATAGGTCCCACTTTTTATTAGGATTGCTCTATTTTGCATATCTCGGCCATTTCAAAACCAATTTCAATCTAAACAAACGTTGAGTTCCTCTTGGAATTACATGCTCTTTCATATTTCATAAGAGGTTTCACATTATCTCGCCCAAAAATGTTAGAAACCTGAAGTTAGGTCTCAACCAAAACAATTACGATCCCTTTCATGTGTAAGGTCCGCAGCTCCATCAAATTCTTCGTACATAATACCATACATGTTTATGGTCAAGCAGTATACCAGGAAATACACATATCCATACGGTGAAATGTGATACCCTTGTATATATAGTGTATTTCCATCTTATATCCACCTGTATAAACTGCCATTGGGTAAGAAGCAGGAACAAGACTAGAAATGTCGCTATGGCGACTGATGCCTCGGCCATAATGCATGATTCTCCCAATAGGCGTATAGTACAATGTCTTCACAATGTGTGATCCATGACAGTTTCACATAACTGGCAAAATATTGAAATGACAGGTTTGTCAGAAATGTCTTGAACTGGGTTTGCTATAATTTTCTAAGAGTGCAGGTACACAATATTGGGGGAATTTTGGGGAAGTTTATGCATTGAGTAATTTCCAAGGTACGAAGAAAGAGTGTGATGACGGTACAAAATATATATATATATATATATATATATATATATATATTTGGGGGGCATTGAAACCTGGCCTTTGACTCTTAACCTTGACCTTTGACCTTCTGGCTGGAAATTTCCCGGAGAATCTCCATTAGGTAATGCATGTATTAAGTTTTGAAACTAATAATGCAAGCATTGCATATACTAGTATATGAGGGAAATAGTAACATTTTGAGGAGTTGACCTTGACCTTTGACCCTGACTATTGACCCATGACCCCTAAATTCGATAGATAATCCCTGCCAGACAGTACATGCATATGTACCAAGTTCCACGAAGATACATTGAACCATTTGAGAGAGAAGTAATATTGCAACATTTTCACCTAACCTTTGACCTTTGACCTTATGAAATGAAACTCTCTCTGGAGAATCTTTACGCAGTAGTACACCATGTACATGTCCACACCAAGTTTCAAGAAAATACCTTCGGGCATTAATGGGGGAAATGGCAACATTTGTAGCATTTGACCTTGACCTTTGACCTCTTGCCAATGTCAGTAAAATCTACTCAACTAATTGTCCCATCATACATCATCCTTGGACCAAGTTTGGTGAAAGTTGCTTCATCCAGTTTTGAGTTATCACGTAAACAGATAAATTTTAGGATTTGACCTTGATCTTTGACCTTTAACCTCTGTCCGATTTCACTGAAAAACTAATCAAGTAATTGTCCCATCATACATCATCCTCCAACAAAGTTTGGTGAAATTTGCTCTATCCAGTCTTGAGTTATCGCGTAAACGGCTACAATTTCATGATTTGACCTTGACCTTTGACCTTTAGCCGATTTCACCCAAAATCTAATCAAATGATTGCCCCATCATACTTCATACTTGGACCAAGTTTGGTAAAATTCCAGTTAACATTACTCAAGTTATCGCGTAAACGAAAGTGGACGGACGGACGTACGGACGGACGGACAACCCGAAAACATAATGCCTCCGGCACCACTTCGTGGCGGAGGCAAAAAAAAAAAAACAACAACAACACGAATGCACTTTGAAAATTCTACACTTGTGGGCGCGTGTGCAGTTTGATATACCAGCTCCGGAGCATACGTCATAAATGTACTAAAATAGCATAATATACATACATGAAAATTTACACTTCATTTGCCTCGTATATTATTTTTCTTGACTTTTATCATAAACAGAGCAAAAGTGCATATCGCGTAGCTATCACCTTCAAGAAATCGAAGAAAACAAACAGACCAGGGTTTTTATTCCAAACATAACGAACAGACTGATATCCAATTTAATTTTAAGGTTGCATGCACTTCACATATATTATATCTATGTGGTGTACTGTAGCGAATACTTTTTTCTAGAACTCGTAAAAGAGCAGCCATTTATCACAGGGCAATTGCAGCTTGCCGTAATTGCATTTGCCATGGCAACAGAAACGAAAACAACCCGTACAGCAGCTAAAGATGTGAGAATTTCAGTTAGCTGGTACTAAACTGCGCTCGTTGTAACTTGGATAATGTATTGCAAGCAGAACAAAAAACAACAACAACAACAACAACAAAACAAAACAATACAAAACAGCCAAAAAAAAAACAAACAAACAAACACAGAATTGGGGTGTGATGGGCCCCTGGTAATCGTGTAGAAACTATAAGTAGGAACACGAGATAAATGGACAGCGGTTATAATTATGTAAAGTGCTCGAATGGGCTGTATAAATAAATTAAATCCGCAGAAAGAGCTATAGGCTTTGTAAGCAGCAGATATAGTTTGTGACTCGCGACATTGGGGAGGGACATTGTTTTAGGGGACATTGTTTTATTTATATGGGCAATAAAAACTGCACTCGTTATATTGGCCTTGAATCACCGGAATAAAAGGGGAAAAAAGCAATTGAGAACATCAGATACAAGATACAAGTGAATGTCCATGAGTTTCACATTCCCTCTAAAAACTATGTTCCCGCGTAAATTTGGTGAATAACCTTATCTGCGGAATTTTTTGCAGCAAGGGTTCAGTCGTTTCCTAATACGTTAAACAAAACAAGAGACTCGGGGGTCACGCGCTCACCTGAGTATCGCAATTTCACCTTCCATGCATTCTTGCACACTCATACCCTGAGAACATTGGAAACTTAGGTCTGCATATAGGGATCCCCCCTCCTCAACTCCAGGGTGGAGGGGGGGGGGGGGGCAGGCAGCCCTGGATCTGCAATGAACAAACTTGGAAACTAAAGTCATCAATGTACAAACTCATGGTATTAGCTTTGCTTTACCATTTCTGTTAAGTCTGGTCAAAATTCATCATGAGGTTTTCAAAAAGAAGATGAGCATACAATTCAGGTCCCATTAGGACCCATCCCCCATCCCCTCTCCTGGGTCCCAAAGGGGGGGGGGGGGGGGCATCCCTGATTCCGCCAATTCCCATGTCAGAACAAACTTGAAACTACAGTCCTCAATGTACTAACTCATAGTATTATCTAAGCCCTATCACTTCTGGTTCTAGAGAAGATTTTTAAAGATTCCTTAATTTTGGGGGGGTTTGGGCCCCCCTGGGGGCACCCATGTGGGCCATGGTGCCCATTTGAACAAATTGAGATCCTATCCCCCTAGGGATGCTACCTACCAAGTTTGGTGAAAATCAGACATGGGGATCTCAAAGTGAAGATGAAAATGTACAATTTAGGCCCCATTAGGACCCCTCCCAAGCCCCCTCCCATGGGTCCCAAGGGGGGCACCCCTGATTCCTCCATGAACAAACTTGAAACTACAGTCATCAATGTACTAACTCATAGTATTAACTAAGTTCTATCACTTCTGGTTCTAGAGAAGATTTTTAAAGATTCCTTAATTTTAGGGGGTTTGCCCCCCCCCCCCCCCCCACCCCGGGGGGCCCCCAGGCGGGCCATGGTGCCCATTTGAACAAATTGAGATCCTATCCCCCTAGGGATGCTACCTGCCAAGTTTGGTGAAAATCAGTCATGGGGTTCTCAAGAAGAAGATGAAAATGCAAAAAGTTTACGCACGACGGACGACGCACGACGCACGACGGACAACGGACGACGGACGACGGACGCCGGACGAAGGGCGATCGCAATAGCTCACTTGAGCCTTCGGCTCAGGTGAGCTAACTAGAAAAATCAGTTGCTTGTCTCCATCTAAGCATAATAGATATTATGATATCATATTTTGAATGAGTGAATGTAAAATTTGTTTGAATATTTCGAGGGCGGTATTTACCTCTTGTGAAGTACTTGAAAAAATATTATGTTCAAACATCATCGATATATTATCATGAAAAATCTATAATAAATAATGTCGATAATCAAATTCAATTTGAATTTGCGGTTTGTTGTTTGATTCTTATCATTCCACTCAGTCCTCCGCTTATTTACTGATGATGATAATCGTGTTCCTCCGTAAATTGGCACTATGCGACTATGAACTACTGTATACTGTATATGTAGGCCCCTACATCCTTTTAATAACCACAACACGGTATATCCTGCTGGGAATAATGTTCAGTATCCCACAGTGTGAAGCACAATATAAAACACAATGTGAACACATTGGGAACACAGTCTATACTGATGAGTTTTGAACTTGGAGATTTCCGTCGTTTCCCAGTTTCCAAACAAGATGAAAACGAAAACTCGCAAACATTTACAGTGCATATATTATAGGACTCCATGTTCAGAAGGTTTTTGTGGACAGAGTCCAGTCAAACACATGTCATTGAGCGGTAAAAATTTCATAAAAATCAGTCATTTCCTCACGAAATCAGTCATTTTGTGACGAAAATAATGACTGATTTCGTAACGAAATCGACCGTGCGACACTTGGCGCCCCATAGAGCTTGTAATATCCTCGAAAGTTCTTCTCGAGGTTACGGATCACTGTCTGAACGTATAACCAGGGAGGTGAGACAAAACCTCCCTGGTATAACTAATGTTATTACAATGTCAACAGTTCACATGATAGACGTTTTAATAACGCTAATGATTATGAAATCTGGTACTGATGTCATCACCTCACAAAACTCCGAATGTATAGGTTGAATTCAAAAGTATCACAGAAATTTTATTTCTAATATTGTGTATGGGCCATCATTGTTATACACACCAACAATTTTGTTTGCAGAGTACGAGTTTCTCCCTAAAGTCAGAGATTTCATCATGTCAATATACGGTGAATCTGATGACGACTTCAAATTCTCTGGAATTTGGGAATGCTTGCGGCACTGTATTCTCCGGCTTGATGGTGCAAGTACATGTATACGAGACAATATAAGTGTATCTATAGAGGCACAAAAGTCACGGCCGTTCACTCGACACGGTGCTAGGATTCTGGTTTTATCTTGAATATATCACAGACGAGGCAGAGAAGCACAAAGATCACTGCTGTTGACTTGACACGGTCCTGTGACTCTCAATACACGAAACAGAAATACATCGAGCGTTACGGTTGACCTTTGAACAGTCTCACTTGCTAAAGTTGCTACAATGTATATTATATCCCTGCGTATGTGTTTCTGGGGGTTAGAAAGGTCCCCCCCCCCCCCCTCCCAAGGAGGAGAAAAAAGAAACAAAACAAAACTTGTACTCGAGAGCAACGTATGGAGAGTTATGGGGAGAATAAACCACCAGTATGTGCCTGGCATTATGCCCGACATGAAAACGACTGGTACCTTGCTTTCACCTCTACAAACCTGAAGCTCTCTACTTCATACACATTAATTTTGTCATAAAATATCCCACACGCTGTCCCTATGGACGATCTATCACTAATACTTGGTCTGCTTCCACTTCGTCTGTAATACTATTCAAGTGTAATAGCTGTTTTAGTCTCAACAAACATGGTCTAATTCTCTTTCGTCTACAACCAGTTCGTCTGATGACCATTAGTGCAACAGTTACTGTCACAGCCTCCTACCTGGTACTTTCACATGGGCTATGCCAATTTCGTCTTATACCCACGGTATGTCAGAAGAAATGGGAGAAAATCCAAGAAGACGAAATTGCAATGAGACCATCTGGTTATTAGATGAAAGGATAATTATTAGTAGCCGAACTGTGCATTAGATCCAAGTGAGGATTGGGCAAAACGGGCATTAGACAAAAACAATAGTAGACCAAATGGCCCGAATTCAAGAAGGTCAAAAAGGTTAAAAACCATGGTTTAAACCATGGACAAAAACCATGGAGCGGCAAGTGTCGCACGGAATATAGATTTTCATTACGAAATTGGACATTTCGTCGACAAAATGACCGTTTCGTTAAAGGGGCATTCCGGACGATTTTCATAATTTCACATCATGTAGTACATAAATCAACAGCTCCATGTATAGATTCGTGGAATTTATTGTGGTCCTTGAGCAGAGAAACCAATAAATTGAAAATCTTAAACAAATTACACTGAACAGTGTTGATGACATCAGAGCCTCATATATTTCAGAAATGCAGCAGTGTAATTCCATTGTAATACCGCTTGCTCAACAAGTTCACCTATGAAAAAACTATGCATGTCTTCTTCTTTTGTTCTGATCCCTTGAGCCCCAACTCATACATTCTTATGGTGAGGCTGTCATGTCATCATCCTTGTTCATTGCAATTTGTTATAAATTTTGAAAGCATTCTCATTCCTTATCCCTATTACTGTAAATTCTGAAACTCTGTAATCAGTTTGACTAATTTATAGTTGTTCAAACGTAAAAGTGTGAAAATCATCCGGAGGTCCCCTTTAACGAAATTTTCATTTCGTGGACGAAATGTTCATTTACTTACAAAATGTTGTCATTTCGTTACAAAATAATCATTTCATCGACGAAATGACTGACTTCGTAACGAAATATTCCATGCGACTCTTGGCGCTCCTTGTTTTTTGTCCATGGTTTAAACCATGGTTTCATTTGTACCACCTTCGTGAATTCGGGCCAATGAGTTTAGCCGTATACATTGTACTTGCGTTACTGGAAGTAAAGCAGCTGATATTAGGCCAAGTGACAATAAAATTCCCTATATAGGCCTATATACGGAGCCTCCGGCTACTACTATGCCTTTCAGTTGTCTGATATGAGGGTTGGAACTCAGCAAATACGCTGTGGTATACCATAGAGAGGAAAAGATATTTGTTACAAAAACAAGGCAAGTGCCAAAACGTGTCTCGCCCTTGTGGTGACCATCCACTCCCAAAGGGACATCTACCATCCAAGTTTCGTCACAAACGGACATATGGATCAAAAGTTATGACCCATAATAGAAACGAGCCATAAAAACTTAACATTGGGCTCTAAAAGTTTGATGACCCATGCTTGTGACCACTGACCTTGTGGTGACCATTCACTCCCCAAGGGACATTTACCATCCAAGTTTAGTTACAAATGGAGTTATGGATCAAAAGATATGACCCATAATAGAAACGCACCATAAAAACTTAACATTGGGCTCTTAAAGTTCGTTGACCCATGCTTGTGACCTTTGACCTTGTAATGATCAGCCACTCCCCAAGGGACATCTACCATCCAAGTTTGGTCACAAACGGACTTATGGATCAAAAGTTATGACCAATAATAGAAACTCGCCATAAAAACTTAACATTGGGCTTTAAAAGTTTGATGACCCATGCTTGTGACCATTGACCTTGTGGTGACCATCCACTCCCCAAGGGACATCTACCATCCAAGTTTAGTCACAAATGGAGTTATGGATCAAAAGTTATGACCCATAATAGAAACGCACCATAAAAACTTAACATTGGGCTCTAAAAGTTCGTTGACCCATGCTTGTGACCATTGACCTTGTAATGACCATCCACTCCCCAAGGGACATCTACCATCCAAGTTTGGTCACAAATGGAGTTATGGATCAAAAGTTATGACCCATAATAGAAACGCGCCATAAAAACTTAACATTGGGCCCTAAAGTTCATTGACCCCTGCCTGTGAGCTTTGACCTTGAGGTGACCTTCATATATGGTAAAATGTGAAACTTTGTATGACCCCTCTTCCCACAAAGTTTGATTGCAATTGAAGCCCAGAGTAAAGAGTTATTGAAGTTTTTGTAGCGCTACGGACAGACGACGGACGGACGGACGGACGGACGCGGACGACGGACGGACAGACGCCGCAGGCGATCCCTTAGTCTCCCCTCACCTCCGGTGGGTTCGACAATGATCTAATTGCAAGTAATATTATCCGTTACACTGTTCGCATTCTGAACATCCCAAAAGGAAGCTGTGAGATTATGATCATCTCATTCTTATCATTATTTTTATTATCATCTATTATTTCTTATAATGTATATTAAGTATTTAACAGTTCTATAATAAAAAATCTCTACGAAAAAGGTTTGTAAATGGACTGAGCTGACTATCCTCCTCATACACACACACACACACACATACATACGCGAGGACATGTTTTAAGAATTTTACCACATAACCGAGGACCTGTGTGTCAGTAGGACTCTTGTCAACCGAGGATTCATTCGTATAATAATCACCATCCAACCGAGGACTTATTACAATAATGCTAATCGAGGACTTAATACAAACATGTACCCCTACATATGCAAAAGCATGCAAATGCAGACCGTTTGGAATGGTCTGCGGACAGAGGACGTCCTCGGTTCTCTGTGTTTCCTCTGTTTAAATGTAAAGTTCGTATGTGTGTTCTCGTTTTACACCATGGGTAAGTGCAAACACACACACACAAACAAACAAACAAACACACACCCACACACACATCCACACACACACACACACACACACACCATCTTGTCTTTTACCTCTACCCATCTTTCATGCGAGAAAGTTGGGGGTCGACAGAACAAGCAGAAATGGGATCGACAAGGAAGGAGAGAGAGATGGGGAGGAGAAAGATGGAGAGAGGGGAGATCGAGAGTAGACGGGGCGAGGGGCGAGATCCTCATGGAGAGAGAAAGACCTTTGAGGTCGACTACCTACTCGTTGACGCCGCCGTGCATCGCCTCCGTGAGGTACCGCGCGCTGGGCGAGAGTTTGACGCTTCGAGAGGAGCGCCGGATGTTGCCCAGCGCTGAGAGGACGAAGTGGTAGCAGAAGATCGTCAGTATACACGTGCCGGCCAGCATCACGACGGTGCGGCGTGAATGAAGCCGACGTCGCATCTTAGTGGACGACGAGCACACTGAAAGAAAACGAAACATGCAGAACAGTTACAGTATATTCATATTCCAGTAGATCCACTTTAAGCAGAGATGGTGCAAGGGTATACATCTCACTTAACATTCGTCAAGCAAAAACAAATAAACAAACAAATAAAAACAAAACAAAACAAAAACCAAGAATGAAAGACGCTTTAAGGATTACGAGTTTCACTTAACGTTATACATGTACCTTATACTAGTAAACCAATGACGTCTGCAACAGGGGTATATTGCCTATATTTGATAAAGTCACGGCAAATAGTTCTTCTTAAATGAGGTAATGACGTCACCGTCGAATAACTCAAGGATAGGATGGCGATAATTTCTCAACAATAAACTCTCTTGAGTCCTCAGGATGTTACACTCGCTGAATGTTATACAACACTTATTAATGTATAATGTGATTGAAACAGCCATTACTTTTTATCGCTTCGAACGATGATAAATGTAGCTGAAATTTCGTTCTCATATACCCGAAGATGATTTTTTTAGGCGATGACATCATCACTTTATGAAAAGTCCGTAACATCACGTCATTGTAATCGGAGCTACATCACTTTATGTAACATAACATTTTTGTTGTTGTTGCTTTTATTATAATCGGAGCCAATGTTATATGCAGACACGGCCCTTATCATAAACCATTTAGAAGTTTTTGTTCCGATTCAAGTGCATATCTGTTATGATCACTTTATTCGTGAAGCCAACTTCTTGAATATGGAGAGGAGGTTACGCTTTAAAACAGACAAAATACTGGATAGCCATTTTTTTAACGTGCTCCCAAAGTCCTTTTCGCCCAGTGCAAAGTGGAGCAATGTAAATTCTGTCGAAGGGTAAAAGGTGTAACCCTTCTTTGAAAAAAAAAATGATGTATCACCCACACATACACACGCGCGCACACACACACATACAAACACAATAATGACCTGATGTTAATGATGAAAGATAGAACTAAGAGAAAACAAAAGCACCTAGAGGCATATTCGATCAAGGAGCCAGAGAATGTTAAATCTTGGATGACTCGACACCACGCGAGATTGGCTGAGAAAGGGACACGCATGCAGACTGCAATGCGTTGAATTTTAGATGACACTGATGCCATGGAATGAAAACGCTCCATGAAATAAGAATGGATGGCCGAGGAGGGACCCGCGACCCGGCCGGGGTAAAGAGTCGTTCCTTCATGTGATAATCACCTTTTATTCTTCTTCTTCTTAAAGGACAAGTACACCTTCATAAACATTAGGATTGAGAGAATGCAGCAATAGTAGAACACATCATTGAAAGTTTGAGAAAAATCGGACAATCCGTTCAAAAGTTATGAATTTTTAAAATTTTTGTGTTGGAACTGCTGGATGAGGAGACTACTAAGGCTCATGATGTCATATGAGTACAGCAGTATAAAGAAAATGTAAAGAAAATTCAACATATTTTCACTTTTTTCGCATAAAAAAAGAGCACTTGACTTGCCTCTTTCTAAAGGCAATGGGAATAATATTACCCATAACGTGTGTCAGTAACAAGTCAAGGGAATGTGTATTTTTTTCAAAAGATGAAATTTTGTGAAATTCTCTTTATATTTTCCTTATATTGTTGTACGCATGTGGCATCATACACTGCAGTAGTCTTTTCATCCAGCGGTGACTGCACAAAAACTTCAAAAATTCATAACTTGTGAACAGATTGTCCAATGTTCCTCAAACTTTCACTGATGTGTTCTACTAATATTGCTGCATTCTCTCAATCCTTATGTTTATGAAGGTGAACTTGTCCTTTAACTCTCTGTCTTGTTCCCTTGCCATTAATATTTAGTGGATACAGAATATGATTACTTTTGTGCCTACATTGGAACAGGACAGTGACCTCCTATGTATTATAGTAATCATAATGAAAGATAACGAGTATAAAATGCAAGCAGAAGACAAATCAGTGTGCCAAAACGGCGAGTTGCCGTGAAAAAAAAAAAAAAAAAAACGGCGCTCGGCTACTCTCTAAATTCTTTAGATTAAAACGACGGACCAAACTGAAATGAGATTGAAAATCTAAATCTGATAGATTCAGAAGTCAATCTTCGCTTATAGATTTCGCCTGCCCGATTAAAGAACAATATAGTTCCACTAATAGATACCTGGCCCGGGCATGCAACATGATGGTAGATACTTTGAGTAGATTTTGGGGAAAATACCCCATCAAGGTCAGCGATAAAAGGCTACTGAACTTCGGCTTAAAAATTGACCCTTAATAATAGCGTCAAGTTCTCCTAGAAATATTCACTGTTAATATGGCTTTATATGAAGGGTATATAATAACTACGAATTAATGACGAAAAATGAGAGGTCAGGATCAAAGGACACTGTACCTTTGTAAGTTATTGGTAGTAGACCCTCATTTGTCATATCGGCCGTATCGGTTTTTGCATCACAATGAAAGCAGCCGATTTTAATATTTGCCACCGTTCACACACGCTGCAAGACAATAAATAGCTGTACTAGCGCGAAGTAGTGACCGGAACGTGACCCCAGGTATAACCGAGAGTGTGGACCTACTGTGGCGAGTGGCATTTGGGGGATTAAAAAATTTGTTCGCGTGCCGTTTAGACACATCGCGCAGGCCAAATTATCACCATATTTATTTCAAAAACAACCAAGAAACAACAAACAAGCGGGACTGATTTCCGCATCTCAATCTTGTGTCCCTACACGCACACACACAGTTTTCGCATAGCATTGCATAATTCGATTTTCAAACACCGCTAATTTCGGGTGTGTGTGAGTGCGGCTAGGCACAGAATGAGCACTGACGAAGTATGACCTCGTTTACAGTGCGGGGCCGGGCTCGGCCGCGGCCTCAATTGCGCGGCCGAGCCTCGCAATTTTGTCCGTTTACACTGCTGGGCTCGGCCGCGCTTTTAATTCAAACCTTTCAATATTTTGTCGTAGTGGCGCCCTCGCAATTTGGTATAGCCTGGTTTTCAGACCCTTTGCCAACTGGATTCCGTGGCGACGAAGTCGCCGTTCGGGCAAAGGCCTTTGCCGAAGGAAAATCCTTTGCAGGACAAAACCACCTTAAATTATACTAGTTTTCCACGTTGAGGGGGTTAATATCGTGAATAGCGAAATAGTACGGGCAGAGGGTCTGGAAGGCAGACTAAAATTGGCCGCGCATTTGGCCCAGTTTGCGTTGCGTTTACACCAAGAAGAGGCCAGGCTCGGCCGCGGCCGAGACCACCTCCAGAGCGAGGCCAAATGCGAGGCCAATTTTGGCCTCGCATTTGGCCTTTTGCGCGTTTACACTGAAGCGGGGCTGGGCTCGGCCGCGGCTCGCCGCGGCCGAGCCTCGCACTGTAAACGGGGTCCTTTTGACGGTCGCTTGTGCCGACAGGGCACCTAGGGACATGACCACGACATTTCTGTCATTCCAACGCGTCCACGCTCGGTACAGTGTCAAGTACATGTACTAGTAGTATACGGTTACCCATCTTTAAGGCTGACTGTCATAAACAAAGTAGTACGTTTAAACAAAATAGAATGGTACACGTGGTTGGGAGCTGTGATTTGAAAAATGTTTCGGATTATCATATTACACGTGTATTGTTTTATCATTGGGAGAAGTGATTTCGCAAAAAAAAAAAATCGGGTTATCACATTTGAGTTGATGGATATGTGTAGGTCATGCAGTTGTATCATAAAACATCCTGCCATACAAAAATGTTGGAATAAAGCTCATAATATAAGAAGATATCACTATTTTTCTCAAGAAACCATAACTGTAGTCAGTTTATTCTAGAAACAATCTTATTTTAACTGTTGTTCACATTTTGTATACTGTTCATTTTAACAGTAGGGCGTACTTAACATCAATTACACTGATTAGCATATTTGCATTGGTTGTTTCTATCCCTGGTGCCCATGCACTCAAATTTTAAGACTATTTGGAAGCACTAAAGCTGAGGTTTTTGTTTCATCTGCAAATGGTAAATAATGCCTTTAAAATCAAACAGAAGACAAAAGATTTTGGATTTCATGTCAAGGTCGCGAATCAGTGATATCAATCATGTTAATGGTGGTAACCTCATGTCGAGCAGATGCAATGATGGCGTTTTCATCATGCACGCACGCAACAACTCTCCCACAATAACGGGGAATTTAAGAGCAATTTTGAAAATACATGTACAAGGAAGCTTATTTTAGCTACCCGTTGTATAAACAAGAAAAAGGTAATCCATGCAGACGCTGACTCATTACAGGGCGCGATGGCTGTTATCAGCATTTTAACTTTTTATGTCCCCTTGAAAAATGGTACTAAGCCAAGTTCCACTACCAACACGTGATTTTTTTTTTCTTTTTCTTCTTCGTTTGACACGTCTTTATAGTTTCTGTCGTGAAGGAAATTGGGAAATTTTCCTGCCAAGCACAGACATTGTTTTGAGTGTAAGCTATTCAAATGTCCATTGTCAGTCGTTGGACAATGCACTATTATGCAGCACAAATTTGGCAGCAAGACTGAAAAAACACACATGAAATCCACGGGGTTCCCCTGGGTAATCATGAAAGTACTCCAAATGGCAGTAATGTGAATGGAAGGGGCTAAGGGTTTTTATACATTTGTCAGGGAATGAGCACTTTAATCGAAAGATTCTAAGGCGACTCCATACAGACTGGGGGGGGGGGGTGGCAGCTTTGTGGCTGATCCTAAATGACTATTAAAATGTATGTTCGATACTACAATGTAATGCGTGTATTGTCCATCAATTCCGCGTGATGGACAAAGGATGTGCAAGGAGACTGCATGCCTACTGTAGCTACGTCCGGGGAGGGGGGGGGGGAGGAGGAGGGGGGAGGGAGGAAGGGAGGGGAGGAGGAGGGAGGCCCGAGTACCTCCATGATTGGACAATAGACAATGGAACTGGCATGATATGCAAGGGGCCGCTAGTTCGGAGTTTTGAGTTTTTCCACCCTATCTGAACTGCATCCTGCATACATTAATTTTGACATCAAATGATAGAATTCTCTTCTCTGTTCAATGCCGTATATAATAGTCGGAAGTATAATCAATTTTTTTACAACTTCAATATCATCTCCAATCCCAGTACCCACCGCGCACTACAATAAGTGTATTCTTAGTGAGCGCGGTGCACTTTAGTTGTATAATAGTACACTGCACTTGGCATGTCTGGTGATCATGTGATGTCGGATGAGGTAACGGGAAGTACTGACAGCAGGTTATAGTTTCTGCTTTCACTATATAAATACATCATAGAATTATACACCACCTGAAGAACAAAAGCTATTCCAACTAAATATTGCACATTAACCAAAACTCGGACAGACAATTGAGATCACCGAACAGACACTTGACATTTGATAGCCAAAACTCGAACAGACATTTGAAGTCACCAAACTTGACATAACTAAAACTCGAACAGACATTTGAGATCACCAAACATTTGAGATCACCAAAAACAAACATTTGAGATCACCGAACAGACATTTGACATAACCAAAACTCGAACAGACATTTGAGATCACCCTTAAGGAAACCCAAACCCAAAGAGGAAATGTGGATTGATTCATGGAATCTTATGCATATTATAGGACAACGATGAAAAGTGGGCTCACATGTCATGCTACATCGCAGAGTTGCCAATTTGTGTGTGATTACTCAAGACTCAAAAACAAATCATCACTTTCTTACATATTTACTATTATTTATTCCGTCATATTTAAACAGGGTAGTCCCCTCAGTTTCTCAACTACATGTACTATCCAGGGGAACCCTGTGTACATATACATGATAAAACATTGGATTACAATATAGACTTCATTAAAAAAAAAATCATATACATGTACATAAACAAAACAATACACGCTTAAAAAGATACTATAGACCATGGAGACTGACATAGAATGTATTCTGAATTCGGCATAGACAAAGTGTATTATTATTATCTTTTATTGTCCTATGGGGGGGGGGACGCGCTAGCAAACAAACATAACACACACACACACACACACACATACACATACACATACACATACAAACATTCATTCACTCATTCATTTATTTGGTAAAATATAAAACAATATACAAGTCATAACAGTGAAGCAAATATAACAATAAAGGCCAGGACTCCTAAGAAGCAACATGTGTTTGTATAGCTGGAGGAAAGAAAAAAAAAAAGGATACATTTTAGCCATTACTCGTTGCGACATTGACCAAAATATGCGCAAAAACAAATAAATTAAAATAAGACATACAGGACTGTACATACATCAGTTGGCAAAAAATGAACAAACAAATAAACAAACATGTACCTACATTTATTTTGAGGGCACACACACTCATTCACACATCCATCTTAGTGCACATAGAACGAGATATCTGACAGTGCACAGAGGCGGATCCAGCTAGAATTTCGTAAAGGGGAGGCGCCTTTGCAAAATTATTATAGGGGGGCGCACGCACACCCATTTATTTTTTCTTTCTATTTCTTTTGTTTTACCCCCCCCCCCCCCAAAAAAAAAAAAAAAAAAAGAAAAGAAAAGAAAGAAAAAGAGGGGGCGCGCGGCCGGTGCGCCCACCTCTGGATCCGCCACTGGTGCAGACTATTGCATGACGCTTGCATGGCGTCATGAGGGAGCTTTAGATTTTAGACGCGCGGACGTTCAAAGAGAAAAAAACATGATCTGAGCGTGCGCAGTAGCGCGGATCAAGTTACTGCGAACGCTCAGATCATGTTTTTTCCTCTTTGAACGTCCGCGCGTCTAAAATCTAAAGCTCCCTATTGTTATTCTTTCAGATGGTACAAAGGTGTGTACAGTGTATTGTAACAAAATGATATTTATTTTGTGTAGTGTGTCGTGCATTTCATTAGGAATTTATGCGAAACTACTGTTAGAGCGAAATTTGTTCATAGATATTCAGTAAAACAATGTAGTCGTGGTTACTTTGTGCTGATTTATACATGTGACAAGCTATGCGTTCTAAAAGAGTGTTTGAATTGTTCCTTTAAGTCAGTCTTCTGTATTGATGATTATTTGTCAATTAGTGGTTTTTGTGGAGATTCAGATAGTGATAAATAGTGTGGATGATAAGTGCAGCGATAATTCCTACAGTTAGTTCAAAGTTGTGTTACAAAGGTTTGACACATACATTTAGCATTGTGTGTGTATACGTGTGTATACAGGTTGGCCATATGACACATTTTAGACAATTAACGTCGATTAATTAGTAAACATGATCAGTTATGGGACTGAATATGGTGTTGATGTTTGATTTAAATGATTTCAATCAAACTGTGAAGAGTTTAAAGGGATAGCTTAACTCTGTGTAAAAATAAAGAAATAATAAAGGAAATTTTAGGGGAAATTGATAACCATGCCTATAATAATTCCACACAGGTACTATTAGCAACCTCATACGGCTTCAGGAAGGGTTATGTGCATGGAACAATTCTTGCACTGTACTCTGCTCATACACTCTGTCCAAAGAGGAGAAGGATTGAGACTGAACTTGTGTCTTGTATTCGGTAAGATGTTCTAAATGTGAGGATGTACACACTATACCTGTAAATAAACAAGTTGGTGTTCCAGTACATCGCCTCGGAGGTTGTGATGCATTTGAGTTCAGTACAAGATAAGTACATGTATTGGTTGGAATGAGTGCTGAATGCCGACGAAACTAAGATGCCCACCGGTGGTTCTGCAGCAGAAGACAACACGTCCAGCAGCCTTTGCGAGCATTCTCGAGCGGGCTTTGCTGCACCGTGGGATAACTGAGTATCTGGACGGACGTCTGAGAACGAAGTTCAGAACTTTGGAAGGAACAAGTACGTCCGACGTACTTCCAGAACAGACGTCGGAGAACGAAGTTCAGAACTTTGGAAGGAACAAGTACGTCCAACGTACCTCCAGAACAGACGTCGGAGAACGAAGTTCAGTACTTTGGAAGGAACAAGTACGTCCGACGTACTTCCAGAACTGACGTCGGAGAACGAAGTACAGTACTTTGGAAATGAAAAGTACAAACGACGTACTTCCAGGGCGAACGTCGGAAGACGACGTACTCTAGAAACGACGTCGGGAGTGAGAGTGAAAATCCACTGGTCAGTGTGTTGGGTGAATTAGATGTGAGAAGTGAGAATGTGCCTTTGAATCAGATAGTGTGAAGTGCAAGGTGTAGACTGGTGACGTACAAGTGGTGGGAAACTTAAGGTTTTATCCTCTTCAATAGAGTGATCGTATATTTCGATCAAACGGACGGTCGGCTCGGTCTGCATAAGTGCCAAGGCCCCGTTGTTCGCTACAGTATATTGGGTAACGGCTTTTCGAAACAAACAGCTGATAAGCGTGCATCAGCCATAGGGATACATAATCATAGCGAAATGAACACAAGATAATCGAAAGTTGGAAACATTAATTGTCAGAAGCTGGGACAGGCATATAGGCCTACATTGTAGGTTGGTGAGCGAGCTCTCTGTTTAATGGCTACGATTCATTATCAATAATCGGTCACAGCGAAAGCAAGGGTATCACAGTGATATACATCTGTCAGTTCACGTTTTCGAAAGAGCGATGGCACGACACGTTCAAATTCTTTTTAGTGTGAAGACAGATGAAAGTAGAACGGTATTTCATGTTTCATTAAAACGTCAGACTGTTTCATTTAAACTTTAAACGTAATAGCTGTATACAACTGTACGAAAACCATGTAATATTAGTATTGGTATCTCATGTTTAGGGAACAGAGATATTGGTTCCAAACGAATACACTCAATGCAAGTTAGAAGTGTGTTAAAATTGATGTCATGACATTACACTACTCTGACCATTCCTTTAATGCAAATACCATTTTCAACAAAAATCATGAATTATACACTTCGTACCACTTTCCCTATACTTAACAAAGTTAACGTCAATAATGGGCAAAGTGGTGTTAGCAGATTGGCGACACTTTTGTGCGTTGATCGTTAGTAGTGTATTATCACTTCATGTAGGCAGTTATGGCTTTGTGCCCGGTGGATTATCATTGACACAGATGCGTATACTGATAAGGTAACTGATATCAATTTTCTATGTAAGGCCTGCAAAGGTTAAATTTTTTTCTCAGCTATTGTTTCAGAACAGCTGTCTGGTTATGAGATAAAAAGAAGAAACCTTATCATTCCTGTGAAAACGCGCGCGCACAAACACACACACACATTGCTACCACATGCGCCTACATAATCTAGGAAGGCTGACTCCTTTCCACTTCATACATAAACTACTGCACACAGAGTCATAATTATGCGTGCCAATCATTGCACGTGTGCTGTCCATGTGTTAGGAGGACCACGGACAACAGCAACAGTACAAGGTCAAATACAGTATACTCAGTACTGTACTTATTATCTTGTGTCCTATTCAGCAGCGTGACCACCAGAGCTTGGCGGATGTGGGCGAAGACACTGCACACTGCAGTGGCGACAATGAAAAAGCCACTAGCAGAATCGTTTCGTCAATACATAGAAAAATACACTTGTATATCATACACATTTTGAAAAGATGGAAGTTTTAGTGCCGAGGCATTCAAATGAAAAGAAACGTTTGCGAGCTTTGTCATTTTTTTTTTCCAAATAGACGTCCATGTACTGAAGTGTATTCTTCACAGCAATGGTGGAACAAATTTGCCGATTTTTCTAGTACAGAACTATCCGGGAGGGTTTTTTGTTGTGTTTGCGTGCGTGTGTTTGTGTGTATATGTGTAGATGTGTCCAATATCACTTTCAGATCAGATAACTTCCTTACAATCATGTCTTGTAGCCACTTATTCCTTAACGTTCAGTTGATTGATTTTACTTATTTATGAAAAGCAAATTCGGAGAGTGGAATGACATGTCATTTTCGATTATCATTGTTTAGAAAAGAGATAAGAAACTGTAAATCCGCTCCCTACGAAAATAACCATTTTCTGTATTCTATAACGCAGCAACGCGATCGAATTATACGCGCTGTTGATTGATCGAATGCCTTAATCCTATATCAACGAGCTTTACTTATAATACAAAGTGATACATTATATTATATTCGTACACGTCCACTGTTGTAATTATGGAGGTACTGCATGTTGTTAACTTCACCCAGCATCCATTACAGACCGTTAAATGACCATGGTATGCAATAGTGGCTGGTTGATGGCGTGTGGAAATTACCGGTGAGTTGGATTAACGCATAACAGGAGCACAGTGTGGTACACACGACTTCTGAGCGCAGGAGCGACTACACTGTACACTATACACAGGACAATTTCACCTTCATTATTATGCATAAACCTGTGCACACAAATTGAATGCCGCTATGTCGGTAAAACACATCAGTGAAAGTTGAAGGACAATCGGACAATCCGTTCAAAAGTTGGGAATTTAAAAAGTTTCTGTCGCTGACTGGATGAAAAGATTACTATAAATGTCACACGCGCAGAACGATATGAGGAAAATATAATGGGTATTAAAAAAAAATAGAATTCAAAGTTTATTTGAAGAAAATTGGTTTTGAAATGGCTGAGATATCCAAAACAAAGCAATCATAATAAAAGGGAGAACCCATCAGCTTTTATTAGGATCGCTTTGTTTTACTTTGTTTTAGGATATCTCAGCCATTTCAAAACCGATTTTCATCAAATAAACTTTGAATTCCTCTAAGAATTGGAGGCTTCTTTTTTTTTACATTCCATAACGTGGTTACTATCTCACAAAAGGTTAAAAGCTGAATTCTTACCTCAACCAATTTAATGTAGTATCCCTTTAAGGTGGACATAAATCAGGTGGCGGCTGTGGCGAGTGGATCAAAGAAAGACCATGTGATAGGAGATACATGTAGGTAAGCTCTCACTGCTCTTACCATGGAAACCACGCCTGAGTTAATCCTTTCGGTGCCAATGCAGTCAAGCATTGTGTGCACAGAATTACACACGCAAGCCTATATGGACAGGTAAGGGTTGTGGCATGCAGTGGATTAATGGAGGGAGAAAGGAGAACTGAGATGAAACTAGAGCGAGGTGCGAGAGGTTAGGAATCTGCGTGGGATGGGATGAAAATGTTCAGAACATTTAGTTAGTAGCATCCTTCTGGAAACAGTAGATCCTGGAGGTTGTTTTCGTTTGTTGTTGTTGTTTTGAAGTCTGCAAGCCACTGTCGCCAAACCCAAATATACAATCAGGTGACACGACATTTGCTCCTGCAACAATTGCTCCGGTCTTAATTTCCCCAAGGACTTGTACGGGTTATAGGGTTGTGATATATAGGGTTTTAGGATTAGTTTGATGTGAGGATTAGGATAAGGGTTAAGGTTTGATGTTCGTGGGTAGAATGTTTGGCTTAGCGTGCAGATACCTCATGGGAGCAATGCTCAGGAGCATTAATGTCATATATAGAACTTTAATGCCCCTGAGTAACACTTCTGTACCGGTACACTGCCGAGAATGATAAAAAGAGATTTTGAATGGAAACTGTAAATAATGGCCAACAGTGACATCACATGACATTCGAATCGCTTAAAACTTGATAAAACAATCTACAAGACTTTCCCCTAAGTTTGGGGCCTGTTACCAGGCCTATATGGTAACGCACTTCGCTCAGGGGAATGAAACCCATATATCAACACTCTCTTCCTCTCCATGACATACAGTGTATATATCACGGAAAAGATGTAATACACGAAGTTTTATATATGTGCTCCGAGAGCCAATTCACCTCCCTGGCATATTTACAAGGTGCATTGTACGCTTTCACGACACAGTGCTGATATTCGTCCAATGCAACTGACGTGACAATTTCATCGTTTCACAGTAATCTCCCTATAACCTGACATAAACCTGCACTAACTTTCATCTACTTTTTTTTGTCGGAGGGGGGGGGGGGGGGGCATGAAATTAATGGAAAAAATCCCTATATAGGCCTACGTATTTCATTCGCACTACACTACTAACTAGGCCTATATGTTTGTTATGTCCATACTTTAACCTATCATTGGTGACTTAGGGGTATATAAAGGTTTACTGTTTTAAATTATAAAGTCATTATCATAAGGTGATTTCCATGATTTTTTATTTATTTGTGTGTGTGTGTGTGTGTGCGCGCGCACAAACGGGGTAGGTGTGAGATCTTAGCAGTTCGTTGCTCTGTTCGTGGACCTAAGTCCATGCATGCTCTGTTCAATTGTTTTATTCATCACGGTCAGCTTGCACACATTACAGTACGCGGAAGTGCGTATACAGTATACGAGTACAAGCGACAGAGAAGAACACGGAACCCCTCTTGATTTGAGGGAGTGATGGGGGAAATCCTTCAGGATTTATCCGCGTTACTTATACCAAGGACATTATCGGAATCGGAAACAATCGTCACATGACAAAATCTTTCCCAGGAAGCTTGACGTCACATACAGTCATCTTTAGTGTCATCACAGCCGCGATGATCACACCACACACACACACACACACACACGTGAAAAAAAAAACACAAAAAAAAAAACCAATGTCATCCACCTGTACGTACACTATACTGTAGCATACGTCCATTTCAATACTTGGAATTCGGTTTTCAGCGAGCGCAATACTCAGTACTTGATGCTCTGATTATGTCAGGCAAGCCTCGGGCACACTTTTTGGTTTCCGGAAGCAACTTTTGATTGAAAGGGATGTAATATATAGTAAACTGGTGAATTGAGTAAAGCTGTTTCCCTCGGTATAATTATGCACAAAAAAAAAGGGGGGGGGGGAAGAAGAAGTGACGATAGTAATATCTTTATTAGATCTAAAACAATAATTTACAATGTACTACTTTCGTCATGTATGCCTATATATGTCCCATAATCAACCGTTTTGATGCCATGAATTCAACATTAAAGCATGGAGTGTATAGCTCCATGATTATACAGAATAATCGATATGGTATATAAAATCATGTAGGTATAGCAAACATGACATGTGTACAAACAGAGTGGCGTGTGTGCGTCTGTTTCTTATACGTCGTGCATCCATCACAGTGAAGTTTGGGGGAAATCGGACAATTCGTGTAAAAAGTTATGATCTCAAAGGCCCCAATGCACGAACGTTGTACAATCTTGTCCATGGTGAAAACAATGGACAAAGACCGTAGTTTTGTATGGGGCGCCAAGTGTCGCGTGGAATATTTCGTTACCGAAATGACTGATTTCGTAACGAAATATTCCATGCGACAATTGGCGCCCTATATATGGCAGACCGAGTACGATGTTTTGATCAAAAAGGGAGAAGAAAACTTTTGGGGGGCTTTTTCTTTGTGTGTGTGTCTTTGGGTTTTTTTTTTTTTTTTTTCCTTCCTTTTTTCCCTAAATGATAAAGACCTGACGAAATAATGTCAGCAAATTCTAGCTTTGTGACAAGGTTGATCTTTTTTTTTTTTCCATCAAGGATGTTGCACAGTACATCTACTACATCGTGGTTGGCTTAGGTCACTGCGAGATAGCCTGACGTGCAGCACGGGCTACTTCAAGACCACCATCACAAAAAAGAAAGAAAGAAGCAAACCAAAACAAAGCAAAACAAGATCAGGATGTGGATTCACGAAACGATTCAAGGATGAGCAAATAAGATAATCCGGTTGCATGACTGCATGGATATGTGTAATATTTGCCAGGTCATGGCTGGGATTGTTAGTTGTCACATTATCACGAAAGGCATCGTGCATCCACTAGTGCAACACAACCATCAGACACTCACGAAGTCTACATAGTTTGGGAATAGGGCATGCAAGGAACGGGGATATGTTATACAGGACTAGTAATTAATTCATCAAAGAGATCACCTCTTTGTAATTCACTTATTTTTATACCGGAGAAAACGATCTTCACACGGAAGTTTCAGCAACATTTCAATGGTTGGTATAAAGTGTATTCACGTGATGAAAATACTGACCATGCAGAAGTAACCTTTGATATACGACTATTTAAAGCAACAAGTGCTGGTATTTCTACGCTTACATTTGATATATTTCACATTTTCACATTGTTTGAGGTCTGCAATTCATTACAATGTGTGAATGGATGTGAATGAAACCGATATCCGTGTACCGGTGCGAGAAAAACACGCGAAACTTGGGTAAAACGAAAACTTGCAAACTTCGGTCTATAACTGGATATCTTTCTTTTTGATTGAATTTGGTTGTTTGAGCACACGGGGGGGGGGGGGGGGCGGTGTAATATTATTCTAACAATTATTGTTCCTTGGCTGATTAAAAGCAAACTTTACGAACAAGACACTGTCCAATGCTGTCTGTATTCAGTGTAGACAACTTTCCTCATAGGTCACTGAAGTACATTGTATATACACACACAAAAAAAAAAAAACAACTAAAGAAGACATACGCAAAGTAGATGTCTCGCCTGCATAATCACAATTTGTATTTTGGTAATTTGACACAGCTTCTAAGCAGAGATTTATAAACTATGTCACTATACATTGTATGTCATGAAGATCCGTTTCAAAAAGCTTGTTATCAGTGACAAGTTGTGATAGTTGTTACAAGCTACTGAAATCCTTGCACCTGATTGGATGAGAGCAAATTTGTCATAGAAAAGTGGCAGTTGTCACTGATTTTTAAGTTTTATGAGACGGTTCCCTGAAGACGATGTATATTGTTTTAATGTCAGGAAGGGCAAAGGTCATCAAAGTTCAAAATTACTTGCTAGTACAATAATGCACTGTAGTAACTATATAGTACTAAGTGTGAAAAAAAAACTTGTTAGGACAATTTGAAAATGAATAAATTAGCAGAAACAAAACGAAAGTACATGCATAAAACCGATGTCATGAGTAAAACATATGATCACATTATGATTCATAGCACACTTCTATGAATTTTTATCACCTGCTGATTTACCTTTTTTAACGTTGTTTTGTGGTACGTTCTGGTATTTACGAAGATTTAGAGACTAAATACAACATTAGTTGTTAGAATGAAAGCTTTCAAACGAACAAATTGCTAGACAATAGCCTGTGAGTAATATGAATGGTGACAAGTGGCTCTACCCATGTGCCTGGTTTAATGAGAAAGACCAAATTCACGTCTAAACTCAACACGATGAGTGAGTGATCAGGGTAAGTTCATTAACCGTTTGACCTTTGACATTGTCTGACCTGACCCATATTCACATTTATTTTGATCGGCATCTTTAGGTGACGTATACCCAACCGTGTGAATTAAATGGTCATAGCTGAAAGTTGTGGAAAGTTATTGAGAGGACAGTGTATAATCACCCAAATATTGTATTTTTAGTGTTTTGCCATGCAAGTTCATTGACCTTTTGACCTATTTTTTTTTTCACATTGTCAGACCTGACCCACATTCAAACTTGACCGTCGTCTCTATAGGTATCGTACGTTATATAGTACAGTGTAGGCCTAGGCCTATATATTTGATGGTCAGAGGTGAAAGCTATAATTGAGAGTAGGTCCTACGCCCAAATATTGTGAGTACCAGTGTTTGTCAATGTAAGTTCATTGACCTTTTGACCCTTGACCTTGTCGAACTTCACCAATATTCGAAGTGATTGGCATCTTTAGGTGATGTACACGTCCCAGAATTCTTGTTCTGCGGTACATGCAATGCGTGAGTTTGGTGGTCATAGCTCAAAACTTTGGACGGAAAGTTCATTGACCTACTGACAGCTGACCTTGTCGGGCTTCACCAATATTCGAACTTGACCTGGATCTTAAGTGATGTATACCTGTGGTGCGAATGTGGTGGCCACAATTCAAAGCCCTGGAAAGGTACATTGAGAGCGCAGCACAATACTTCGGATTACAGTGCTTATCAGGTTAGTTGATTGAGTTTTTGATCTTCTCGGGATTCACCAACAGTCGAATTTGACTAGCATCTTTAAGGTGATGTACCTGTCGTGTGAGTTTGGTGGTCATAGCTCAAAGCTGTGGAAAGTTATCGAGTTCACCACTTTACAGTGTTTGTAAACCACGGAAAGTTCATTGACTTTTTGAACTCTGACCTTGTCGGACTTCACCTATATTCGAACGTGACCAGCTTTCTTAGGTGATGATACCTGCGGTGTGAATGTGGTGGCCATAGTTCAAAGCTCAGGAAAGTTATTGAGAGTACTGCAGTACACCAAATTGCCGCCGCCGACGACGACGACAATGACGAGGATGACGACGACGATGACGGAATAATGACGCCTATGTCTCGCTTCCGCTGTACGCAGACGAGATAAAAAAATAAAAAAAAACCACACACACCTCGAACAACAACGTGAAAGTAGGTAATTAGGGCCTGCCCTGTCTGCGAAGTGCGCACATATACCGGTGCATACAACGTGTATGTAATTATACTATCAACGTGTGCATGGAATGACGGAAAGTTTAATCAAATAAGGCAACGTATAAATCGATAAACCAAGAAAGGACGTACAAATATTGGCAAAACGGGCGGAAAAGTACACAATAACATAACTGTGTGGTAGAGCCGAGAGGGATGTGTGGGATTCAGCTGTTGTTGACATTATCACCGACGTTATCTTGGATGATTTATCTGGAATTTCATATTAACGGGAGTGCGCAGGCGTGGGCAGTGAAAAAATACATTTTGTGGATCAAGGTGAAAGTATAGTAATCATTATGATGATGAAACACCCCCTTCCCTATGACAATGTTCTTTGTTGTTGTTGTTGTTGTTCTTATCGATGTCATGCATAAGACCGAATTTATCTCGCATCACTCACAACATATAGGCCAGGGATGTTTAAAGGTCATGTTTACCTTTGGGAGCAGTGATTTTTAAAAATGTTCAAAATATTATTTTTGATGCATACAGGGCCTGTATATTATGTGTAGGTCAGTTGTATCACAAAACATCCTACCATATAACATTTTTGCAATAAACCCTAAAATATAAGGAGATATCATTATTTTACTCAGTAAGCTATAACTGTAGACGGTTAAGTCTGGAAACATTTTTTGTTCATATTTTGTGTACTTAAAAATAACATCGATTACACTGGTTCATAATTTACATTGGTTGGTTCTATCCCTATCTCACATTTTAAAACTATTTTGAAGCACTAATGCTGGGTGTTTGTTTCACCTGCAAATGGTAATGCCTTTAAGTAGATCAAAGATTACAACAAAATAGTTCGTTGTGTTTCACAGAACAGAAAAAAACAAACAAACGTAACTAGAACTATCACTCAATGTGATTAATATCCCCTCCTAACTCTGAGGGAGTTAGCTCAACCAGCAATTACTTTGTATGCTTTTTATTGAAAAAAAAAGACACCATGGCAATGTATTGTATTGTTCAACATTTTGCTGATAGTCACAAGTGCCATACTGTATCTCAAGTCAAGTGCTCAAAACTTGAGGGAGTAAGATAAGAAAATCAGCAATTTCTATGATTTTCATTCAAAATGTTTGTTACCATGGCAACACAATGTTTGACATTGACAAAAAATGAAGTTTTACACAACTATTTATCACAGCCGTCATATGTGCCAAATTTCAAGTCAAATGCTCAAAAGCTGAGGCTGAATTCATATCATCGCATAATTTTCATTCAAAATATGCTGTTACCATGGCAACACATTTCTCAATGACGAAAGATGAATATATTTTGCACATCTAGTGTAGGTAATACAATGGTCACATGTGCCAAATTTGAAGCCAAATGCTCACAAACTGAAAGAGTTCGCTGAACCAACATTTTTGTACGATTTTCATTCAAAATATACTATTACCATGGCAACACATTGTTCAACAATGACGAAAGATGAGTTTGCACATCTTCGTACAATTATAACGGTCACACGTGCCAAATTTCAAGCCAAATACTCAAAGACTGAGGGAGTTAACTGAATTCACAGTATTTTTGTACTGTATGACTTTCATTCAAATATGTTGTTACCATGGCAACGCATCGTTCAACAATGACGAAAGATTACGTTTGCACATCTATGTACCATAGTAGTCACATGATCCAAAATTCAAGCTAAATGCTAAAAGACTGAGGGAGTAAGCTGAATCCACACTATTTTTGTATTAATTGAAAAAAATGCTGTTACTATGGCAACACCCTATTGTTTAACAAAAACAAAGATTAAGTTTGCACATCTACGTACTATAGCGGTCACATGTACCAAATTTCAAGCCAAGTGCTCAAAGACTGATTGAGATAACTGAATCCACAGTATTTTTGTACGATTTTCATTCAGGATATGCTGTTACAATGGCATCGCATTGTTCAACAATGACGAAATATAAAGTTTGAAAATCTATGTACTATAGCCGTCGCATATATGCTAAATTTCAAGCCATACATGTACAGTATGCTCAAAGACTGAGGGATTTAGCTGAATCCACAATATTTTTGCATTCTTTTTAGTGAAAAAAAAATGCTGTTATTATGGCAACGCATTGTTTAACATCGACAAAAGATGTGTTTCTGCACATCTACATACTGTTGTGATTACATGTGCCAAAATTGAAGTCAAATACTCAAGAACTCGGGGAGTTTATAGGTCAATCCACATATTTTGTATGATTGGCAAAAAAAAAAAAAAAAACACCAACTGCTGTTGCCATGGCAACAGATTTATTCACAAACAAAAAAATAATCCCAAATTTCAACTAAATTGCTATAAAACTGAGAGTAGTTCGATCCACATTTTGTAAGATTTCTATAAAAAAAAATGCCGTTGCCATGGCAACGCATTATGCAATACTAACGAAAAAGGTGTCTTGCACATCTTCCTTTGATAGTGGTTACACATGCCAAATTTGGAGTTAACTGCTCAAGAAATGAGAGTAGTTCGATCCACAAGTTTTTATGAAAATATGCCGTTGCCATAGCAACGCATTATGCGATACTAACAAAAAGGGTGTCTTGCACATCTACCTTTGATAGCAGTCACACATGCCAAATTTGGGGTTAACTGCTCAAAAAATGAGAGAGTAGTTTGATACACATTATGCAATATTTTTAAAAATTTGCCGTTACCATGGCAATGCATTACGCAATACTAACGAAAAAAAGTGTCTTGCACATCTTCCTATGATAGCGGTCACACATGGCAAATTTGGGGTTAATTGCTCAAAAAATGAGAGTAGTTCGATCCACAAGATTTTGCAACAGACCGACTGACCGACCGACCGACCGACCGACCGACCGACCGACCGGCCACCCGACCTCAGAATGATTCCTATAATACCCTCATGTGGGTGGGGGATAACAATCTGATAATATTCTATTCATATTCAGTTTGGCGATCTGTCTTGGCACATTCAACATACGGCACCGCAAGAATAGAAAGAGAAATTACTAACGCTTGGTGCATGTTTCAGCCATGGACCAGTCTGTGTGTATCATAATATGGCCTTCGTGAAAATATGGTTGTTTTAATGTGTATGTACACAGGTGGACCAGATTAATGGAGAACATTCTATATGATATAAATATAGTACATACAGGCTGACCAGATCAGTGGAGAATTTTCTAGGTGGAATACAATGTAACTACAGTACATACATGTGACAGGAAATACATTATAGCTCACTCAATCTAGAATAATTTCACCCATTCCAGAATGTTCTGGGAAGTGCTTACATATTTAGCTGAGTGAGCCACTGTCCCTGTAGCCCACTGTCCCTGTAGCCCAATGTGATTGGTAGTTATTTTGGCAATGATGTTATGCACATAGTTAGGCAGTGAGTCATCCAGGATTCCTGGAACTTGGACTTGCTAGTATGTTCAAGTGTGTGGCCCCAGGTTGGAGAAAATTACAGAATGTACTAGAAAGGGGTGAATAGATATAAAAACCGGAGAAATTCTGCAGTAGGCAGAGTACCTAACACCATTGCTCTGAGAGTTACGTCACTTCTGGCTCTGAAGCGACTTGTTATAGTCAGTCCTGTGTTACCTGCTAACCTGTTATGTTTGTGGAGATAAGGCCTGGGAGACATTTTGCCTGCAGAGAATTAATTTGCCTACATTGGAGATAGACTCCATATTTTAATGTCAACGGACATTGTTACGGCAAAGCTGTGACGGGCTGGATTCCTTGCTGGACATTATGAAGTGAATCATCATTCAACGCATCGACTGGACGTGGTCGTCATAACGTTGGATTCTGCACATTTCGCTGTGGACCTATACCCTGGATCTATAACGTGGATTATTGCAACCAGTGCCTCTGGATTTACGTTGGAGGAATCAGTCATCGGTGCATCAAGGATCATTCATTTGTGCATCGAACATCGTAGTTGGACATCACCAGGGGACTATATGGACCTTGTGATTTAAGATGTGGATGTAACACGTGTAAGTGATGTCATTACCGATTCATGATTGTTTCTATTGATCATTATTGTACTGATGTAAAAACCGATTACGAGTCTGTACCCACAATATCACTGTTGCGATCATTCTCAGAGTGATTTTGGTCGTAACATTCGATCCACAAGTTTTTATGAAAATATGCCGTCACCATGGCAACGCATGCGATACTAACAAAAAAGATGTCTTGCATATCTACCTTTGATAGCGGTCACACATGCCAAATTTGGGGTCAATTGCTCAAAAAATGAGAGAGTAGTTCGATCCACAAGATTTTGCAACGGACCGACTGACCGACCGACCGACCGACCGACCGGCCACCCGACCTCAGAATGATTCCTATAATACCCCCATGTGGGTAGGGGATAACAATCTGATAATATTCTATTCATATTCAGTTTGGCGATCTGTCTTGGCACATTCAACATACGGCACCGCAAGAATAGAAAGAGAAATTACTAACGCTTGGTGCATGTTTCAGCCATGGACCAGTCTGTGTGTATCATAATATGGCCTTCGTGAAAATAGAGGAAAAGTAATGCAGACGAACGATATTGCAGGTATTTCATCGAAGTCGGACCTACATTGTAGAAACTGAAGAGTTTTGGTAGTTCAGCAAAACAGTTTTCCTATTAAACAGTATAGTGTATAATATATCAAGGAGCAACTGCTCACGCTATAGTTACGATGAAGAGATTGGGTAATATAATGTCATATTCAAAGCACATTAAAGGGAAGATAAACCCCAAGAGCAATGTGGATTGAGTGAAAGCAGCAACAATACCAAGAAAATATAAAGAAAATTCTACAAATATCAATTTTTCATGAAAATCACAAATTCCATCAACTTGATATTGACATATGTTAAGGGTAGCAATTATTCCCCCTGCTTTCTGAAAGAGGTTGGTCCATTGCTCTTTCATGATTCTAGAAAAGTGAATTTTTGTTGAATTTCCTTTATATTTTCTTTGTATTGTTGTCCAATCATTCGTCATATCCTCTAGTAGTCTCCTCATCCAGCGGTTCCAACACCAAAACTTTAAAAATTCATAACATTTGCATCGATTGTCCGATTTTCCTCAAACTTTCACTGATGTGTTCTATTAATGTTGCTGCTTTCACTCAATCCACATTGCTCTTGGGGTTTATCTTCCCTTTAAGGTATCACATGACCTGACGCGCACAGATCTTCCCTAAAATAATTTCTTCCTTTTTTTTTCTTCTTTTTCGATAGCGTAAATGAACACGTTGTATCCTCTGTATCAAAGCAGAGCAGCCTTGTAATACTAGTAACAGGGGGTGTTTCATAAAGCCGTTCTTAAAGTGATATGTATACGAACGCCTAAAGAACGACTGGTGATCAGTTCTGTACTTTCGGAATTTCAATAATTCAGCACAAGAACTGATCAGCAGTCATTCTGAAGTCGTTCGAAACTTTAAGAACAGCTTTATGAAACACCCCCTGAACACTGAATGACTTCCGGGAAAAAAATGTTGCAGCTGCAAAATTGTAGACCTGAAAAACATGATTTTTCATTTCCATACCAGCAAGAAAAATAATATTTTTGTGTACTACTACTACTGGGAGAGTTGGGCGGTGTTAAATCAGCGCCTCCTTTGGTTTGCATGTATACATGTTCGATAAATGACTGCTCCTATTCCATCATACCGCGATATGGAGATATTTGATTACACTTAGATATTTGATAACATATACACGGAAACACAATCGTGGAGGCACAGGAGGAACAACGCCCAGTAAAATAAACACAAACTATATAATGTGAGACTATGCAATGATAAGTGTGATACCAAGAATACCTTCTTGGTGATGCAGATAAGAATATTTTACTTGCTATAAGATGGCTTAAAATCAATTAAATTGCGTTAATTTATATTCTGATCGATTAAGTGCCTTCTACAAATCTCGAGAAAGCTAGAAATCTGGATAAAACTAAGAGTTTATAACAAAAAAAAATAGTTTAGTGTATTTTTGTCTTTGTTTTTGTTTGTCCTCTTTTCTATTTATTTATCCCTTTTTTTTTTTAATGCTGTTATGGGCTTTGGGATGCGCAATGGTCCGGGCAGGTCTTGATTTCATTCATGACGCGACGCCAATGGTGGGCATTATACAGGGCACTTGGATGGAGAATATCCGTCCAAGACGGTGTGCAAGGCTACATCACTCAAATGATACTTTATGTTATATGTTACTGTGCACTTTGGACGGTCTGTTCAACAAGTTAGGCATAGAGCCATGGGGGGGGGGGGGGGATGGGGAGATAGTCTGCCAAGAGTACTAATCTCCCAGTTTGCTTTGGACTGTTTGTTTTTTCCTGTTCCATGATAATGTTGCTGTTTGTTAGTTTGCTTGTCTGTTTGTTTGTAGTCTGACCATGCCAATCTTTGTACAATTTTCCCTGAGACCAAACTACATTGTAGATACACTACAGTCGATGTAAACAGATGCCAATGCACAGCCGTTTCCAGGATAAATACGAGATTGAATGTGCCTATGATTCAAGCTAATGCACAGGCTAGCTTGCACATGGTCATGTGTCGATTACAAGTCCAGACTGACTGTCAAGATCACTTCAAGATGTTTGGTGTCTTCGAGGTCCTGACCAATGAATTTCAGAGTCGTATCCAAGCTATTTCTCTTTCCTTCAGAAGCAAACGTTATATACCTTGCGTTCTGTTCTTCTTCTTGTTTTTTTTGTCACTGACAATCATCCCAATGTTCTGAAACCGTGATCAGACACCGAGACAGTACTAATTTACTCAATAATTCTGTTCGTGGCGAGGCTTGTCAGGCGTGATTAATGTCTCTACCAGGGTTGCAGCTCCATGATCGTCGGATATTGTTGTATTCTATGAATATCGTCGGTATATAACATGAGTATCCTGCACCAGTAATATAATCATGAAATGTCAATCTATAGATACACATACATCATCGATGATAATGACACAATACTGATAATAATGATAATGATAAACGATGATAATTACGATAATAAACATGGTTACAATAAACTGTATACGTCGGGCAAGCTTTGAAATACACCATGCCGCTTTGAAGACGAGTGCAGTGCCTAGATTTGATACACAAACTAAGAGAACAGAAAGGTTATTTGTACCAATGTGTACTTGAGATAATCATGGAATGATGGCTTATAAAGCATTTATCTTTGTTTTTTCTATCCATATCAAGAGATCCGGTCCAGATCAAAGGACACGGCTTGCTACTCACACGAATGGCGTACATAGAGACGGGAAGTGGTTAGTTCACCGTTTGTAATAATTGCGGTTACTACCTACCTGAGTCATTCACCGTGCGAGTAACAACTGTCAAGTGACGTGGGAGTGACAACTGCACGCGTCATGAACGTAGGCCTACTTCTCTTTAAAACGCACTTCATACTAGACCAAATTTTGTCGTTACTAATCGAGGATTTCTGTATCACTTCACTGCTATTTCTTTTTATTGGGGGGGGGGGGGGGAGGGGATGCTTCAAAGATTCTCTTCACAACATACAGTACGATCAGTCGGCACTAATCCGAAGCACACCCGTGACGAAGGTTTGGGAGATAAAATCCTCTCACGTACAACCAGATTATTCTTTCATTATTTCTCTCTGTAAACTGCCCGGATAGAGACTGTCGAGATCATTAAATCCAAGCATAGTAAATCTGCGAGCATACTTCTCTCTTCTCAAGATACATTTAATCATCCTGTCCGATTCAGAGTCATAGATCAGATTTCAATTAAAGCACCCTCTCTGATGTGCATCGTAAAGTCACAGTTAGTTTCGGTTTGTTTGTCTCTTTGCAAGTAAATCTAATGAGAACATACGTGTATTAATGAGCACATGATGAAAGTTTCAAAATGGAAGACCCTGGATATGACTATAATACTTAATAGGTCCTACATTAATGTACATACATTGTATGTCTGTCTTTGATATTCCCATTCTACAATGTATTACGCCACAAGCAGCAATATATAGACATGCCAACAAATTTGATACACCATCATCATTCTCACCATTTATAACAAAGTATGGTAAGCCTAGATCAAACTCTAGGTGATTATACGATAAAAACTAGCATTAGTATTCATATTCGTATACATTGTCATTGACATTGTACTTGTAGAGCAATGTGGTGCAGTGAGTGCTGGTGATCCTTTTTCGTCTAGCAGCTAGCAGATGTTTGCCGAAAATGGAGCTATTTCTGCATTCCATGACTAGGGTCTGATACTAATTATCTATAGAGTTCTGCTGGTGGATACTAGTAACAGATCGACTTGTAAAAATGTATGCAGATCTACAAGTACTAGAAGCTACTAGTACATGTCCATGTCTACAACGTCCTTTTCATAGTCGACCAGATGATGTAAAAAAAGACAATATCACTCCCGTGGCATGGTAGACGATACATCCGAAATAAACCGAAAATATGAAGGTCCATCGTCAATCGTAAGAAAATGAAACAATTCTAGAGATAATCATCAGTCATGTTACAATAATGGATTTCCATGTAGACATACCCCGAATGAATGCCTCCGCGACCCTGTGTCAATAGAAACAGGGAGGTCACCTCCCTGATAGAAACAATCACTGCCAACATGAACAGCGATAAGTGCAAGTGTTGAAGTCGTGAGTGTACAGAGTCAGTCAGTCAGTGTACCATGGAGCTACTCTGTTAGTAGCTCCATGGTACTACTACTACATACACGCGGCTACATAGATCCTAAATGAAATGAAATATGCAACACACGCAAAATTCCTTCAGTGTGATTAGTGAAATGATCAATAAATCATCTGTTACATGACACGGTTTTGTAGCACGTAGAAAAATAAGATACACAACAAAAGGAACAATGTTATTTCTTTTATACATACTCGGTAAGGAGAAATACGATAGGGAATTCCACACTTTGTCCCCGATAGGTGAATTATCCCTTTTCCGTCGAATCTTGTGATTGTGGGTTTTGCAGTCGTTCTGTTCCCCACAACCTCCGGTAGCGGTAGGGTATGGAGTCCTTGTGCGGTACGTGGACTCGAAATCGAGCACCACTTCGTTTATCATCGTTCCTTCACGAGACGTTTCACGATTGCGTAGAAAAAACAGTGATTCCACGATAGTCCATATCACAGGGTGAATAATATCCACTTATCAGATCCGTTGTCATAATTTAGATCCATCAGCTCTGAACATCGTCCATCTGATATCTGAGTACTGATGTTACTTTCGCTGTATGTACACAATATTCCACGTAACTACCGCTCGCGCTGCTGCATGCTGCACACACGGGGATTTCACACCGTTTACTAGCAGTCATTGGCAGTCGCATACGTAGGGCTCGATCGAACGCACACACACTGCAATTCACCTAGAACGTGTAGCCTTTTTTCACGCAGGGTGCACTAAAAGAACCTCACCCCTACTTGTATGGTCCTGAATGATGATACCTAGTGCTGAGTGTACAAGGACTGAGATACAGCTTAATATATGACATAGTCTACATTCTGGACTTATTTGATTTTTCCGTCGTAAAATCGTGATACGCACTACTTGCTTCAAGCATTGTGTTGGTGAAATCCTGAGAATTTATTCAGATTCTCAAGATTCTTGCTTGGCGAGGCTCGTACAAATTGTACCATTACGATAGGAATGTAAAAAAAAAAAGGAGAAAAGTTTAGAATCTAGTCTACCTTCACTCCATCCCTCCGCACGGGCGCTCAGCAATGGAGTTCGCTAGCTCCCTTTTCAATTCGCACTTTGCTTGGCCGTCTGCGAGCGTACCGTGCACTGAGTTTACATCATCAGCGAAATTGTCGTCACTAAGGGTGGGTACAATAACGCCGTAGACACGCTGCTGAGCGTCTCACTACGATACGTTTCAAAAGATTCAGTATTCCACTCATTATACTCATTACAACAGCGAGCCAGCGGCTTACGACGTACCCCACATCAGAATAATCACTTTAGAGTGTGGCTAGCCCTTAGCCATTTACTGAAGTTTTAGTTTGTTTGCCTTGACCGAAAGATCGGTCTGTATCTGGTCGTCGGGGATAATGTTCCGCGGAGACTGCGTCTGACTTCACCGGATCCCCTCCTAAACAAACAAACAAACAAAAAAACAAAAAAACAAAAACTAAACGACTCCTCCGGACAGACGAATCTTTCTGTCTAATGTTTGCCATGTCATGTCGAGCTAGCTTGGTACTAATATGACTGCGAGGAATCTGTGTATTTCGAACTGGACTTGGATATAATTTTGGTGGCCCGTTTTGTGTCACCCGTGGATACGCGAAACCGCTTTCCCATTTGTTTATTTTTCTTCTTTCTTCTTCAAATGGCCTTTTATTTTGAGTCACCGCCATATTTGTTTTTGTTATTTTGTTTCTGTGTTTGTCTCAAGAGTTTGCTCGCCCACTCACCAGTTTTCGAAAATTAGAATAAGAAAGGAAGGGAGAAGGGCAGAGCCGAGAGTAAGGGGGATACTAGTAGTCCGCGTAGAAACACCACAAAAATGAAAAGATGTCCATTCTGTAACTCAAACAAGTCTCAATGTTCAGTTAAGGGGCTGAACGTAGAGTGGAAACAATACTAATGAATGACTAAAAATCATTTCCACTGCCCTTTCCCTATTCATGTGACTGCGTAAACAATAGGTGTCTCCTCAGCAACCTCCTCTCAAGATCACGATGAGAACTATGTGATACCTATACTTGAAAAATCCTTAGCCCTCATGGCATCGATCAGTGCACCTGCTGTCTGTTTTTTGTTCTTTTTAAGTAAAATATGATTTACATACACCTGCAGAAATGGACACTTATTATCATGCATAAGAAATGTGTGAAATAACACTGATATAAAATGATCGCAGTTGGGTAATGACGATGATACAAAATATTAGCCGAAAAGGCATGACTTATTATGAAAACAGTTTTGCAATCTAAGAACGTTTCCGATAGTGTAGGGCCTATATTATGCTCCCCCGTGATTACAAATGGGGCCATTATAGTTTAGCAAAAATTAATTCTTGTAGCATTAACGAATAATCAACCATTCTTTAAACATAAAAAGAGAGTGAATAAGCATGAAGATGTTTTGTGAATACGACTGCTGTAGGGCACATACATAACGTTCTATCTATCGGCCTATCCACTCGACTGAACGGAGGGCGCTCTGGGGGTCTGAGTTCTCGTCGGTTGCTAGACTAGTCTCGTGCAATGACCCTCGCTTGCTGCTCCTATTATACCATTATAGCTGGGGGGCCTTTGCCAAAGACTAGCCATTTACAAGATTCCATTTACTGTATGAGGCCAGTGGCCCTCTAACGAATTTATCGATTAACATCAGTTCCGCCTCTTCATTAACATAGGCCTCCACGCTCAGTCCGTTCGTTTGGTTGTTTTTTTTTTTAATGAAAAGCAACAGACTGGAGATCCTCCGCTTGATCGCAAAATATTGATTTTCCTGATCGCCCGGGAATGGCCTTAATTTCGGGCACATTGGGCAGACTATACCACATGACTAATAGACTTGTCATTCTTTTATTTAATCGCAACATGGAGGGTTTTTTTTTTCCCCTTCATTAATGATATCATAGACAGTAAAGATTGAGAAGCAACAGACCTATAGTTCAATATTCAATATAGGCCTACCTAATTAAAAAAAAAAGTTTTGGTGGTTTGACCCTATAAATGGTAACGTGTGTATGCAATATATCCCCCTTTTTTATTTGTTCAATTTCTATTTTCATTTATCTATTTATTTATTTACTTGTTTATGTATTCATTTATTCATCTAATTTATGTATTAATTAACTGATTAATTTAGTTAGTTATTTATTTATTTATCTATCTATCTATTTTATTTTATTTATATTTTTTGGGTAAGGGAATGATATTCCACTTAAACTCTTTCCACCTTCTGACATACTCGGACCAAGTTTTGTTTACCGGTAGTCATTGAATGTAAAACGATTTCATTTCCAATGAATTTGAGGCTGTAAGACATTTCCAGCCTCCAGTTGAATTGATCTCATAGATACATAATATAATTTTTAAGATTATGTAGATATAAGTACCACTCCTGACACTCTGTGTTCTGTTCAGATTTTCTTCTTCTACTCTAAAGAGTTTGTCAAAGCTAAAATAGATATGTTTTGTGTTTGTTTTGTTATTTTTTTTTTTTTGGGGGGGGGGGAGGGGTCTAGTGTCTGTAATTATTCTTACTTGTAAAAATGGCATTTTATACACACATTGTATTCATGACATGCGTTCATCAATTTCTGTAATACATATTGTAGGCCTACTGTACTTAGATACCAACGGACTTTCTCGAGTGACGTGCGGTTTTTATCGATGCAGTTTGTACAATGTTCTATCTTGCAACAAAATACAACTTTGAAACAATTAAACTGCCGCATCCGGTATAGGTACTATAACAGTGCTACCTCATAAAGATAGGTTGCGCGTATTATACGCACGATGGTACTGCTAGTAAAGAGTATTAGGGCTTGCAATTTTTGTTATCTAGGGGTCTTGTTTGTTTTTTGTCTCCGAGTCCCCTTTATATGCAAGACTGCGAGATTTACACGCACTGTCATCACTGCATACTATGCTGAGACCTGCGAATATTATGCCGATAGAATGCTGCACTTTGCTTTATTCTCATGACATCTTCACTTTTTGAACCAAGAGCTTTGACTTGACTGCATGCAGAGGGAATCATTCATAATCATTGTTACATGCGTCAGTAGAAATTAAAACTGCCTACACACACGCCAGTGCACAGTACAGTGTATATTTCCTTGCCCCCCCCCCCCCCCTCCGCTGCTTTATATGATGGTGTAAGGTTTCACAATTATCGAAACTGCTGCCTGCTCATGTTGCATCCGGATATCTCGAACGACGATGGCTGAACAGATGTATCCTTCACAGTAATAATATACGTTTGTATCAATAATAATCACAATGATATGATGCCCAAATTTGTCAGCAGACGCTGTGCTTTGGATAAACAAAGTGTAATATGGCATATCATGATAGTACATGTTGTATTGCAACTGCTTGACGATTTCAAGCGTACCCCTTTCTTTAACTCAGTCACGGTTCGCCAAGTTGACTTCTGATGCCTGTCATTCCAGGTCATATCGCAAACTTACACCTTTGTCTCCGGCTAGGTTTGCCTTTGAACAATTTGTTGTTCACTTGTGTATTTAGCTGCGCGTTTAGTGTTGCCTTGCACAACCTGCTAAAAGACATAGCATCGTGTCGTATCCTTTAGTACAGAAACATTCCGGAACTTTTGTTGACTTTTTATAGCTAATGTTCAAATACGCGCTAAAAACAACAAAGGTAACTCCCCCTCAGCCTTTGATAGTTTTGAGAAGTGTGCTTTACATTTTGGAGAGATTTATGGAGAAAGTAATTAATAACCATGCAGTGGCGGATCCAGAGGAGGTTACACCGGGCGGGCGCCCCTCTTTATTTTTGGTTAAAACAAAAGAAATAAAAGGAAAAAAATAGGGGGTGCTTCCGCCCCCTTTAATTTTGCAAAGGCGCCTCCCCTCTAAGGAATTCCTGGATCTGCCCCTCTAATGAACCGTTATTTAAAGTGAAAACATAGTCTTACACCATATCGAAAGAATCTACCAAGAAATTTACCTGGCTGACGCGATTTGCCGGGATGATGAGTTGTTTTGGAGTATTTTGAGATCAAAAGTAAAAGTCGGTATACCGACTTTCTTCCAAAAGGATCCAAGTTAACTCGGTCCCAGGGACAACTCGGCCCTATATGCGCACGTTCATCCGCGCCAAATAATAAAAGAGGTTCTTTGATGCGCGCGTTGTTTCAACTCGGCCAATAACTGCGACCAGCCAGAACGCGAAGCGCTCCCATAGTACATAACAACCAAATTGATAACAACACTGTATGGTTGGACCTACTACCCATCGACCGCCTGATGTTTATTTGCTTGATAAGAATATTTAACACTGACATTCACGTTAAAACTTGACCTACGTGATTGAGAAAAATCAGCACTATCAAATGCTGTTGTTCCCTTTTCAATTCGAAGTTTCAGTGCAAAAATATCGCCGTCGTACTTGCGTGGCCTCTTTTCACCTCCCCGCGGTGCCGCTCCTTTTTTTTTTAGATCGACCGCTGTTTTTGCATTGACAATGCACGCAAACCGAGTTGTATTGAACACCGTGTTGTACGAAGCTTTTTTAGAAAATGCATTGACATTACATTACGATTCGGTTAAAATATTCATTCGAAATTTTATCCTTGATTACAACCACTAATGAACAGTGAATTTTGCGTACTAAGCGTTCTGTGCGCCAAAACTACGCGGTCGGTTTCAAAAAGGGTGGTTGATGTGTAGTAGAGCTACTAATACAAGCATGGTATTACCGGACACGCGCATTTTTGCGTACTAATGACATTCTTTACGCGCGAGACTTCGTAGATTAGCCTCACATAATTTTGTGTGGACCGAAATCGCAAAAAAGAAAAACGCGACAGAAAAATGTAAAAACACGAAGAAATTCACATTTTACCTCAAATTTACAGTTGAGTGACCCGCACCTCGAGATAGCTAATATTTATGCATGTTTGAATCACATTTCGTGGCTGAAATTCTATGATATCCCACTCACATAGAGGAAAAATGCTGAAGATTCCAGTAGAACCAAAAGTTCACTGATCGATATCGGAAATTTATAGCTATCGTCCTCAAACGCGAACGATGCGAAATAGTTGTGCGCTATGAGATGCCCGCAACTCGTCACCCGCGCATGCAGCTCCCATAGACAAAGCACGTAAAATAGAAGTTGTCGATTTCTCACAAGGACAAGGTTTTATTGCGTGAACTGTTCGAAATGTTCAAGACAGACATTTAACCGTAAAATACGAAATTTGAGCCTCATTTGCCAATTTTTTCTTTGTCATCCGCTCGGTGAGAATGTGTATGGTGATTAAATTGTGTTATGAATAGTGATTCTGGTGCAAGGACTAGGTGCGAAAAACCTCGATTATTCCATTACGAAAATCGTGTCCGGTAATACAATGCGATTTTGCACCGCGCAAAAAGACAACTCTTTCTAGAGGGGTATATTTTGAAGCATATTTTCTAAACACTGGAGCGAACAATTGACACAAGTTGGCTGAATTCGTAATTTCCAGGAGTCTGTAAGTAAGTGGTGTTATTTTAAGCCGAAATTTCATCATCTGAGTACGGAATGCAAAGCTCGGAAAAAAAAAAAAAAAAGCGTCCGGTTATACGATCGACTCTCCTACAATCCAGAGGGACAACTCGGTCCCGCCATCAAAGTGAGGCCGAGTTGTCCCCGAGTCCGAGTTAGCCTGACCCCGATCGGGGAAGTTCTGAGATGCGAACATTTTTGGTTAATATTTCGCATTTTCGTTGTTATCCAACGAATATCTTCTTATCGCAGCGTTATTCCATACATTTCTTATATAGGCATATTATGATTGTGTACATTTTGGGGCGAAATTTGACAATTTTGTTGGCTTACCAGGGCCCCATTTCCTAAAAGTTGATATGATAGCAACACTCGCTGGAATGGCAACTTCCCATAGCAACAGCCAATCAGGAAGCTGGATTCTTGTCGTCACCATGGCAATTGCCATTCCAACAAGAGTTTCTATCATATCAAGTTTTTATGAAATGGGGCCCAGCTATGTTTTGGCTCTAAAGCGCTAAAGAAAGTCACATCATAAATGTGTTTTTGATGATATTTGCCCCTACATCACATGAGAAATTACACATTAAAGGTCCTGTTACGTTTGGGAGCAGTGATTTAAAAAAAAATGTCAAGATATCACTTTTGATGCATAATGTAGGTCAGTTGTATCACAAAACTGGTATACCTAACATTTTTTGCAATAAAGCCTAAAATATAAGGAGATATCAAGATTTTTGTCATTAAACCATAACTGTATGAGACGGTTTAGTCTGGAAATATTAAATTTTGTGTTATAACTATTTTCACATTTTGCACATTTAAGAATAATTTACATCGATTATACTGGTTTAAATTTTTACAATGTTTGTTTATATCCCTAACTTACATTCTAGAGCTATTTTGAAGCACTAATGTTGGGTTTTTGTTTAATCTGCAAATGGTAGATTGTGCCTTTAATAACATAATGAAATTAAAAAAATTATGAAGGGTAAAAGTCACACATAAAGTAGGCTTACTAAAGTAGGAGATAAAGTAGGAAAGAATACGAATGTATTCACAAGTTTACAAAAAATATGACTTTGCTTGCAATTTTTGAATGCAAAAACAGAGAAACACCATTTTCACGGTTTTCTTTTATGGAAGTGACCATTAAAATGGTTACAGTTCGTTATTCCGAAGGTTCTTTGGTCCAAAGTTCGTTATTCCGAAGGTTCGTTATTCCGAAGATTCGTTATTCCGAAGATTCGTTAATCCGAAAATGTGATAAGGTTTGTTAATCCGAAGATGAAAGGTTCATCAATCCGAAAATGAAACAAAGCTCGCTACTCCGAAGGTTCGTTACGGACCTTATTTCATTTCGGATTAACGATCCTACGGTATAACAAACCTTCGGAATAACGCCACAAATGTTCGGATTAACGAACCCTTTTTCGGATTAACGAAACTCTAGGTATAGGGAATTTGTGTGTTTCGGATTAACGAACCTTCGGAATAACAAACCTCCGGAATAACGATCCTTCGGAATAACGAACAGCACCCTATTGATTATTATATAAACGAAAAAAAAAAAATCTTTTCAATGATACTACACTCACTGTAAAACGAGAAATATTTTTTTTTTTGATACACTGTACCGTGAAAATCATCACAAGTATATTCTAATCATTTCTTTTCAGCAAGACAAAGTGTGCAACGTATGCGCACCTTATGACCTTTATGCAGCAATGGATGCTACCAGTTTTAATTGCTTGCTGGCGCTTCGTCCAATCAGTGCTAAACCTCGAGGTTTCCTAACCTCGAGGTTAGGGCCTGCCGTCTGAACGTAACTAGTGATACAAATTGCAGTTGCAATTCGAAGAATTTCTCATTACCGTATCGGCACTACCTTCAGTCTGTTCAAAGGTAAATATGGAAAATAATTCATACCCCATGAACACAATCGTCATTATGACACGTCTCTGACTAGTTTAGAAAAGGTTCCAAAGTAAGATAATTTTGCAATTACATGTTCATTGCAACCCCCGTGTTTAGAGTCTCGTCTCTGCGACAGCAATGCCGTACACACGGCATGTATTGTGCGACAACAGAGAAGGACACCCTCTATAATGTTATCAGTCAGAGAGGATACAACTTACTCAGCCACTTCGATGTGGAGAGAGACCTGTGACTTGTATTTGATGTGCTGCCAAAGTGCGTATAGACGCCTGCCGTTCAAACTAAAGCGATGATGTACGCGATGACAAAAATAATCAATGAAATAAGTAAGAACAATATATAGTACTGATAATCACGACGATAATTTGTATTATGTGAAGGTGAATGTGTACTTTGAAAATAATGAAATGCTTTAACATAGGCGTCACAATATCTTTGTCTTTCATGCGTTGCTAATCGACCCGTGTTACACAACAGTGAACTTTGAATTACATTTACCCCTTCAAACCCCATCCAGTGGTCTTAACAGCAGCAAGAATGAAGTGTTTTGATTCTTTTTTTTTTTTGGGGGGGGGGTGTAAATTGGTTGATTATTTTTTTCATGCAAGCAGAAAATTGTAAACAGGAGAAAACAACCAAAACAAAACAAAGCAACACCAACACTATACATATTTGTTTCAAAGTCAGCTTCTGTAAGTGTTCAACAATCGTTCGTAAATCGTTTTTAGGTTGTTGCTTACTAAACTTACTTTTTTTTCTTTATCGTCTTGATTCTTCGCATCTAAAACACGGGACTTCATCCCTTTTAATGAGTTCAGAAGAATTTCTTTCGTCTGCAGGTGTTAAACGTGTACTTAGAAAAACTAATCATTCACAGACATGAAATTATGAGGAAATATAAGTGATGCCATTGATAAACAAGACTTACAATCATTCGAAAAGACATTTAATCACTTGGTTAGCTGCCTTTAAACGGTAATGTGATATTTGATAACACACGTAATTTTAAAGGGATTGTGTAGTTTTGGTTGAGACCTAATTTCAGGTTTCTAACATTTTTTGGTGAGATAATGAGAAACCTCTTATGAAATATAAAAGAGCATGTAATTCTATGAGGAATTCAACGTTTATTAGATGAAAATTGGTTTTGAAATGGCTGAGATATCCAAAAAAGAGCGATTCTAATAAAGTGTGGGACCCACACGTTATTACGATCGCTTTGTTTCACTTTTTTTTTTGATGTTTCAGTGATTCCAAACCCGATTTTCATCAAATAGTTCGAATTCCTCTTAAAATGATATGCTCTGTACTATATCATGTGTTTTCTTGGTATCTCGCAAAAAGTTAGAAGGCCAATTCTCATCTCCACCAATACTGTACCATGCCCTTAACGAAATCATACTTTTAACCTTTATCAATATTTCAGTAAATTAGATTTCTTTCATGAGTCAGGGTAACTAAAAAAATAATAATAATAAAACGGATGATTTAAGCACAATCAAGCTGACAAATAGAGCGATTGCTGCATGATAATAGTTGGGAATACTGCGATGTATACAGCTAGAAATGCAATACCATGCAAGTCGGTTCATAATAACACTCTTCATAATCTTTCAATAATTTTGGATATCCTCTTTTCCCTGATAAAATCTTAACTTTTAAGGATATCATTTTGTTGATGCTTTCTCATATCAACGTTGCTCCGACCAGGGAAGGGAGGTTGTTAGGGTTCATGGCTGTGTCAAAGAGTATCGCTCTCCAGCCCCCCCCCCCCCCCATCACCCCCAATGGTTCTTGGACTCCTGCATTAGAGCGGAAACTTACACAGAAAACGAGGAAATAGGAACGAATGTCGAAGTGAGATAAAGGAATTGAACCCCGAGTTGTGTAACGTCCGAACCAATACTGGCCGAAAATCCTGTGTGTACAGGTACAGTCGTCGGTCGCCACACTAAACTGTTGACTAGAAGAGTGCAACCAATGAAAAACGCAGTTCATCATGATAGAATATTTTCTAAATACGCGACGCATATTCTCTCTTTGATGAGGGCAAGTTCTCATTATATCAATGCATAATAGCCGAACACCATAAAACGCCTGAATGGGTATAAATAGTCATCGGTTCCATACACTAACATGACTAATGACCTGCCCCAGGGGGAGTTTGATGCCTGCTTGACGTATTTTTTTTTTTGACGTAAAAGGTCACCCCCTACACCACACTACACACACACACACACACACACACACACACACACACACACACACACACACACAAAGCATGTTACACCAAGTGCAATATACCACACCATTAGCTACTACTGCAGAACTACAGGGGATACAAAGTATATGGCATGATACATAATATATATGGCGAAAACCGTTCCTGAAGTGATCCTATATCAATAGTATTGAGAGATACGTCGGATTCTCCGCATTTGATTGCCCAATATTATGTTTTGCAATTCGTGACAATACACACGCAAATTTTTTATCATCATAATATATATACATTCGAGGAGTTAACAAAACGCAACCTCTGCTTGGAAATCCATTCCGATTGGTTAATGAAAATAGTTGAGTCATTTAGCCGCTCAGGCTTGGCAAAATGTGGATCGCTGTGAATTCTTTTTTCATGCTTTTACATTTAAATCATGAAACGCTTTACCTTTCACGAATATTTCGATTGTATCTACATGGATCATGATACTAAAATATATTCCAAGTTATTGTATACCTGCAGGAGAGAGAGGGGAAGGGAGAGACCTCACAGAGTATCTTCAATGCCAGTGGAAACTGCTTCTGTTTACTCTTCAGTCCCTACAAATTATTTAGTGGTGACTTATGAAAATGGAAATGAAAGTATGTCACTATATTTTGGCTGAATGCGTATTAGATTCTTTTGTCTCATTTTTTTTTTCGTTTGTCTTTGTCTGTGCATGTGTGTGTGTGTGTCTGTCTGTCTGTCTGTCTGCCTGTCTGTCTGGTAGTCTGTGTGTTCTCCATTGTGATAACTACAAGGTGAAAACTCGCATTTTCTGATTGCACAATAACTTGAAGGCAGGATGACAGATCGTTTGTGACATGCGAAAAGATATAAGATGACTATCAAGGGAACGATTATGGGATGGTAGCGATCGATTGACGAGGACATAAAGGGAATTATGGACTATACGATCGCATTGCGAATATGACCGGACAAAATTGGCGTACCTGTCTCCGCGATTATCCCGCAAACTCGAGAGATCCTCTGGCGAGGGGTGAGGTCTAGAGGGATGATGCCAAGCCTGCTGTTACGGGGAGTCCCAGATGAGACTAGCCGTGCTAGCTGCTGCCCACTGACGCCAACTGTCGGTTCCATGGCTACAGATCGCTCGCTCCGAGATCAGACCAGAAAGGCGGGACGAAGACCCAACACGCACGTACAAACACGACTCCAAAGAGACCTAATCCAGGTTGTTCAGGCAGGGTGATCTGACTGCTTTTTACAAAAACTGACTACCGTTCTCGTTAGCAAACACATTCGTGCTTATCTTCGTGGACACACTTCAACGTGCAAAATCGTGCTCCTATCCTATAAAACCGCATTAAGACTGTGGAAACGGGGTTCGAGAAAACTCGGATTTCCGTTTTTCGATTCGCATGATGATAATCAGCCTATGGTAAATAAGAGCAGGTTTATCACCACGTGTAAACTATGAAAACAAACACGAAAGAGAACGCACACTCACGCACAAAACAGCCTAATGGTTTTGCGTAGCAAATGGACAGCACAGTATATAGCATACAATACGGACCAGAACCTACTTCCCAAGTATTTCCAAATACTGCAGACAGCCCAGTAGAATAAATATTTGTGTGGCGTGAGATGAGTTAGTCTTTACATTGACTCTTTAAATTAAGTCCTGCACAAAGATGGTGCTAATTAAAAGACCGCTGTTTTTTGTTGCTTTGTTTGAATTACGTAATTCCATGTCAATTTCCACTGCAAGGTTTAGGCTTCATGTATATAGGTCCCGTAATCCATAAAACTCTAAGGATGGAACTGCATGTGAAGAACCACGGTGCCAGTCGACGGAAATTGCTGGATTAACGCTCTTGTAATCCCGAATAACAATGACAAGTAACAGAACGTCGGGGCTGACCTCTTGAAGACCCGACAATAATGACTCAATGCCAGCATCACCTGCGGACATTTAACCATTGTTGTTGTTGTTGTTACCAGATGGTTGAACGTTTTTTCTCTCTCTCCTACAAAAGTAAATCCCTCTCTAACCCCCCCCCCCCCCGTTGTTGTAATCATGTCGTTATTGGTAAAGAAAAACAAAACAAAGAACATGTTAACATTATACCAGGTCCATGGTCGCATTCTGTACACCATGGCAGGTAATGACACACTATCTTATAAATACTATCGCTTACAGTGAACAAGTTACAAAATAGTTAAATAGACATAAAATTTTGGTGATTGACAAAACTGTCAAACAAAAATCTATTTAATCACCTCACATTTTCTGAGTGTATAAGTGTTAAATGTTTTGAAATGCATATGTTAAACACGTTATTTTTAAGTGTTTAATATGTATTTATTTCATAGACTTTGCAGGAATGTCCAGTGCTGTATCTCTTTAGTGTCTGTGACGTCATTCTATATCACTCTTCTTAAAGGACAAGTTCACCTTCATTAACATAAGGATTGAGAGAATGAAGCGCTATTAGTAGAACACATCAGTGAAAGTTTGAGGAAAATTGGACAATCGATGCAAAAGTTATGAATTTTTAAAACTTTTGTGTTGGAACCACTGGATGAGGAGGCTCGTGATGTCATATGAGTACAACAGTATAAAGGAAATGTAAAGAAAATTCAACATATTTTCGCTTTTTTCGCACAATAAAAGAGCACTTGACTTGCTTCTTTCTAAAGGCAATGGGAATAATATTACCCATAACATAATATTATGTCAGTAATGAGTCAAGGGAATGTGTACTTTTTTCAAAAGATGAAATTTTGTGAAATTCTCTTTATATTTTCCTTATAATTATTGTTGTACGCATGTGACATCATACACTGCAGTAGTCTTCTCATCCAGCGGTGACTGCACGAAAACTGTCCGATTTTCCTCGAACTTTCAATGATGTGTTCTACTAATATTGCTACATTCTCTCAATCCTTATGTTAATAAAGGTGAACTTGTCCTTTAAACATGATTATTCTCCTTTGGAAGGGATTGTATAGTTTAGGTAGAGATGGGGATCAGGTTTCCAACTTTTTGTAAGATATGAGAAACCTCTCATGAAATCTGAAAGATCATATACAATTCTAAAAGAAATTAAAAGCTTATTTAATGAAAATTAGTTTTTCAATGGCTGAGTTACTCCAAAACCAATGGGTCCTGGTAAAAGGTGGGCCCACCTTTTATTAGGAACAGTTAGCTTTACTTGGTTTTGGATATCGCAGCTACTGTTCAAAACCGATTTTCATCGAATACACTTTGAGTTCCTCTTAGAATATGCTCCTTTCGCAATACGTCAAAATCTGAACCCCCATTTTAACCAAAATTACATAGTAGCTGCGCTATACAAATTTGTCTAATTATTATCATTACTAAAACTATCACATTCCTTTAGCTACACAGCTCATCAAAGAACGTCATAACTTGATGTCTGCTAAAGACACAACATAACAAGTGAAAATGATTATACACAAGGAAACAAGTGAAATATATTTTGTAAGAAATATCATGCATATTCATATTATGCATATCTTAATTCATATGATTGTGTACATCACGAATAGTGTCAGCCTGCTATACGAACAATTTGAATAAATCAAATGCTTCTATATCCAACACACAATGAAATCGTGAATACGATATTTGAGGTCTAATGACCCGTCAGTTGTACTGAAACGACACAGTGCTACAAGTTGTTATACAGGTATGTCGGCGAGATTCTGACACATTACTTAAACTCACATGGTTGGCGTGGACAATCTGTCACCTATATACATTGATGTTAGTATACTGATATATTTCTTAAATTTAAATTGGATACAATTACACTGTTGGTCATAAAGGTGGAATATTTTTTTTCTTCTCAAATTTTAACGGCATACCTATTACAATTTGCTTGGAAAATGACATGTTTGATGTATGTCAATCACTTAACTTTGTTATCACACCTTTACAGTGATTTTGAACAAGTACAGCTGTATGGCTAAATCATTATAAACTATGGGCATAAAACAACACTGATAGCATTACAAAGGAAACTATCAATAGAATATTTGTTTTGAATAAAATAATTCAATTTTCCAGATTACTTATTTGTTGGTGATTCTTGAAATTGACAAGTTCACATGAAATTTAAGTTATTGTTCGATTTCACTAACATCGGGTACGTCCACCCTGGGTATATCCACCCCTATAGCACTAATCAGAGCGCGTAGGCGTTGTAGCAGGCTGTTTATCAGGTTGTTGATGACGTCGACAGGTATGGCTTCCCACTCTTCCCTCAACGCAGCTGCCAACTCCTGCAGATTTTGAGGAATGACCTCTCTGCCGTTGATGACTCGGCCTTGGGCATCCCATGCATGTTCTATGGGGTTCATATCTGGCGAACAAGCTGGCCATGACATCTGCTTAACCCCTCTGCCTCTAGGAATTTTCTAACTGCAGCCGCCCTGAGTGGTCTAGCGTTGTCATTTTGCAGTCGGAAATTATACCCATACACATGTCTAGCATAATATGGATGGCAGTGGAACTCCAATTTCTCCCTGTAGACAGCGGCGTTCACTAAATAAGTAAACGTCACTCGTGGTGCCATCCTGCACCACGAGTGGCGTTTCTCCACCTTAATGGATTCCGGCCCAGACCATCACTGACCCTCTTCCACCTTGGGTTGTCTGGTGGACACAGTCATCCAGAAGGCTTTCCCCAGCTAACGGGCGAACTCGCTGTCTCCCATCTCTAAGGTCAAGGATGAGCCGGCTCTCGTCCGTGAAGATAACGTGTTGCCAAAGTCCCAGTTGAAGCATCCCGTGCTGCCTGGAGACGAGCTACCGTGTGGTAAACCGTAAACTGTAAACCGTAAACTGTGGACATCTAACCAATCATCGTAATCGGTAGCCATGTTGTATCATTCTGAGATTGACTGCTGATCTTGAAACGTTGATTCCACGATGTCTCCTCCACAGGCGTTGAAGACGACTCGCGGGTAACTTCCGGTTTCTGCGGCTAAGATTCAACAGTTGGCGATCATCTCTTCTTGTTGTCAGTCTGGGACGTCCTGGTGATTTCCATGGCTGCACATTTCCTCTCTCACGATGACGCTCTAGGATTTTAGTGACTGCGCCCTGTGAAATCCCTAGGATTTCTTCTATACGAGTCTGCATGTAGCCCTCGTGCCTAAGCGCCACCACTCTCCCGCGCATTGTCGTCAGCATTGGACCAGGCATAGTCTAGGGGGACTCTTTACAGATTTTTAATGAAAACAGTACAGGGAACTTGGAAAGAATAATCTTTCTCTGCACGGTGCAAAATCAGCAAAAAAGGCAATATTTCAAGTGCACATGGCTTTATAGTCGGCACAAGGAAACTTTGTTACGTAATAACACATTCCTCATCTTCAAATATCTCCTGAACAGTGGGGTAACAATATTACGTTATCAATAACATGCCAGCTTGTCTACAGACAGTCTTTTAAATGCAAACAAAACGGTCGACTTTTATTCAATACAAAATTATTCCACCTTTTTGACCAACAGTGGTTTAACTCGGTTTAACTCTACAGTTTTCTTCCTGATTGATTGAATATAAAATTACTTTAGTAATATCGTTTGTAGTTCTTTCATCTTCCATAAAACAATATATTTACATAATCCTGCGCGTGACTGTTAGTCTGGCTCAATATAAACTTTGAACATTCTTGAGCAGTATTTAAATTAAATGAACTCACGGAAATGTATTATCGCAAATGCTAACCACACTCACGTTTATGACATAGGAGCCTATCATCTAATATATATGTATATATATATATATATATATATATATATATATATATATATTTATTTATTTATTTATTTATATTATCATATAAATATATTTTTTTTTTTTTTTGGGGGGGGGGAGTTGCTACATAATCAATAGAAAATTGCCAGATGATGACATCATCAGCTCACTCATTTGCATATTAGTGCCTACCCTAGTGAACTGATAAGTTAAGATAAGCAAAACTTTGCAATTTCATAAGCTTTACCGATTTTTGTTTTCGATTTTGATCAAATTTTCACTGTTGTGAAAAAAAAGTCACTCTTTCTACTAGTCCCGAATTGCCTTTTGAACACGTCAGTGAGTCCACATAATGATAATCTGTATAGGCCTACAGGATAATCACAAACACACACACACACTTTTTTTTTTCAATGATATTTTATTGATTTCATTCAAATCATTCATAAATCAACCCATTCTGGGTGTAACATGAACATAAAAACGGTACAAATGCCATTCAAAAGACAAATCCATTACCAACTTATACTGCCAATCATCTCCCTTCAACATAACAACTCGATTATAAATCAATCCTACTGACCATTTCTTCACGAGAAAGTATTGACATGTACAAAAAAAAAATCTTTTACTATGGCATACTTATACTGCCAATCATCTCTCTTCAACATAACAACTCGATTATAAATCGAGTATATAAGGGTATATATATACAAGGGTATATACATAAAAAAACAACAAAAATACATTATACAAAACTAGAATGAAATAATTTCATTGAAAATCAAATCCCCATCCCCACCAACCCCGATGCACTCAAACCTATCTCACACCCCACCACAACCCCAAACACATACATCCACAACCACCACACACATACACCCCAAACACCAAAACACACACACACCCCAAACACCAAAACACACACACACACACACACACATACACCCCACACACAAACACACACCGAAGCGATACCACCTTCCTTCCTAATGAAAACGACTTTCAAATGTTGATTGATACGTACAACATACAAGCGTGTAATGGGCCGTATGCAGAAAAGCATCGTCCGCCCGCACCCAAATTCCGCTCCAAATACACATTCAAATTCATCAAACAAAACTCATTAAACTCCTAACTGCTGATAAAATCCTATAACATTTATGCCAACAAAAACTTACCCCTCCCCGCGCGCGGCCAATGACACATTATATTGCCTTCACCACTGATAACTACACTGTACTAAAAAAGAAAAAGAAAACAAAACAAAACAAAAGAAAAGAAAAAGAAAACAAAACGAAACGAAAGCTCTCGTTTCAGAAACATTTCCCCATTTCAGCAAATGTAATCCCAACTTATTTCTTTTTATAGCAATTTCTTTTTCTTCATCCCGAAAACTTTTTATTCTTTTACAAATTTCCTCCAAAGTAGGAATTTTTCCCTCCGACCTAGATCTAAAAATAATATATTTCAGAATAAAAATTATTGTATTATAAAATTTTACTTTTGGATCCCTTCCCGTAACACCAAAATGAACATCTCTCCACTCTACATTTCGAAGATCTGCCATCTCAAACCTATCTATCACTTCCTGCCACAAATTCTTAACATACACACAATCCCAAAATAAATGTTTATATGTTTCTACCGATTGCTCACAAAAAGAACACCGGTTATTTGCAACGAAACCAAACTCAAAAAGATTCTCCTCTCTATAAACAACTCCATATAATAATTTATACTGAAATTCCCTAAGTTTTGTTAGAAGTGTTGTCATTCTTGGTCTTAAAAATATATGTGTAATTTCCTTTTTCGAAAACAAATTTTGGCCATCTTTCATTCGTAAAATATACAATTGCTGTAAATTTGTAACAAAGAGTTCATACACCTTTCTAAATGAAACATCTTTCAATAAAATTACATTCTCAAAAATTTTCAAAGAAATATTATATTCCTCTTTATCAACAGAATAAAAATCATATATATTTCCCTCAAATTTCTGGCTTCTTACAACAACCTCCCCTATTTCCAAAACTTTAACTATATTTTCACTATCTAATCCTAACCTGTGAAAATATACTGCTGATCTCATACAATCTTTTTCCAAAATTTGCTTGACTAAATAAATATTCTTCCTATATAAATTTTCACAAAAAAAAATCATTTTCCCTTTACACAAATAATCCTTGTTATTAAAAAAAAAATTGATTAATCTTTCCTTCTTGATAATTCCGGTTATTCTCCATTTCTTGCCATGCCCTCAAAATTTCTAAATAAAACAATGGTACATTAAACTTTAGTAATCGTATATCATAATTGCACAAAAATATGAATCTTCCTCCCGCAGTCCTAAAAATATAATAAAAAAAAGTTTCCATCCCATAAGCTTCTCACCATATAACAATCGCTTCAACCACATAATTCGTTGACTCTTAACAAACAATTCAAAATTTGTCATTCTAAGACCGCCCTCACTATAATCCTGGTAACAAATAACCCTTACTAATTCGATCTTTACCATCCCATATAAATTCAAAACAAATTTTATTAATATCTGCCACTACCCACTGTGGAACCTCTATTGATGAAGAAACATAATATAATTTAGACAAAGCATATGTTTTAAGCAAAAATATTTTTCCCATTACAGTCAAATCTCTTTGTCTCCACCATCCCAAAAGTCTTTTAATCTTACTCAATATCTCTTTATAATTCAATTCTTCTCTGACCTTAATATCCAATGCAAAATGCACTCCTAAAATCTTTATTTCAGTTGCAACATTACCCATTGGTAATCTTTCATGTTCTCCCTTTTTCTTCCCTATACTCATTACCTTTGTTTTATCAATATTAACCTTCAAACCACATAATTCATAAAAATCCTTAAATATTTCCTATATTCTGATAATTGATGACCTATGTCTAACAAATAAAGTCATGTCATCAGCATATAAAACTTGTCGAACCTCAAAATTCTCAAACTGAATACCTCTAATCCCATTATCCCTTCTCACCGCCTGCGCCAGAATTTCCATTACCAATAAAAACAAATATGGTGATAATGGGTCACCTTGCCTCACCCCTCGCTTTATATCAAAATAACCTGTCGAAACACCTCCGTTCATAACACAACTACTAATTCCATTATACATGATTTTTACCCAGGAACAAAACGACTCACCAAACCCAAATAATTCTAACACCTTAAATACGAATTTGTGCGAAACTGAATCAAACGCTTTTTCAAAATCAACTGCTATGAAATGCCTCTTCTTCACAATAATTAATACAATGAAAAATCATATTTATCAAACGCAAAGCCTCACCAATATACTTGTTTTCTATATAACCAACTTGATCCAAATGAACAATCTCATGTAAGACTCCCTTTATTCGCTTTGCCATTATCTTGGAAAGCATCTTATAATCCGTGTTCAACAAAGTAATCGGTCTATAATTCTTTATAAACAATGGATCTTTGCCCTCTTTTTCACTCAATGTTATTTCACCTTGTTTTTTAGACGTTGCTAAACAACCTTTCTCAAAAGCTTCATTGAAAACTTCAACCAATAAACTTCCTATTTGTGGCCAAAATGTAAGATAAAATTCAACTGTAAATCCATCATTCCCAGGTGATTTATTCAATTTCATACATTTTAAACACTCCCAACATTCTTTTTTAGTAAGTTTTCCTTCACACAAATTCTTACTTTCATCACTTAATTGAAACAGTGGAATCTATACGTATATACACGTGATATAAGCAATATATCACGTTACTGGCTACCTCCGCGTTGCCAAGGCAACACTCAAACACCAATCGGACACAACAATCAGACTGGAGGGTAATTTGGTATACACAACAATCCTCATGAAAGGATTGGAATGACATAATAAACTTCCTATTACACTGAGCACAAACCAAAACTTTAGCGAAGAAAAAAAAAAACCCAACAAATTCCTGAGTTTACCTAGATGGCAGAGAAGAAAAAAAAAATAGACTATCTTCAATGCAATCAAAATCTGTACATACTTGTACAATTAAAACTCAAACCGACAACATTGTTGCAACATGTGGTACATAAAAACGACAACCACACACACAAAAAAAGAAACGTTTGGCATACTAATCCGCTCTACCCATTCAAGTTGCAATAAAAGCACATAATATATACTTAAACAATCCTCATTCACGAGTTGTTTCTAGTTTTTTTTTTCCATATATAAATCTTTCTTGTAAATTAACGCTCTCCACAGTGAGTGGCCGTTTTCTTTCTATACCAAAACAGCACTGGAACAACCAGTTAAAGGAGCAAAAATATCTTGAAGAATCAATCTCATGAAAAAAAAAAAAATAGATAACGACATGGCTTACCAAACAAACAAATCAACCTGTGTAAACCAATGTCTTCACCGAAACCTGTAGTGGCAGATAGCCACTTTGACAGCATGGAGTCACATTTTTTTTTATAAATCAAAAATATAATCTTTCCTTCGGAACATAATGATTCCACAACAAACAAAGGAAAACGTCAGGTTAACATGTCCCCCATTATGCCTAAAGCGGGAAACCCTTATCTCATTACGTTACTGGCTGCCTCCGCACTGCTCCAGGCATTTCCAAGACGTCAAACGTATATTCAAAGACACAACAGAAATACCATAGGAGTCGACTGCTTTGTTTAACCTGTCACCCACTATGCCTTCAATAATAAACATTCGTCCAATTTACATATTCCGTGGCTGACTGTCTCCGCGCTATCCAAGGCAGCGCAGAAACAGCCAATGAGAGGGCCACATGGCCTACACAACCAAACTCGTGAAAGGTTAAAAAAAAAAACTATTTCAATACTCTCAATTCCACTGAAACTGACAAAAACAAATTACGAATTCCTAATTTGAAACATCAACCAAAATTCCTAAATACATCTGCATTCTTCATTAAGCATACAACATTTCATAACATATAAAATCCATCCTATACAATTCAGTTACTGCCAAACAAGACCAAACCCCTAGCGGCAGGTGGCCACTTGGAATGCATTTAACAATGAGCACATGCAAAATAGAGTCTATATTGCATAAAAGGACCCCGGGCAACACCTATTCAAAAAAAAAAAAAATACACACACACACACACACACACACATACATACAGTTAACTGGGGAAAGAAGAGGAAGCAAACCCAAAAAATCGGATCGCCAGTGAGATTTTCCAGGATATTTCGATGAGAAGACAGTCATGTTCTGAACACATGATACGAAAGCATTATTTACAGCTATTACAAATTCAACCGCGCAACTACTATACGCAGTCGTTTAATGTCTTTTCAAGCCAACGATATAAAAACATGATTACGAGAATCCCATATCTCACTCGACATTCTGTTAGAGTAACAATAACTACCATAACAACATGGCAATTCTCTCTCTCTCTTCTTTCTGTCTTTAAAACAACAACAACAAACATGGCAAAATGCTTAAAGCTGATTGGATGATGACATCGAAATTGCATGGAAAGCAAAATACTTACTTGTACTATATTGAATCTACACACAGCATTATACTGCTACATTTTTTGAAACCACTCTAACGAACCGTGAAACTGTGCCATTATGGAGGTTTCTAGCCAATAAACCCCAAAACCCTATATTAAAAAATTGTAAGTGATAAAACCTTTGTGCTTGTGAAATGGTTCACCATTCAATGACGATTCACTTGAATCATACGATCAATCTATATATATATAAAAATAGTACTATAGTATAGTTATTTTACTATTCTCATGTCGCTCATCGAATAAACTTTGAGTTACGCTTAGTTTATTGTATGCTCTGTAACATTTCATAAGTAGTTTCCAATCATCTTGCAAAACGTCAAAATCTGAATCCCCATTTTAACCAAAACTATCACATCCCTTTAGCTACACAGCTCATCAAACAACGTCACAATTTGATGTCTGCTAAAGACAGTCATGTATAACAAGTGAAAATGATATACACAATAAAACAAGTGAAATTGTAAGAATTGTAAGAAATATCATGCATATTCATATCATGCATATTTTAATTCATATGACACATTGTGTATATAGCGAATACAATGTCAGCCTGCTATAAGAACAATTTGAATAAATCAACTGCCTCTATAACCAAGACACAATGAAATCGTAATACATCATATGAAGTCCAATGACGTCAGTCGTACTGAAACGCCACAGTGAACAATGGTGAAGTTGTCATACAGGAATGTCGACAAAACTCCGACACAGTTAAACTCACATGGTTGGCGCGGACAATCTGTCACCTATATACATTGGTTTGATATAGTATATTAATATGTTTCTTAATCTTAAGTTGGATACAATTATAATCGGTTCAACTCTACAGTTTCCTTCCTGATTGACTGAATATATAATTACTTTAGTTAATCTTTTGTAGTTCTTTCATCTTTCATAAAACAATATATTTTGTGTGGCAAGTTCCTCATAGTCATGAATGTGTGATTTCTGATGACATAATAGTGCGCGTGACTGTTAAGGCTTAAAATAAACTTTGAACATTCTCAAGTAGTAAAATGAACACATGAAAATGTATTATATCAGAAATGATAAGAAAGCATTATTTATAGCTATTACAAAACCAGCCCCGAAACTGCTACGCAATTGTTAAATGTTTTTTCAAGCCAACGATATAAAAACATGATTATGAGAATCCCATTTCTCATTAGAGACATGCTGCTGAGTAACAGTAACTACCATAACAACATGGGAAATGTTTAATGTTAATTAGATAGTGATATCAAAATTGCATGGAAAGCAAAATACTTGCTCGTAATACACTGAATCTACACGTACACTATACTGCTACTTTTTTTTAAACCACTCTAAAACATAAGTGTGCTATCATGGTAAGTTTTCTAGCCAATAAACCCCCAAAACCCTGTACAATCTGTATTAATAAAATTTCTAAGTGATAAAAAACTTTGTGCCTGTGTAATGGTTCACTATTCAGTGACGATTGACTTGAATCATTGAATCAATCAGTACAAAAAGAAAGAAAGGAAAAGAGCTAAGGCTGGTCGGACATCTCGTTAACAATCTCACAACGCACCAAATCCCATTGATTGGCATCGCTCTGTAACCATGTTTACCACCTTATGAGAGCAATCACTGGTTTTTAGAGGCAGTTCAAAATAACAATGTACATCTCTTATAGCGATAAGAAAAGATGACGTTGTACAAATAATCATATACAATGTTGTATAATATCGTAATCGTGCGTCTAAACTTTGAATTGCACAATTTATTTCAGCTAGTGTGGATGCTATAAAAATGATCATTGAATCACGAATGGGTGTTTATAACCACTTCATTCTCTTTCGTATGAGAAAAGAATCGACCAAACCAAGATGTCTTCTTCACTCAGGTCAATTTATAGTACTTCAAGTCTCACACTTGTTCAGTTCACTTGATATACCTCAATTGGTCTGTTTATTTTATCGTACCACAAATACCACAGTAAGTTGGGGAAAGAATCTCTTGAATAAGCCAATCTTGCTTGATAAGGACCAGCTAGCTGCAGCTGACAATTAAGGCTGTATCAATATTTTCCGCTAATTAAAACAAAACAGAGCCTCGATGTGTTGTCGTAAAATTTAAAGGGACAGTATGTTGTGTACCAGCGCATTATTCCCAAATATATACGATTTTGGAGAACTTTATTTTTTCGCTTCTTAACGCAAAAGACAGATGTTGTTACTGAATTCTATGTTACTTCTTTATTTCTTAACGCGCCATTCTGTTTGAGATTACTCATTTTAAGATGTGCTTAAGAGTATACCCTCTATAATTTTAACTCTGAAGCAAAGTCGACGCGAAATCCCAGATTTTTCCATGGGTGATTAAGACATAATTCTTCGGTACAGTCTAAACTGGGTCATGCGAATACAATCAACAATATTACTAAACAATGTGTTTAGATATTTTCTTTCATTCATCTCTGTTTATATGGGAATGGTTTCCTTTAAAAGGTGTCTTTTCCTTTTGCACGAGACCCTATTAGTAGTACATACTCAAACAAGGCTTACATGATTTTACATCCAGACAACCCAAAATTGTCGATCAAAAGTGTCTCTGTTTTCCGTAATAAAAAAACTCGCAAATATATATAAACACAATCCTGATCATATTTATCTATTTATACGTTGCTATCACTGATATAAGGCACGTAAGAAAGACGACAAACAAATAATCAAAACTGTATGGCTTGGCCACCTCTTATATTCTTTTCTTAACATCATTGTGTCCACTAATTTTTTTTTTTCATAGCAGCATACAGTAGCATACACCTGGTATCGCTACATAGTATTCATAATATTTTGTATGGATGAATGAAAGACATGTGGATCAATACATGATATACATTATCTTATCGTCACGTTCATACACATAACAGCAACTGTCAAGATAACTCTGTAAGTTCTGGAGTACTTCTATTCGTCCCATCAGTGGTAAAAGGACGTTAGATTCGTGGGCCTTGCACGAAGTTAGAACTGTTTCGGCTCTCATGTTGTTAGTCAAAAGTTCATGGTTAAGATGAAGTCAAAGGTTATATGATACTTAGTAGGACTAATAAATGCGAACTACTGCAGTCATTGATTGTGCATGAAGAGAGGAAAAAAGACATCATTTTGATTTTGGCCAATGATTTTAATGAACTGGCTAAACTAGCTCACACAATTGATGATCTGTAATGGTAATCCATTCTGTGTAGTAATTGAATGCAAAAAAAAAAATAGATTAAATAGCCTTTTGTGATGATCGGCAGTAATTAAGGATGGGGTATCGGGTGCACGTCACGAGACCAACACCCACGAGTCATACAGCCTACGAGTTATACAGCCCACAAGTCATACAGCCCATGACTTCGACAATAAAAGCAAACAAGGCCCACGAGGCCGACACATTAAACTCCGTGTTATATATCTGTCGAACTCGTGGGCTGCTTTTACCTAGTGTCGGTCTCATGGGTAATAGGCTTTATTTGCCTAGTGTCGAACTTTTGGGCTGTAGGACTCGTGGGCTGTATGTTTGTATGACTCATGGGTGTCGGTCTTATAGGACGACCCCGGAGTATCCAGAGGGCCCCGCCTCTTTTATTCACGGGTCCAATGTGATTATGCTAACCAATCAAGCTTCAGAGAAATCATGTTCATGCAGGGGCACGTCATCCCGCGTCGTGACGTATGACGAATCGAAAGTCGGAGGACCAATGGCCGACAGTTCTGTGTCAGTGGGTGGAGCCTTCTCAGGGAGAGGTGGGGCCGGAGCATAAGTAGGATTGACCATACCACTATCCCCAAAGCTCACCTATAGAGAACATACAAAGGAGTAAAAGAAAGAATTTCAAAATGATCGCAGGCAAATTCGGGCTTGATGAAGAACAACAGTGCCTATAAACCTAACTTTTATATGATTGACTACCAATGGATTTATTAAAGCTATCAAAGCAAGTTTAATAATATTTTAATGTTTTATATACATGTACACGTAAGTTTTGAATTCCTTTTTTTTTGGGGGGGGGGGGGGTAACAAGTATATGGAACCAAACAGCTGTGTGTGCAGTTTCCCTTGTGAATTTCAGTTGGATATCATTGTCACCACCACAACAGCAAAAACCACAGGAACTACAGCAATGACTACAACAACGACCGTGAATGTTAGCAAGAACGGTATACCTGTTCTCGTTGCATGTGAACAACCCCGGCCTCCGCCGCCGCCTTCCTCGCGTTCCGTCGTCGATGAAGCCTGCACAACAAAATGAAACCGGGATCAGACGTGACTAGCTCTAGACTCCGAAAATGTGTATATGGGTCAAGGTCTATTTCTCCCGAATATTTTTTTGTTTTATTTTGTTTTGTTTTTTGTTTTTTGGCTACAAACTGTGAAGGACGTTCGCAGGAACTATGTTCAGTTTCCACGTATAGCTGGTGATCGAACTAGACCGGATATTGATTCGCGGAAATCTTATCCCAGGCGCACGTCTACAACAACTTGCCAGCCAGTTAGGATTTTCTGGTATCATCCGACTATTTGATAATCTGATTCCTAGAATACACAAATTGCACAAAATTCCTGATATACTGCAGAAGCGATCGATACTGCTGCAATCCAACAATAATAATCGCTGTCTAGACAACCATTTGCTAGAGGAATAACATGGATCATACCGATTTCTCTCTTTTTTCGATAATTCTAAAGTCTTTATCTGGTGGGTCAATATTCGTCCGTCATTATGTCAATTGCATAATTGTAAATAAAACAATTTGAGGTGTTGATTTAAACTCAGAACAACCGGTGACGGTGGTGTAGGTAATACGAGTAATCAGATTTGAAGATTTACTTGACATTAACTTACATGTACATCCCAAGGCATATAATTATAACGACGAGTATGATGATCCCAAACAGCACCGCCACACTCGTGCTCGCAGTTGCATCTGGAAATCAGAGAAGATTTGGAGGTATTTTACTTGAAAGACCATTAAATAATGGATTCCAGACAATTACCAGAGTCATCGGAACATTGATATGAGCACGCAGTCTGGGTACAGTTGCATCTGGAACAGGATTTCGTTGCTTTTTTTTTTTTTAAATCTAAGCATTCAATGGTTGTATATCCACATTCTGTTTTTGATGAATTTTACACAATATCAGATATTCTACAAGAATCTCATGACAAACACATTTAAACCACGCATGCCACTTAAAAGGTTCATTCAAAAAGTAGAATTAGATCATTTTGATTTTGCTTCGTCGCCACATTTAAAAGCATGCGCTCAAACGCATGTTTTCCAGCTTGCCTTTAGGATAGATTCCTGTTTATTTGCAAACACGCATTGAAAATCGAGTACAGAAGTATTCCAAATATGCTGTGTTGCTGTGTAAAGGCAGGTAGCTGTGCATGAAAAGAATTAGAAGAGGCACTCCTGGAAGGCACTGTACTTATTATCGAATACTCTATTCTTATCTTTTCAACACAATGAAGCACACTTCTTTGGATATTTACACTGAAAACATACAGGAAATGATTTGCTTCCTATCATCAAAACATTACAGAGTAAAGATGGCACAGTATTTATCTGTCGTGCCGCAACATGTATTTTTTTTAACACTAGCAGAAATTGTCTACTTACAGTGATCTACTGCTAACAAATGCCTTACTTTACTGGATCAAGCGGAAAACCATATCCCCTGTTTGTTCACTGTAAAAACATCGGTGTTAGATTTAACACCATGGGTGTTAACTCTAACACCGATCTAACTTCAATAGAGGACCACACCCACAGGTGTAGAAAATGTATTGTGACGGTGTTAAAAAGTGTTCACCTAGCACTTCGTGGTGTTAATTTGACACTGTGGCTGGTGATATTTTTGACACTGCGCTAGAGTTAATTCAATAATGACACCGCATGGTGTTGATTTGATATTGGTGGTGTTAATTTCAATGGTATAACACCCGTTCAGCTTCAATAGGGGACCACACCAACTGGTGTTACTGTGGTGTAAATGTGTTTACACATTTTTTTCAAAAATCAAGCACTTTATCGGAAAATTCTTTATCGTCTTGTTAAAGTTCAAAATTAACAAGAAGTGTAGTAACTAAGAAACTATTCTAAAAAAAAAACAATTTTAAATTTTGAAATGACACCCGGAGGTGTTAATCTAACACCATGAATGAGCACCGGAAATTTAACACCAGCTCGGTGTTTCATATTTAACACCGGACTTTTTGCAGTGTTTAAACCACTTTATCTTGCAGAGAATTCCAAGAGAGTGTTAGCATAAGGGCAAAACCAAGACACTATATTTTATATTTTAAGTGATAGACTACCCCATGATTAATCCTGATTGTGAAAAAAAAAAAATAGTGTCATCATGTCCAAAGAATAGTAGACAGTTTCTTTGGAAATCTGATGCAAAACTACTTTTTTGCCGCGTAACTCACACGCATGCTTAGATCACATAAAATTCACTTTTCTCTGCAGAAGCCAAGAAACCGAGGGCGCTGTTCCCCCCCCCCAAAAAAAAACAACGATTGGTGGCGGTTTCTCTCCCCCCCCCCCCCCCATGATACGAATGCGTAGCAAATTTGACTAAATTCCGACTAGAAATGTTGCTAGTAAAGAGACAAAAAAACCGAAATATTACTACGTTACGCTGCTGAATCCAAAATAAGTAAGCCTATGAATTCAAAGGTTTAACAGGATCTTTCCAAAACATTTACTTTGGCATTCAAATTTAGATGGAGTGATGTTGTCATTAAGCTCGCGTCTCCAATATTGACCAGCAAATCAAATTATTCATTCATTCCAGTCTGTTTGCTCTGTTTATTCAAGTTAACTTGAATAATGTCTGATGACAAGCCTCTCTTGGTCTTGCGCAAGAAAGCATAATCTTTATGATCACATTATATCATATTTTACTCTTGTTTGCATTACATAAACAGGCACAAAACAGTTCACGTTCATCAATAATCATGAACACGTACATTTCAAACAGACTAGGCTAATCTTGGCGGGCCAACACGTTATTCTTAATGGCTAACCTTGAATGTGTTTCTGCGGCGGACACACGAGGTCGTCATATCGCCTCCAGTCATTATTATCCACACACATCCAGAAAGTTGACCTGTCGCTATCTGGGCAAGAGAGCTTAACCGCGTCGCCGTAGTAGAAGGTGTCGAGGTCGGAGTCGAGTACGACACCATCGGGGATGTCCATGGGCCTGGCGCAAGTCGATCCTGCCGGGGAATCATGTAAATCACATAGGATGCGGTATACATTGGTTGATGAAATCCAGACAAGCATTCATCACAACAAAGGGAATGCTAGCAGCTGCCGAAAATTCGTGTGCAGGTATGAGGTGTCACGCCGCCCCGAAATTGAGCAAAGAGGACACAATATGATCAGGGAAATGTTCAAATTCGAATCTAATTGTATAAACATAGGGTCATTCGTGAGCCATCGTGAGCCATTCGCGAGCCATCAAATCTATGACCGCCGGTGGAGTTTCTCAGGCTCCAGCAGCAACTTCGTGAGCTGTGGCAAAATCAAAATCTTCGTGTAGCCGTTTTTTGTTTTTGTTTTTTTTTTTTCATCAAGTGCTCAATCTAGGGGTTTGTTTCATAAAGCTGTTCGTAAAGTTACGAACGACTTAAGAACGACTGGTGATCAGTTCTTGTACTGAATTATGGAAATTTTGATAAGTATAGCACATCAGAACTGATCACCAGTCATTCTTAAGTTGTTCGTAGCTTTACGAACAGCTTTATGAAACAGGGCCCTGATAAACTGCTGGCGTCACCCTGTCCCGAAGTAGACACAAGATAGCCAGACAAAATATGGAATTTTCAATTTCGCTCGTAGTTAGCCCCGAATTCGGTTAAAAGCCTGTCAAAAGCCAAAGTAGGTACGATCTGTTTATTAACAGCCTGGGTAACTGGGTAACCCCCCCCCCCCCGAATAGTCCGAAGTTCATACGATCAAAGCCGAATTTGAATATTAACTTTATCGTGTGTCCATCTTTGGTGGATTTCGGGACAGTATGGCGCCTGCATAACGGAAAGATAGCTCCAACAATATCCCGCGAGTGCTCCCTTACTTTTGGGCCTCCTAAATAACAGTTATTGTGTATGATGGCTGTGAGATAGCAATGATAATGTCAATAATGAGAAAAAATATATAATATTGACAATAACGACAATCGTTGTCATCATCAATATGACAATAATGATAACAATGACTAGTTTCTCGATGAAGGGCAATTTGTTAATCATTTGTTTTGATTAGTTTCTGCATAAACACATAGATATAAATGTACCATATATACATATATATATATATATATATATGCAACTGTATATAATTATATATATATATAATTATATATATATATATATATATATATATATATATATATATATATATACATATATATATATATATATATATATATATATATATATATATATATAAAGTTCAAAAGAGAAAAATTCTTACTTACTGATTTGGCAATTTATCCCGCTGTAGCCCATTAGACAGTAGCATAAGTATGAGTTATCTCCATCCTGGCAGACTCCATTATCGCCACAGGGAGAACTGGAACACTCGTCTCTTTCTATGAAAACAAATCATATCATTCATATCGCAACTGTAAATATATGCGAAATGTGAGAATTCCACGAACTTCATTTGATACTTCCGTTTAGAAGATTAAGGGCTATCTATTGTGCTTTCTCTTTTTTTTTTACGTTTGAAAGAAAAAAAAAGTCTTGTAATTGAGGTGAATTAGATATCCTTATTGAAATCGTACGGTTTAACATTTTGTAGATGCAGAATACAACTTGTTTCTTTTTTGTTTGATGCCTTAGAGTTATGGGTGAATATGGGGAGTTACCTTCACGTGACTTTGGGTAATTATATAGCAATAATATAACGAAACAAGAATTTGCCATATTCGATGTCACAGAACAACTGTTATTGTTTTTCTTTCATGATGCAGTTTGAAACGGTCATCAACATGATTCCTGTCTAGTTTACACGAGCGCCATTCGGTACGTTGGGTCTGTTCTACTAAATTCCGATAAAGCCATTTCAAACTTACCCATTTCGCAGTTTGTTCCATAATAGCCTGAGTTGCAGGTGCATTTATAGCTGCCCTGCTGATCCTGACACTGTCCATTTCGTCCACAGGGTTGACTGGAACATTCGTTGGTGTCTGCCCAGATGAGTGGGAAGACAATTTATTATTGTTCAAGCAAAACATACCGTACAATATCCGAGTCATGTAAAGGAACTATTCCCAATCTTTTTCATTATGTTTTTAACTTTATTGTAATTATTGTGAAAAAAAATTAAAATCCAAACATTTTAATAGGGTCCTTGCGAATTAACAAACAATAGAAGTATATCCTCTTTCCCTGGTAGCTGAAAAAACCCCGCACACACTTAACCCTAACTTACCTGAGCTATTTAGCGAGCTTGAATTCCTGGGGGAGGGGGGGCATTATGGCCCCCCCCCCCCCCCTTCAGATCTCGGCCGTTGATAGCGCGATCGCCGCAAAATTTTGCATGAACATAAAGCAGGATGTAATCTACAAGACTGTAAAGTTAAATTTTCAAAAACTTTGCATTTTATATTTTAAATCAATTAATTATGCAAATATATGCAAACAAACTCATTTTCGTCTGTAATTGGCTTATAAAAGCTTATGGAATGCTGATTTTTGGTGTAAATATTCCTAGTAACATTCCGAACGTTTTTTTGTGCGTAAAAAATTTTAGTATCAAAATTGATTTCTTATGTTTTTTATTGTTTTATTAATTCTTTATGTATTTCTTTGCTTTTTCGAACTTTTGTTTTTGTTGTTTTTTCAGCAGAATTTGTCACACACATTTTTTGAAGCATAATTATACTAAACTAAATTGATTTCAGCCATTAAAATTAAAAATATGAAACTTTATATGAATTAATTGGAAAAGAAAAAACACAATTTGTATTGACTTTGTACACAAAATCACGTTTTTGAGCAATTTTGGGGTTGACGAAAATTTTTTGAAGGGGCGTGACTTCGGAACGGTATGCCCGGGCGCGTCAAATTTGGTCTCAAAAGTTGCGCCAAATTAAAAAGTCAGCGAACGGCGCGGTCAAAAAAATTTGCGAGCCGGAATGGTCGCAGAATTCATTGGGGGGGGGGGGGGGGGGGGGGGCATTATGCCCCCCCCCCCCCCCCCCCCCCCGGTAAGTTAGGGTTAAAGTAACCATTCAATGGAAGATAAGATCACACAAACAGTTATTGTGATGGTAACATATTAAAAAGGCGATACTGGTAAACTGTCCACAGCATGGTACGTCGGCACAACGTCTTGGGTATATGGTAATTTACTTACTTGCTTCACAGTTCATCCCTTCATATCCTCTCGGACACGTACAGGTGTACGAACGGTCACCTTCATTACACGTTCCCCCATTTCTGCACGGGTTACTGGCGCACTCGTTAACATCTATTTGGGAACAAACATTTGACGCATCATGCGGTAATGTAAAGCACAATAAAAACAATTGATAAACGTTGATCACCGATATTTTAACAAATCCACCACATCATGATCAATAATTTACAATTTACAAAGTGTCGAACGTTCACAGAACGTCGTGACAAACGATGCTTCTTGTAAAATTAAGTTCTACCTCTAATCGTTTGAGATTATGACAATAATTTTGAACCAATAGACAGTATAAAATGATAAAGCGCCATTACTCTATAATATCATGCCAACAACATATAATGCTGATTGTATCTCACACCAGCCAAAAGGCACAATTTGTAACAACGTTAATAATTATTCTAATGTGTTTTAAGTAGTCGATGTGCACTAAGCTTTACGGAGCACATCGCTCCTGTACATAATCAATAGTCAATAATTTCATCAGTCTGAGTCATATATAATCTTTTGTAGTTCTACAAGAAAATGTCTTGAAACATGCCTTCTTTCAGTAATGAGAGTACCTTTCCTTTCTAATAATTATATGGAACTCTTCATCGTCCCCAGGAATGTTGTTCTCTTTATGTGAAACAAATTTTATATCATACAGATATCTTCCGTCACCGAGCTCTATGACGTTCATACCTTCCTCGCAGTTTATTCCAGAAGTGCCCGCTTTGCACACACACTCGTACTGGTTGACCAAGTTCACACAGTAGCCGCCATTTGCGCAGGGGTTCGACTCACACTCGTTAATGTCTATTGCAAGAAAGCGACGAAATGGAGAGGAAAGTTTAATGATTTAATTCATTTTCTTGCATCTTTATTTCACCTACTTGAAGAATTCTCACCTGAAAGTAAGAAGTGCATGAGACTTCATTACAACATTCTGAATGGTGAGTGTAATAGTATAACCAATTGTTACAAGTACTGGATCCCCAGAAACTTTTTTTTTTCAGGAATATAATAGTAAACAGTAATAGTTGAATATTATACTTAACATTGAAATATGCAGGAACGACATGAAAATGACGATTTTTTAATATTATTTATCATCTGACTATACAGAAAACAGCATCTTACGATGACTTGAGAAAGCAGTGTTGATGGAAAATTTTACCTCATGTCGTTTGAATTTCACACCATTGAATTGCCACTTAGACCCTCTCAATAATTATTCTAACATCGCGAGGGGCAAAATTGTAAAAACTGTATACTAATACCTAATAATCACTGCTATCATTACCGCGATAAAGACTCACATGCTATATACACAACATAACACCACTCTTTAACTGTGCTGCATTTCTGGTACATTGGTATTAACATTATACAGTGTGTACAAGTTCGACCTGTAGGAGCAACGCTATAGGAGCAACGCTATCACGGTATAGCATGTCTTACCAACTTGGCAGTTGTTGCCAGTGTATCCGGGTGCACAGGAACACGTGTAGGAGTCGACGCTGTGCGTACACGTCGCTCCATTGGAGCAGGGGTTGCTTGCGCACTCGTCGATATCTATGGCGCCAAAATAGAAGTGCAGTATAAATTTATGATGAACATTGATGTGATCAAATGATAATAGGCACTATGATTGACGTGTGTGTGTGTGTCCTGAACGCGATACATTATGATTTAGTTGTTACTAACGATGAGACGATAAATTGTGATCGTTGTCTTCACCTGTTCAACGAGATACATTTGCAGCTATTTATATATTACTCATCTCATTGCTATTAATCTTGTAAACAGATCCCTAGGCATCCAAAGCCACCTGAAAGTCTGTCCCAGGAACTGAAGGAACATTACAATATTGTCGAAAAAAAAAAGGCTTTAAAAGGTCTTCAGAAGGCTGCAGACTAATGTGGGTTCCTCCACTGTCCTGATTGTGAATGACCAGCATTCAACGGACTCATTTCCTTTTATTTACATTACTTTCCTTCACTCGCTCTTTAAATCCTTTTTATTATACATTTCCGCTCCTTACTATTGCACTCTGAGTCTGTCTTCTACTGACAAATTGACCTTTTTTTTTAACTCATCTTATTTAATTTCTATTGCATTGAGTATCAATTATTTATTTCATTGAGGCATGCATCAAATGTTGTTGTTGTGTTTTTTTGCAACGTCACTTACCTCACACTAAAAAGAGATTTATATTATCGATAATTTTACAGGTTTCATTGGTGGAGGGGCTGAAATGGCATAAAGTGGAGATACATGTATTATCATCCCAATGGTACACGCACAACTTCGAATGTGGAGCACGGTGGTAACTGTGAGTCTACTACAGGTAAACGAACTCACCCAGTTCGCAGTTGTCCCCGGTGTACCCATTCGCGCAGTTACACGTGTACATGTACTCTCCGTCCACACACGTTCCTCCATTAACACAGGGGTTACTCCCGCACTCGTCCATATCTGTACAGTAGCAAAGACCAGAACACTAGACAATGAACTGGGTACAATCAATGTGGTGAGAGTGAAGGGGGGAGGGATGGATGGATTGAGGGAGGGAGGGAGGGGGAGGGTTGAAAGCATAATTGACACAATTAAAGGCTGCGATGGAAGAAGATTGAACAAACAAGTTTAATCAGGTGAAAGCTTTGAACATAATAGGCTCACTTTTCACTGACGGTGTGGTCTCTAGATATGGAGTTGTCAATGCTAATTGGCAAATTTCCCTCAAACTGCGTAAAAGACAATGGACTTCTTAAGAATGGTAATATTTACTCAACTGTCTCCACACTCAAGCAAATAAAACTACCATGCTGATCTAAATGATTACAATGTGCCCAGGGTAGTGAGGGATAGAAAATGAAAATTAGATGCAGTTCTTTGTCAAGTCCGAATCTATTGTCTGAAATTCTTTTATGTCGCCTGTTGATATTGTAGTTGTTTCTAAGTCAATGTAAATATATCCGTCTGAATATAAGAATGTCAGGGAGTTAAGATTACAAAATGTTTCGTTCCTGGTCATAATGACTGCCTTTTACAGAATTCCATGAGTCGGCCACAATGGAGTCAACCTTCCAAAATTTAGTTATAATCCTAAAAATTATTACATTTAAATTATCAATCCAGATCAAGACGCTTTTCGGACAGGAGCGCCGATGATTTGATTATCAGATGAATGACGCAATAGTAAACTATGACAATAGAGCAGAAATGGAGAGAAAAAGAGGGGTTGATTGCAACATACCCGTTCCGCAGGTAGCCCCAGAGTAGCCGCGGTGACAAAAGCACATGAACGAGCCTGGTAGATCCACGCAGTATCCGTCATTCAAACACGGGTTGGGTGTGCACTCGTCGATATCTGTAATGGAGCAATTCATGACCATTGTACTCGAATAACTAAAGCCATGAGTGGACTTACGATTAATGTCCAACGCTTACACATTGTAATATGAATGAAATGTCGTATTTACACTATAGTGTAACTGTCAGAACCTGCGACACAACACGATGCAATTTACACATTTTAAAGGATTATTTCTTGATATTTTCCTATAAAAATACGTGAAAGTACTACTCAGTGTCTATAATAGCATATATATATATATATATATATATACTGTTAGTATGTATGTATGTGCGTGTATCTGTGTGTGTGCGTGAGAATACACTTACAATACGCTGACGAGAAAAACCAAGGAGGTACAAGGTGAGCACCTTCTTAGAAAAGCCACTACCATGATATCCTCATGTAGAAAGCAAACATAAATATCACACACACACACACACACACACACACACACACACACAATACATAAAAGTAGAGTAGACCTACCAACATCGCAAACTTGACCGCTGTATCCCGGGTGACACTGGCATGTGTAGTCACCAATACCATCAACGCAGTCGCCATTGACGCACGGATGATCAACACAGTCGTCTATATCTGTACCGATGCATGGCAGAGAAAGGAGAATGCATTACCGGTAATAATTATCACAAGCAAACATTAATCAAGATGCAGTGGCCAGATTGAAAATCCGGCAAGAAGCACGAGTAAGGCAGCCCTTGAGCTTGTCACTAGGCAAATAAAGCCCATGGATTTGACACTAGACGAACAGAGGCCCACGAGTTCGACTTCTTTGGAAAACAAGAGACCCGCGGGTCTAGCGCTCACCTGAGTATCGCAAGTTCACCTTTCACGCAGTCACTAATCTAAATTATTCACAGCTCTACTAAAATTTGACCAGGCATTCTCAAGTAGAAGATGAAAATGTACTATAAAAAAAAAAGGGCCCAAATTTTTTTAAGATTCCTTAATTTGGGGAGATTGGGGCCCCCTGGGGCCCCCTGGGTGGGGCATGGTGCCCATTTTGATAAATTGAGATCCTGACCCCCTAGGGATGCTACCTGCCAAGTTTGACAAAAATCCATCATGAGGTTTTCAGGAAGAAGATGAAAATGTACAATTCAGGCCCCCATTTCGGACCTCCCCCCCCCCCCCCCACCCCCAAGAGGGGCACCCCTGGATCTGCTATGAACAAACTTGAAACTACAGTCATTAATGTACTCACTCATAGTATTATCTTAGCTCTATAACTTCTGATTCTAGAGAAGATTTTTAAAGATTTCTTCATTTTGGGGGGTTTGGGGCCCCCTGGGGGCCCCCTGGGTGGGGCATGGTGCCCATTTTAACAAATTGAGATCCTAACCCCCTAGGGATGCTACCTGCCAAGTTTGGTGAAAATGGGTCATGGGGTTCTCAAGAAGAAGATGAAAATGTACAATTTAGGCCCCATTAGGACCGCTCCCCGCCGCCCTCCCCTGGGTCCCAAGGGGGGCACCCCTGATTCTGCCATGAACAATCTTGAAACTACAGTCATCAATGTACTAACTCATAGTATCACCTTAGCTCTATCACTTCTGGTTCTAGAGAAGAAGATTTTTACAGATTCCTTAATTTTGGGGGGTTTGGGCCCCCCCTGGGGGCCCCCTGGGTGGGGCATGGTGCCCATTTTAACAAATTGAGTTTCTAACCCCCTAGGGATGCTACCTGCCAAGTTTGATGGAAATCGGTCTTGGGGTTTTCAAGAAGAAGATGAAAATGTAAAAAGTTTACGCACGACGGACGACGGACGACGGACGACGGACGACGGACGACGGACGCCGGACGACGGACGACGCACGACGGACGCCGGACGAAGGGCGATCGCAATAGCTCACTTGAGCCTTTGGCTCAGGTGAGCTAAAAAAAAAGGCCCACGAGACCGACATATTATTAAGCCCGTGGTGTAATGTTATGGGCTGTATGACTTATGGACCTTTTTTTCCCCCTATATCGAATGTTGGCTTTATGATTCGTGGGTGTCAGTCTCGTGGGATGACCCCATTTTAACGATGATGTTTACATCGTATTACCTCTTTTCCCACCATAGATCAAACGATACATTCTCCACTGGTTAAATTCTGAAAGTCTGACTTAGTGGACTTTTAAAACTAAAAACAAAACAAAGCAAAATAAAAGAAAACGAAACGATAAACAAAAACTAGACTAAACGGTAAAAAAAAGAAGAAAAATAAAGAGAATCTTAATTTCAAATCCGCAATGACCGAAATGATGTGAAGACCACATAAAACGAGGCAAGCTGCAATTCTTATCCTCCCGTTCAAAGCAATGCAATGCATACCTCTCGTCAAGTCAAAGGCATAACTTAAATGCGCGTTGACCGTTTGTACTTACTTGTTTGACAATTCTTGCCCGTAAAACCGAACGCGCATGCGCAGTCGTAGTCGAATATGCCATCGATACAGGTGGCGCCATTTTGACACGGTGAATACTCCTCGCAATGATCTACCTCTGCAAGTCAACGACAGTGGCAAAACAACGATGCTAAATAATCATTAACATGTTAATATTTCCAACCACACTATGAATATTGCATATTTTCACTCTTTCCATATTTAACATCAAAACCGCAGTGTAGGCGTAACGTACTAAACAGGTTGTTACGGCAAGGATACTTTATACATCACGAGCTACGTCATAACAGCGGTATGATGATACTACACACACCACTTACGATTTTTTTTTTTTGTGGTTATGACACATGGTATCTGAAAATTTCATCCAGATATTATTAAAATCTTTTTCAGATGGATGACCGACAACTGATTACATTACATGATGATCTTGAATCACTCCAGATTTTCCTTGCTTTCAGCAATGTTGAATTTTGATTTCAAATAGAACAGCGAGGGGATTCACATAGCCAGTACTGTATGACAAGCCATCTTTGGCCTGTTACAATTTGTGGTATAATGAGACGGTAATGCTACATTCTATGCGTGTGAGACTAGAGTTCTCCATACCTTCCGAGCAGTTGAAGCCGCTGTGACTAGGTGGACACAAACACTCGAATCCGTTGATGACATCGACACATGTACCCAAGAAGCAAGGGGAAGACGCACACTCGTCTACCTCTGTTAAAGATAAAACCAAACAGAGTATACATTTTACATCCACTTTCACATACAGCAATGCGTTATCTCAAGAAAAGGATGACTAGTGGCAACTATAAAGGATATCAGTTTCATTTGGCCCTGTTTGCTTCCATAATAACTCCGTACCGGAGGCGTACATGTCGTCACTTTTCGTCACGACACGCGCAATACACTACGAGTAATTGCTTCAGCGTTGACGAAAGCCTTGTGTCAGATAGAACACTGTCATGATCATACACGAAGTAATCATTTCAAAACAAACACGTATCTAAGGGACCGAAATAAAGGAGACAAAGTATACACAAATTACTTTGAAGCAGACAAAACATCTCCGGTGGTATTAAAAGAAATTACCGAGTTCCATTATCAATTTGGGGTGCCCGGTTTGCTAACTTGGCAATTTAGAACGCATTGGTTTAAAAAGTGTGCACTAAATTTTAGGGATCACAACAAGCTGCTCTTATCACCTACGGTCGGACTACTGTATATTGATTTCATTGTGTCGGTAACTTCCGAACCGTAAGTCCTACTCACATTCCGTAAGAAAGTAAACTGGAAACAATCATATTATTACAACGATCATCTGTACAACCTGGGCACCGTTTCATGAAAGTTGTCAGCCCTGACAAGAAGTTTTCAGTCTTTGACAATCACCATAATAACAGTCAGTGACCATGGCTTCTCAGACAATCAAAACAAAGGATTTTACTGAAATTGTCACAGAGACTGACAACATGTTAGGGCCGACAGCTTTAACAAAATGGTGCCGAGAAGTGAACTACGCAAGTTGATATCGAGATTAGGGAGACAGGTCTTAAATGCAGAAAAGGTGTAATGTGGGTGAAGATTGCGTCACAGAAGATGTAAACTGATCTGATTTTTAGACTTTTATGTCTTACACACATACCCTCCGGCGAGGATCTCCCTGCACATTCCCACATCGACACACTTATAAAGATGACAAGGCATTTCTCGAGTGTCCCTCCGATAAGCTGTGTATATATTTTTGTCACTAGCAGCTAGGGTTTGGCTTGTTTAGTTTTGTTGTTCGCTTAGTTTGTCTTTCTTTTGAGTCAAGTTTCTTTTTTTTTCTTCAAAAGCAATTGAAAAATTAACTATACACAGCCCTGTCGCTGTACACAAGTGTGCTAACTTAGCGCACGGAGTCTGGTCGGGCTATTGAAAAATATACCTTGATTGCACGTCGGCCCGGTGTAGCCCGGAAAACAGCTACAGATGTTGGTCCCATTCGAGTCCATACAAACCCCGTTCAGACACAGTTCGTTCCCTCCTCCACACGTCCCCTCCAGACGGGCTGCAGAAAAACAGATAAACCTTCAGGTATCAAAATTCAAATCAAACTAACGCTAAAACTGATCATGGTTCCACATGACTTGTTTATGGGACTTAGCAACATCAACGTGATCACAAGGGAGCCAGTAACGTCAAATCTTTGTACAGTCGTCTGCACGAAACAGAATCAGAGCCAGCTCTTACAAGAGCGCCCTCTTCAGTTAAGCTGACGCTTTGATAGTCGATTGTTGTCGATGCACGTTATGTCTGCGACTTCCAAATTCTCCATCAAATGATTGTATTTGGGCACAATTGGGTCTAGAAAAAGAAGAAAAGAAGAAAGACAGACAGAAAGAAAGAAAGAAAGGAAGAAGGGAGATGACAATGCTTATACCTTGATTTATGAACAGATCACTTGGATTCGTGAAGAGCGATCGGGCGATGAAGTCAAAAACTCCCGCCGACACGTTCAGGGCGATTATCATATCGTAGTTCGTGTCGGTGAAGTAGATGTCGTTGTTTGGCCCGTAGAGGGCGAGTCCAAATGGGTGGATGTTGACGCCCTCAGCGGTGTGAATGTGCTGGGTCGGGTTGCTCCCATCAAGTGAGACCGACATAACCACGTCCATCATAGCGTCATTATAATACAGACGATCCTCTTCGTGATTTGAGAAAAATGAGACGAGGAAACTGATATTAAAGGGATGATATAGTTTTGGCTGAGGTGGGCAGTACCTAGTTTTTGTGAGGACCACTCTGTTTTATTTGGATATCTCGGCCATTTCAAAACCAATTTTTATTAAATAAACCATTTATTAATATGAAATATGAAACAACTTACCTTCTAAGTAGTATTCAAAGTATATTTGATACAAATTGAGCCAGATAGAAACATAGCCAAAAAATAAAGTGGTCCAAATAAAAGGTGGAACCCATCCACCTCAACCAAAATTGTGCCATCCTTTTGACATGTGCTACGAAATTACAAAATACTATGTGGACCCTAGAGGCACACTACTCAATACTAGCAATTTTATTGTGTTTACCAATTTTCCAATTGCCCATACATCATACATCGTGAAGGCGTTGCTATGGTTAGCACTTATCTCATCTTTCAGCCTTTGGAATTGTGGTCACCACTTGGAAAAACTTACACGATTCTCTAAATCTGCTTCTCATAAAGGAAATTTCAATATGATTAATAAGAAAACGAATCGTGAATGCAAACTTGCTGGAAAACTTTGTGGTATGATCAAGCTGTAGCGCTGGTCACAGCTTTTGGGCTTTCCAACTTACAGTAGGCCTATCCACCCCATATTTCATCTGAAGGGCGAAACGCAGACTCCATAGATCGCACAAACTCTGAGTATAATAAATTATAATCTGTATATCATGTATTATATACCTACATACTGTGGATATGTGTATATGAGTGTGACGTGTATGCATGAACTTGTATGGCAGTTAGAGAGCAAGAAGGGTCGAGAAAGAAAAATGGGAGGAAAGGGAGCTCGAGAGCATACCATTCTTGTCCAGCGCCACCCCGTTAGGCCACCCGAGACCCTCCGACACGATAGCGGTGCGATTTGTCCCGTCGATATTGGCGCGCTCGACTTTCGCTGCGGTGCCCCAGTCGGTCCAGAAGACTAGTCTATTGGAAAAGAGAAAACAATGAATAGATAGATGAATAAACAAATGGATAAAAAAATATATAAACTGAAAACAAAACAAGTGTTTGAATTTTCATGGTAATGTCGACTTTGTACGTCGGATAAGATAAAGTGGTACATTACTCGATCAATCTATTGATCAATATTGTGAGATAACGTAGTAGATCTGTTGTTGGTCTCCTATCATAAACATAAACTACGTGAGTATCCCTGACACTCCCCCCCCCCCCCCCCACCACCCATGCACCCACCACAACACCACCCCTTATGCCACAGTCACATAGACATCCCGGATCAACCCGGACCACCCCGGATCTGATCCGGGGTGATCCAGGGAGAGATCAGTGTTGACACCTTGAACATCCTTGGACATCCGTGTATGTCCGTGCAGATCCGGGGATATCCGGGAGGCAAACATCACAAATTTTGGAGTTCAGAAACATCCGGCGTCATCCGGGGATTGCCGTGTTATCAGAGCAATTCGGGGTGGTCCGTGTGGCTGCCGTGTAGCTACCGTGTTGATACCGTGTGTACAGTCTTATGCCCCAGTCACATAGACATCCCGGATCACCCCGGACCACCCCGGATCTGATCCGGGGAGAGATCCATGTTGACGCCAGGAGGCCAACACGGAAACTTTTGGAGGTCAAAAACATCCGGCGTCACCCGGGGATTGCCGTGCTGGCAGAGCAATCCGGGGTGGTCCGTGTGGCTGCCGTGTAGCTACCGTGTTGATACCGTGTGTACAGTCTTATGCCCCAGTCACATAGACATCCCGGATCACCCCGGACCACCCCGGATCTGATCCGGGGAGAGATCCATGTTGACGCCAGGAGGCCAACACGGAAACTTTTGGAGGTCAAAAACATCCGGCGTCATCCGGGGATTGCCGTGCTGGCAGAGCAATCCGGGGTGGTCCGTGTGGCTACCGTGTAGATGCCGTGTTGATCCGTGTAGATGCCGTGTTTGTCCGTATACTAGTAGACGCCGCGCTCTTCCGGCCTTATCCGTGTAGCTGCGGTGTTGATACCGTGTGTACAGTCATACCAGAATCCCGGATCTCCCCGGATCTCCCCGGACGTCCCCGGATTTCCCCGGATCACCGTGTAGATCCTTGAGCATCCGTGTTTATATGTGACTGGGGCATCACCAACGCTCGTCGACACTCCATCGAGGTCGAAACTATCCTGGACCTCCCCGGATCACCGTGGAGATCCTTGAGCATCCGTATTTACATGTGACTGGGGCCTCACTCCTGTACTCAGAGAGAGTTGTTGTTACGTTTATGTGAACGGAGGCACCCTCTGTTAAATAGAAAACCCTTCTTCAGTAAGTAGAAAAACACTTCGCACATACTTCGGCGTGCGATGTTGGTTTTTGTTTGGCGTCGAGCAGTTACCATGCTTACGGGAGAATTATGCGTACGTGTATATGTCATGTTACAGGGTGTGGGCGGGTGTACATGCTCTGTTTGTCATAGAATTACTGAAATTCGTGATCTATATACCCGTGTATTATGGAGACGACGATGCCGCGAGGTTGGTCCGCGCCGGTATCGACAAGTGTGGTCCGGTTTGAGCCGTCCAGATTCGACGTCTCCACAACGTCGTTCCCGGCGTCGGTCCAGTACAGTCGGTCGTTGTAGATGTCGACGAACAGACCCTGAGGAGCTAACGATCAAAACCCGGAATAAAACTATTAATAAAATCCACTCTGTGACAACGGATCTCAGCTGGTGTGCTTTGGTGTAAGGATTCCAGCTTTTGTGGTCTACTGCAATATTGTCTGTTATTCTAAGTAAGTCACTATGACCATCAAAATGCCCGATCCGATATTGCTTCATTTTTTTTTTCAGAGTGATTTCATGATGACTCCCGGTTGATGCGGCTCCACTTTAGTTGCAATGAAAACATTTCAGCATTATGCTTTATCGGTCATTCATACATTGGCTGTCTTAAAACAGGCGCAGCAACTCAGGGTGTGTGGCTTTTGGTTTTTGTTTTCAAACCCACATCAGAGGCAGGTCTATTTGTGAGCGTTAGGCGTGTCCATATGAAAAGATAACAAGGAAACGGCTTGTCTTGTTGACAAGACATCAGAATACTCTTCAGCATACATATACGCAGTCTTGATAAATCACGGTTCAATAATTATAACAAAAGCCAATGATTATTACTGATTTACTTAAATTTTCATTACGGTACTATCTTTTTCACTCCCTTTGTATCATACCTTTGGTATAGCAAAGATTGACGCATATAAAGTGACGGCTATAGATAGTGAAATGTACGAGTGTAAGACAGGGAAACACAAATACACACAAACGCTCAAGCAACACACACAACACACACACACACACACACACACACACACACTCAAAAATCAGACCTTTCAAGATGAAAGTAAAACGTCCTGGACCCCATTTCATTAAAAAAAGTTGCTATGATAGCAATTCTTGCTGGAATGGCAATTGTCATGGTAACGACAAGAATCCAGCCTTCTGATTGATCGTTGCAACGGGAGTTGCTTTCCTAAAATCTTTCATGAAATGGGCCCTGTTCTGATGTCGAAACGAAAGTCACAAGTCTTGTAATTACACCTCGGTATTCGAAACAAAATCATCATGTTGAAATGAAATGAAATGAAGTGAAATGAAGTAAAGTAATTTCTTATATTTGTTTACCAAACAATAACATAACAAACATTGTCAATAGAGTCAAAATAATCAGTAGTTATAGAACACCATTGGTAAAAAAAAAGAACCGGCAATAGCGTGCAGGCTTGTCGAGGCCAGTCCTTTCAACAATGTATTCTATACAATAAAGTATTTGCAATATTTACAGAAGCAATATTATATGCCGGATTATGAACATATCTACAGATTTTCATGAGATGTTTTCATTGATATTATCCTTTTTCCTTTTCGTTTTTGTCACTCACACGAGAGCCCATCGCCGATGATGGTCTCCTTCTCCGAACCGTCCAGCTTCGATCTGAATATGGCATCGATGCCGATGTCCGTCCAGTAGATCATACGAGTACGGAAGTCGTACTCGACGGCGACTGGCGTGTCCACATCACCCAGGGGCAGGACGTTGAACTGGGCACCGACAAAAGACCCGTTCGCGTGGGCCACGGCCATGTAGATGTTGCCCTGCTGGTAATCGCATACGAACATCTCGGCTGTGTGTAGGTGGGGGGGGGGGGAGAATTAAAGGTGGAAGAGCCATGAAACATTTTGGAATACACCGGTTAAAGGGATAGTACAGTTTCGGTGGAGATGAGAATTTGGCTTTTAACTTTTTGCGAGATACCAAGAAAACACTTATGAAATAGTACAGGTCATACCGTTTTAAGAGGAATTCAAAGTTTATTTGATGAAAATCGAGTTTGGAATGACTGAAACATCCAAAAACAAAGTAAAACAAAGCGATCGTAATAAAGTGTGGGTCCCACACTTTATTAGAATCGCTCTTTTTTGGATATCTCAGCTATTTCAAAACCAATTTTCATCAAATAAACGTTGAATTCCTCATAGAATTACATGCTCTTTCATATTTCATAAGAGGTTTCTCATTATCTCACCAAAAAATGTTAGAAACCTGAAATTAGGTCTCAACCAAAACTGTATGATCCCTTTTAAATGATATTTTTACGTCATGCCATTATCACTGTTTGCCCTTACAATATGAATCGTTGGATGCAATAGCACTTTGAAAAACAAAAATAGCAAACATGCATTTGAAACAAAAAAGACTGGGAAGGGTATTTCCCGTTTTAATGTTGTGCAGTGAAGGTACGGACATCATGATATCCATTTTGTCAGCTCTTTGTGAAAAACGAAGAGCGTTCAAGTTGACTTTTCTCACGGACAATAACAACTTACAAGGGACCTCTTACTGTTTACATGGTTTAAAGTTCACTATTTCTTATGTCTTTTGTTCGTGACTGCAAGAAAACATGGAATTAAGAAACAAATCTGCATTCAAGCTATTTCATCTTTATTTTTTTTTTCACCATTGTGTGGTAGGAAGACATCTGTTTATTTTTCTTTGTTTGAACTTCTGCATTTTCTTTTTCTATTGGAAAAGATATTGACAGCTTCCTTGTGTCTTTCAGAGGTATGAGAACTGTGAGAACTACAGCGACCCCCAAATTTGCAATGGATATTGATACTGGGTCAAGTTGGTTTGCTTTACGACGTCACTAAAGAGTAGCCAAAGGCAACGACAAAGAAGCAAGCAATCACAGGATCATCGACTTCCAGCATGTACAGTTACGTATGACTTCTATACTGCGTAAGGGCACTATACCGCTATTAACATGAAATCAAATCGAAAATCTCATGATTTAGGGTCTGCGATCTTACCTGCAGAGCATTAACAGCTCCACATTCACTTCTAGACTATGCATAACAAGATAAGTTATTTCTAAATCTGAGCAAGCAAGCGGTGTTCTCTATTTTAAGGAATATACCTCCACTGACGAAGTGAACTCCAACCAGAAGTTCAGTAACCGTCGCAGCCAGGACGACCAGATAAGCGCGTGTAGGCGCCATTTCCCTTCCTCCTCCTCTTCTTCCTCCTCTGGGCTGAGGATGATGAGGATGATGAGAAAGCGAAGCGAGGCGTCTGCAAAGAATGGGAGAAAAATACGAAGATTGATATAAAGAAAGGTTTATATGATTGCACTCATGTATACACATACCACACTTACCTACACAATATACTAGGCTAGGAGGGTCTCGAACTTCCCTGTACACGTAGAAATAAGATGTGTTTACACATTGTGTGTGTTGTGTTGTGTTGTGTTGTGTTGTGTGTGTGTGTGTGTGTGTGTGTGTGTGTGTGAGTGTGTGTATCTGTCTGCGTGTGTGTGTGTATGTGGGCGTGTGTGCATGTACGTGTATAAATGTGTATTTATTCTGTGCGTATGCATGTTCATATCTATTTGAAAATACGACATTCTGACCCAAGTCACCATCTGTCACATTATACAGCTGCATGAGTCAATCAAAGTACTCTGTAAACATGAACCAATAATTCGTCTTTCCATGGCAGCCATCATTTCGCAGCATCACCATCAAGACCGAGGTATAGGCGTTTACGTGAATAGGACCCACACAGTTTCATTTCGCGCTCCTCCCCTTTACCACATATACGTGTTGTAAACATTATTGATCAATTAATTTCATGAATTTGGCATATTGTATAGATATCTGACACAGAAGTAATTATGTGTCTCATCGTCTTATATTGGCCCCAGTATTCATCATACTTAATCATATTCATCATATTCATCATATTCATCATATTCATATTCATCATATTCATCATATATAAGAATGGAGATAAGTTAGATGTTAGCAATTATAGGCCTATTTCTTTATTATCTTGTTTGTCCAAGATTTTAGAGAAAATTATATATAAAAGAACGATGAATTTTCTAAAAACGTATGACGTTTTTACAAATTCGCAGTTTGGGTTCCGAGAAAAGCATAGCACCTGTCACGCTTTGTTGAATTTTGTTGATAAAGTAGCACATGCTTTAGACAATCACTCTCATTTGATTGGTATCTTCCTGGACTTCTCCAAGGCCTTCGACACTATAAACCACGATATCTTACTTTACAAGTTGTCTCATTATGGTATACGTGGGAAGGCCTTGGAGTGGTTCAGGAGTTATCTAACTGATCGCAAACAATATGTTTTTCTGAACAATCATAACTCTGATATGAGAGAACTTAAGTGTGGCGTGCCACAAGGTAGTTTATTGGGCCCACTGTTGTTTATTGTTTACATTAATGACTTTTGTGCTTCGTCCGATGTGTTATCGTTCATACTTTTTGCCGACGATTCAAATGTATTCTACTCACATGAAGACCCAAATACTCTTGTGCAGACAGTTAATTCTGAATTACAAAATTTATGTGAGTGGATACGAGCAAATAAGTTGTCTTTGAATATCCAAAAAACAAAATATATGCTTTTCAGTAACACTTTAGATAATTTGAATGCGGACATTTGTTTTGGTGACGCTGTCTTAGAAAATGTTTCCCATATAAAGTTTCTCGGCATTACAGTTGACAATAAACTCTCTTGGAAATTTCATATCGATAATGTCTGTAAAAAAATTTCACGTAATATAGGTGTTATTAATAGAGTAAAATTTTTCATTCCTCAACATTCTTTGTTTACATTGTATTCATCTCTCATATTACCTTATTTGAATTATGGAATTTTGGTATGGGGAAATACGCATCAATTATTGTTGGATATGGTTCTACTGTTACAAAAGAAGGCTCTTCGCATTATTTGTAATACCATTCCATACTCTCATACAGATCCTTTGTTCTTTGATAATAAGATTCTGAAAATTAAAGATTTGTTTTTATTACAAATGGGACAATTTATGTATACTTATAATAATAATTGCCTCCCGTTAATTTCTAACTTTATGTTTATGCGTAACCAGACATACCATAGATATCCAACTAGACAGTCAAATGAATTTCATTTACCTCTGTTAAGAACCTTGCTAGCTCAGCAGACTTTTATTTATGTAGGTCCTAAATTCTGGAACTCCCTTCCCATGGATATAAAAAATGCACCTTCATTGAATTCTTTGAAAAAGAAATTGAAAATGTTTCTTTTGAAGTCTTATAATGTAACCGAATGAATTTAATTTTGTAATGTATTTCGTAAGCACATTGTCTTCTCTTCTTTCACTATAGGCTGCGTTCTCTTGAGGCATAGAATAATCTTTACTGCGTGCTAGTATTCTATACGTGCTCTCGTCCCCACAGTTACAATCTCTTCCGCTGGAAAGCAGCTCGACATTGTATCACTTTCGAAGACGCTTGGCTAATTGTCTCTGTGGGCTTTCGCCCTTGGTGATTGCATCAAAATTATTTAGTCTTTTCTTTTTCTCCCTCTCTCTTTCTCTCTCTCCCTCTTTTCCCTGTTTTTTGTTTCCTCTTTTCACACTTTTGCTTTTTTTTCCTCTCTATTCCCGACTTCCCCAGTTTCCCGCACTCTTTGTAGTTGTAAGTTTTTCACCCCCTTATTTCCCCCTTTCCCTCAGAGGTACCCACATGATACAAGCCTAGTCTTTTGAGTGGGTACCTCCACTTTTTTTTTTTCGCAGAGTGTATATACAATGTATGTATCTATTTTGTACTGATCATGTAGACATGTACATTTTGTTAAGTCTGTCTGGTTATGTATATTTTGTTACTCCCATGTCAAACTCATAATATTGTTTCTTGTACATTCTGTTGGAAAGAAAAAGTGAAATAAAGTTTGAATTGAATTGAATTGAATTGAATACTTAGCTTCTATACGTTTGTGATTTTTATCCTTTTCATCAAAAACACACATCTATATACAGGTACAGTCTTAGCTTATCCTTTTAACTTATCTCGTAATCTTATCAATATAATAATTTCCTTTGTCATACAGGGTGAGTGTTAAAATATTCCTAACAAGTGTCTTTCTCATTGGCATATATCTATTTACTACTTCAAGGAAAAAACTCTTCCCATACTTCAACGGCATCATCCAGGTTTAAAGTAAATTTTACAATACTCCAGGTTTGGTTTCTTAAATCATCCAAATACAATTCAGTATCTATAATATATGTTTGTCATTTTCCTGTAAATTATCGTGCGCTGGCTACATTAACTATATTTTGTAGTGTTGAAGCTCCATATTATCAAATAAGACATAGAGTGGTCGCTCAGACCATCATAGATTACTCCAGGGGCCCGTTGCATAAAAGTTACAATTATGGTAACTTTGCCATCCAATGGTAACTTCCATGGCATTCTTGATTTTGATTGGCTATTGAGTATTGTTACCATGGTGGTTACCATTGGATGACAAAGTTACCATAATTGTAACTTTTATGAAACAGGCCCCAGATGTAATAACCATCTCTGGATTGTTTGTAAAGAATATGATACCATTACCAACATGACGACTGTTGAATATTGCCATTACAGAAATATAGGCCTCGATTTTCCTCACCTTTTACATGAGCATTGTTCAAGCTTTAAGATGACAATACATACATGACGACTAATACTAGTATTCTAATATTACCGAAATATAATCGATCAAAATTGAGTTTCCTTATACCATCAACCGTTAATATGATACCAGCCATGACGACTATTATTCTAATATTATAGAAATATCGATTAAAATCGAGCTTCCAAACTTATGCTGGGTAATGGGTATAGCAGAAAGGCTTATCAGCAGATACATTGTATCTGCTTCGTATACCCAAAGACATTGCATACTAAAAGCATATATATATATATATATACATATATAGATATAATATATATATAACATTTCTTCATGCGCTGAGACCGTCACTGAGTCTATCACTGGATAATAAACGCCTGCATGTGTTTATCGCGCGCAGAGGCTGATCATAAGGTGCATCGCTTTGATGAGACGGTTGATGAAACGAGGTCCGCTTGAGACAACGCACGAAGTCAGTTACCAGTATATAGGCGTACTCAACGATGGCACGGACGCCGCCGATGTGAGATCGCTTCGTTGATTTTGCCCTTAGTATAGATAAACACATAAAATGTAGCACACTGTTGGATAAATTATTGGCCCAATCTCGGACTGCCATTTCAAAATAAAACCAACGCAACATCAATAATCACCATGAACACACAAGCACTGTAAATCCTTATTACTCATAATCATTTTGATTTTAAAAAGGGGCTAGAGAACGTAAACATACATGTACGTTCACGTTCTCTCAACCTAACCTAATTAGGTTGAACAGTCTCCATAGGAACGCCTTCTCTGTTTTGCGTTTGTTTGTTTTTTTTCTGATTCTGTGAGGCCGTTTAGGATGCATTCTGCGCCCGTCGCTGGCCCCGTTGTTGTTGAACTCTACCACTCGAGTTCCACGTGAATATGAGAAGGCCTACAATCATAAATGACAATAGTTATGATTTTTGTCTCTTCACAGTCGAGTGATTGTACCAGACACATCATGCCACCAGGTTCTATCTCTCTCTTCATCCAACCCCCCCCCCCCCCTCTCTCTCTCTCTCTCTCTCTACCAACCCAACAATGATATGTCTGTCTCTTGCGGCCATGCATCATGTATAGTGATACTAGGTTATATTTGTATGCAGCAATGAACTTCAAGTTTTACCCAAAACAACTAAGACTGAGATTGAAATGTAAAGTTGAAGGTTCTGCTGGCATGATTGTATCCACGCAATACTAATTTGCTCTCACTCAATACTCCTCATCTATTCGTCTCCCCCCTTCATCTTAATCTCTCTTTCCTCCCCATGCAACAAAATATAATTTCGTTTCTCCAAATCATATTATGTTCATGCAACATGGAAGGACGATGATATTTACAGCCTGTATGACCTTGGACGCTGTTCTCTTCCAGTGTTTACTCCTAACACCCTGGATGACAACATCAGTCACGTCAGTTGTATGTTCTGTGGTCGATTTCAAATACATTCTGATACGCAAAGCTAATTTAGAAACGCCACTGCTTAACTTCTCACTGTTTCTTTCTCCATTTCCTCTTAAATTAAGGGTTCAGTGACGAATCTAAGGAGGAAGGTTTATGGTCTACCCCCCCCCCCCCCTGCGCTCCATATTTTTTTTTCTTCATTGTTTTGGGGAGGTGGTTGTGAAGACCTTTTTTTTTTTCCTTTTAAATGCTTGTCAGCCGATTTTGCAAGAGAAGTGGCACTTAAGAATGTGAACACTTATTTTCTTTTTTGCTCGTCATGACCCAAATGTTCCCGCCTCACGCCCCCCCCCCCTTACCGACAAGCAAAATTCGCCCATGGTGACTTTAAACACCTGTTTTTGTTTTTTTTTTTTTTCACATGGTTTACTCCGAATAACAAAAACATATTATAATAATCGTTTGGTCGTCATTTGTGATGTTTTATTCCAAATATAACCGGCGTAATGGTATATATCATATGCACTCGATGGCCTGCGGTATCAGTAGGGATATTATGCATGTACAGTGGTTCAAATAATATCCATAGCGTGACGTGACCCCTCCATCCTATAATGATTATCACGACAATGATTGCCTGTTCACTTAAGCTGAAATTACTGTCGCACTATACGCTGTACCACCTCCCTGGTAGAACAAAGGCTGGCCTATGTATATTGTAGCATCGTCAAGGTAATTTGCACACGGCGTCATGGCGCGCACTCGCCCCTGTTATATCAGCCCGGTTCCTGAATTCTTTAGATTTGACATGAATATTGAACAATTTTTGCAAACTGATGCATCTCGCTTCCTGTTACAACATAATTATCATGTTGCGTATGTTTTGATCACGATAATAATGTGATGGTTGAAATATCACTGACTACAGGTGTGTATGATAGCATGTATGAAATCAGGATTGATGAAAAGATTGCTGACAATAATGATAAAAGCAATATCATAAATAATACGTGAATATAATTATGTTGGTAAATATGATCATAGATAATATTGGACCCTTTTCAGTGCAGATATACGTTCCACCGCGCCTGAGGAGAGCCCTGTCATTAGTTTGTTTTGTTTTTTTTTTTTTTTTTTGTCTTAACAATACCAGATATCCACTATAACACTTTGGCCAGTTGGTTAGGAGGGACATTACTGTGACTTGTAAAACATTTTGTCCGAAGGACATTTGCACTGGACGGAGGATCCAAACTCTTCAAACTTCTTTCGAGGAGCTCAAATAGAACGTTTTCCCTTCCAAGCTCAAAACGCTCCAACAGAACTTAGGCTGGTTCCGCCTGGCAACGATTCAGGTAATCCTAAACTCGGAAGATTTCCTACATAACTTGGTCCGAATAATACTGAACATTCCTGTAATTAACATTTGTTTATCAGTCCTGTGCATACCTAAAGCATATCGATGCATTTTATAGCCGGTCAAGCCTTGAGCAGTCTTTCTGGTTATCAGGAGTAGCTCTCTGAATTATTAAGGTATATAATCATGCGTAAAGGATGAGAATATAAACCTGTTCGGTTTGGGTGCTGTTTTTTTATGTTAATCTATATTTCAGCATAATTTGGATGAGGCTTCAGTATAAATGCCTAACAGTAGTTAATTATTTATGCAATTACATAAAGCAATGGACCTGACGCATTGCGTAACTACTAGAAAAAATTACTGAATGATCGTTTCTTCCTATTTTGGAAGCTCTGCGGTTATAATGGTCGACATAAGTTACCGTGCTTCAAACCCGAATTGCAACAGGCTCTGAATACCCGTTTTCCATTAAATGATAATGATTGTGCAAGCTCATGTAGTCATAGTTTTGAAAGTTTTCTAGGTGACGACCTAGTATCTCTTTCAGATGATATCGACAAAAATGAAATAGGTTTACAAGGATAGGTATTGAGCACGACCTTGCTTCTCAAAAACAAAAACAAAAACAAAACCAAATGGAGAAATAGCCTGTCTCGAGTGAATAAAAGGTGTACGTTACATCGTTAATACCTAACCTTTTTTATTATTTTTCTTGGCGGGGGGGGGGGGAGGGAGTCTTTTAATCTGTCACTTTCTCCTTTGAATAGAATAATCTTGCTGATGGCACATGGAATTACGGTAATCAAAAATACGTGTTTCCTACCTTTTATAGTTTATTTTTTCCTCAAACGTTTTCCGAACATCGCGAATCTTTCTACTTGCAATGAATCCACGTATGTTCTGGGGAAAATTTCCATGTAAACCGTGTTTCCCCTGATTACGAGATCACGCTTAAGCACGTCGTTGCCTTCTCTACGCCTTCGCCATGTTCGTAACCTGTTGTATCTCTATACAGGTGGTAAATCGCCTTCATCGTACATTAAAGATTAATGCATTGTTGTTGTTGTTTTTTTCATTTATCCTTAAATCCCGTTATCTTTGAATCGAGATTCAAGGAAACATTTGCAATTCGATGGCCACTGGCACACAAAAATGCATACGACACGAACGAGTTGGTAGAGATAGCTGGCAACCTCGCGTCGCCTCCGGGATTGCCGTACAAAACCATGTAGGAATCTCAGTGGTTGATATTTGCATAAGCAATGCATATCTCACACAAGATGTCTATCGCATTTATTTCCTCTTAAATTTCTGACTGAATACTGCAGCTGCAATATGCATACGATCGGCATGGTAAAACATTACGTAATACAAGACATGAGTGTCTTCTGATCTTCAATTTTCAGTGATTTCACTATATTGCGACTAAATTGGTATTGTCAAAGATGCGCTTTGTGGTTTGCACTATATCTATAAGCCCGAAATGTCTTCGGTCTATCAAGTTGTGAAAATAAAAATATCTCGCGCAAGCTCCGCCATTTCAGATCTTTCAGGTGACATCTGATGGAGCAAGCCATTCAGTGTCGACAAGGACAGAAACGAAGGCGACGACGACGTCGACAGCGACGGCGCCTTCAGGGAAAGGAAAGGCAACAACACTCTTCGCCTACAATGTGTAGTGTATGCGATGTTTGTTGATCACATGCAGTGCCTCAATGCTGAATTAACTTCACGATGAATCTTGTCTGCTGTACTGTATAAAATGCACACAAGTAACCGTGTTTCACAACGGCCCTGCGCTGCGCCGTTCGCATGGTCTATTGACCATAACAATCGTTTTTCTCAATTATCCTCGCACCCCCATTTACCATAACAATAGACCAAGGGGAGCTCACATAAGAGATACACCAATGCGTATTTCATGCATTCGTTTTCTTACACGAAGGTTATGGAAAAGGCCTCGGTTCACACTGTACATGGGCCCAAGGTTCGCATGCTCCACAGGTGTAGAGAATGCAATTAGATCAAATCTTATATTAGATAGCATCATGCATTCCAACGCAATGGCTCACTCAGTAAGAATATGGGAGAAATTGGAATCCATTAAAACGCACCTTATCCTAGGCACATGAATTCACCGTGTTGTGTAAATGGTCCGATTCTGTAAACGTAACGCCCCTTTTTCCCCCACAACGCATGCCCTTTCCAGTGTGGAATTGATAAATTTCACCTAGTAGGTGAAAACATAACCTATCAACATTTATAGAATGAACATTGTGTACGCATGGAACTCTCTGTAAACAAATTAGTTTCTGGATTAGTCTATTTCTCCATGAAATAATAGTGAGCTGATGAGCTGACAACACGACGTGGTTATACGCACAACAGTAATAATCACTTACGCTAGTTTGGGGTTGGCGTCGGTGACAAAACAGCTCCGTTCTTCCACTGATCACCGTAATTCAGATATAACATGTATGCAGTGACGGTCTTCCCCTCTGATGGTCAGGTAAGATGAAAGTCCGGGTAAGGAATTGTGTAACCCAGGGATGTTTGCCCGAAGCACCGTGCCCGCGCACCTGACTGAAAGTGATCCAGTGCTTCGGGGGCTGGCTGAACAACTCGTCCGAGTCTCCGGATTTATAGGAACGCGCGTATACTAGTATTCACCGGAGATAGCCCGTCTTTACGAAACGATGATGCACCATTCATCCGCATACATTTCTTCATTATCAAAAATCCATTTTGCCCTTTCATCCGTGTTCTATTTTTATCTTACTTTTGTCAGTGCTTCCCTGTCGATCAGAATTATTGTGCATATATAGACGACAATAGAATCCGCCTTTTAATTGTTCGACATGGATTGTTAACTAGCTTCCAAAGATGGGCGTGCAGTAGTATTGTGTACTCCCTGGTAGGTCCAAGGTCGAGTGCGTTCATGTCATTCTATATACATTGTACTCTCAATGTACTGAAATGTATTTTGAGCCTACCTGAGTTTACGACAATGTTTTTACGGCAATGTTCGTGCTCTTGATAATTAAGGAAGTGCACTACGAGAATTAAGGCTTGTCACACGTCCAAAGTATAATGTTACAGAATCAAGATTCATATTCTCAGATACATGATATACAAGGCCTGGTAGGCCTACTTTCATCATAATAATTATGAATGAATAGCAGCGGGGAGGTGGCTTCCTGATAGCAGGAAACCATACGTACGCACACACACACACACACACACACACACACACACACACACACACACATGAATATATTAACTATTAAACAGATATGATTATGTACATTCCTACATGCGTGTGTGTGTGTGTGTGTGTGTGTGTGTGTGTGTGTGTAGTTTACGCTTTGTGAAACTCTTCAACAACATACTGGTATTTCCCATCTGGCAACAATGACTGCTTGCGGTTTGCTCGGTCGACATCTTTAAACTTTTTCTGTCAGAAGTGCGGGAGAAATAGTTTCATTTCGCTGTTCTTCATCCAGATCAAATGTTTAAATACATGACAATGCCGATCAGTGGATCTTTACTTATCTTTAAAGGGACATTCCGGACGATTTTCATAATTTCACATCATGTAGTAAATAAATCAAAAGCTCCATGTAAGATTCGTGGATTTTTTTGTGGTCCTTGAGCAGAGAAACCAATAAATTGAAAATCTTAAACGAATTACACTGAACAATGTTGATGACATCAGAGCCTCATATATATATATATATATTTCAGAAATGTAGCAGTGCAATTCCATTACAATACCACTTGCTCAACAAGTTCACCTGTGAAGAATCTTTGCATGCCTTCTTCTTTTGTTCTGCTTCCGTGAGCCCCAACTCATGCATTCCTATGGTGAGGCTGCCATGTCATCATCCTTGTTCACATTGCAATTTGTTTGCAATTTGTTACAAATTGTGAAAACATTCTCATTCCTCATCACAATCACTATAAATTCTGAAACTCTGTACTCAGTTTAACTGATTTATAGTTGTTCAAATGTAAAAGTCTGAAAATCATCCGGAGGTCCCCTTTAAAAGTTTTCTTTATAATTCATCTCAGGCAGAGTCGTTCATCATTTTGCCGCTTCCTCCATAGTGGAGTATAAGTTAGTATGGGCCATCGATAAGTTTGACGACTATACATACATACTCACGCAAGCTTATACCACCACATCGAAATAAAGAGCGAAGTGCAGAATATGGGAAGTCTTTCTTGAAATGAGTCCTCAATACTGATGCTCTCTTTTGCCAAAGCACATGGGTAGACCTAGTAGACAAAGGAGAGAAGTGGCTGTTTCTCCTTCTCTAACACCTCCCTGCTCCCACAAATAAAAACGGGGCACGGAGTGAGAAGCGCTGGTTTTTGGGCGCCAAAACGCAGAGCACGCGGTGAACAAAATTTAAGTGCACTCAACTATACACACGTTCAACTTGAGTACAGCAAGCCAAAAATGTTCATCAAAATTGGACAAAAGAGAGAACAAAAGAATTGATCAAAATATATAATGTTAAAGTTTCAAATGTATTACCCGAAGAGTGATGTTAGTTGCTATCACATAATAAATGCAAATAAGAAGAGATGATGACGTCGTCAGCGCAACCATGACAACTCTCCTTCTCGTATGTATATTACACACAAATGTTCTAGAATCATTCCTTTTTGAACGATGATTTAGTAGCTACAGTCCCCTTTTCCCTAACGGTCATTGTTGCTGCTGGATTGTTGCAAGACTCAATGATTTGATGCGAAAAATGAAATATAAATCATATCTGTTCTTATCGATTCCGTGACGAAAAAAAAAAATCAAATTCAGTTAGGATTTCATGTATACATATAATATATACAATGTTGATGGAATAATGAAAGGTGATAACATCATCGTCCCTTCCAATGGGTCTGGTAATATCATTCTCTTGTGAAAAATGTGTGAGCTTTTGATAGTTCACAAAATTCTTATTTCATGTTCAATTTATGCAACTTTGCATGAATGAATGGGCGTGCGTGCGTGCGTGCGTGCGTGTATGCGTATGTGTTTGTGTATGTGTGTGATCCTCATTGCTCCAATAGGTGGTTGATGATGGTTTTATAATACAGCTAAGAGGGTAGGATGATTATGTTTGTTTGTCTCCCAATAGAAAACATTTGACTACGTTTTGAATTGTTTCTCTCGTCTCAAACATTATGGAATGAACCACTTCGCCTTTACAGCTAGACATTTCATACTTTGTAATGAAGCGTAGATGGACATAAACCATTCAAAAAGATAAAACAAAACAACAAAACAGAAACAAACAAAACGCGCGTTGCCCGCCCACGCGGATTCGAAAAAAAGTAAAAAGAAAAAAAAAAAAATGTATCCGGTTCCAATGCCTACACAAACACGCGCATCAGGTGTCAAGAGCTCTCATTTCATAATGTATATCACATAACTGTACGGCATCCAATGCAGGATGGATTTTTGCGAAAGCTAGTTTTGATTCCACGCAACTACTGTAATTACCTTTCATTTTTGACCTATATACCCAAACTGTAGATTCTACTCCTTAAAAGCAAACATATAAGTTGTTATATAGAATAAATGAACCACAAGCAAATTTCTTAACGCAATGATTAAGGCCTATGATATGACTCGTCCACAGACAGTTACCCTCAGTACAAACATGTCAAAATATCACGGACAGGCATGATGTAAGCGTAGTTATTTATCATTATTATTCTCATTATTGTATATTCTCAGGATGCTCAATATGCTCATTTTGTTCTTTAAATTGGCCACCTGGGGGATGATTAGCGTGTTTGTATGCCTATTATACAATAGTCATGGTAGATTGCACATGTCATTATTGTTCAGATTTATCTCAGTCTTTTCGCGTGGGTTATGTATAGGAACGAACGGGATAGCTGAAATATTATTACTCTGTATCAAGTTCCTGCAGACAAAGATATATCACAACTGATATATAGGCCTATTTCATGACCACATTGACTGCAATGAATCGATTAAACTAAGCTACACAAAACAGTGAAAGGTTTATATCTAATCTCTAAACAAACAGCGAAACAAAATGGAATACTGAATGAGCCCATCTTTACCAACAGCAGTAATATCAAGGTGTGAGTTTTATTCAATTTGTCTTCCTCTTATACAAATGAAATTTGTAAGATCGCAACTGCTGATCTACGATTTCTTTTGTAGAGGGAGACAAATGTAGAAGAAAATTCACACCTTAACCTTCACCCTCTACTTGAAATAATCTCTTGCTTTCAACAGCAATATAATTTAAAGGCACGGAATATAACAAGTAGGATGTGGGGATGCTGTTCATATCACATCTTACATCTCAAACTCACCGGCACTCGAATCTTCACCTGCATGTCAATTTATTTATATCAATAGAATTTCAGAAAAGAAGTACTCTTCACGCCATGATTGTAATTAATCGTTGTTAATGTTGAGATTTAGCCATCACAATGAATTTGCAAGTGAAAGGGGTTAAACATTTCGGATATCATAAAAAATCAGTGGGCGATATCATTAAAAGATTATCAACACATTAAATTAGTTTGCGTATAAGACAACTGTGCAAAATATCATTGTTTTAGGGGAAGCAGCTTCACAATATCATATTCATTTTGTACAACGCTCGGTTTTCTTCACTGTTCTTTATACTCTTCTTATCTAGGTCAACTTGAACTCAGTGTTGATTTTCTCTTTGATATATTCCTAGAAATTCGAGATGAAAACAAAAGTCTTTGGTTGGTGTATATTATGATGTTAAAGATACTAGTAAACACAGAGTCGAAGTTACTTAAACCATGTACTTAAACCATGCAGCCACGCTGCGAACGGAACTTGTCCATGCAAACACCAGAATTCTATCTTAATTACGAAATTGATCGTGCCAAATGAGACGCACATGTATCGTCATAGTGTTGGAAATTTGTTGTTGTTGTTGTTGTTGTTGTTGTTGTTGTTGTTGTTGTTGTTGTTGTTGTTGTTGTTGTTGTTGTTGTTGTTGTTGTTGTTGTTGTTGTTGTTGTTGTTGTTGTTGTTGTTGTTGTTGTTGTTGTTGTTGTTGTTGTTGTTGTTGTTGTTGTTGTTGTTGTTGTTGTTGATGTTTTCTTTCGACGCCTATACAGGCAGCTGTGCCGTACCGGAGAGCGGTGCTGTTGCTATGGCAAGTGAATTATCAGCCATGCAGCTGTAATGGAATTGCCCTCTTTTGTTGTTGTTGTTGTTGTTGTTGTTGTTGCTGCTGTTGTTGTTGTTGTTGTTGTTGTTGCAGGACATAAAAGAATACATCGTTTATTTTGACTATACTTATTAAGTATTACCATACACTATCAAAGTCATACAGGAGAAGGTATTGTATGGTTTCCACCTTAGAGAGATTGGGTTTACGGTCCACCATGTGGTAGTCCTGATGAAAAGGACTGTTCGAAGAGGAGATATAGGGTAGAAAAATGAAGAGGGAGAAGTGAAAAAGGAGAAGCGAGATGGAGAGTGGGCGAGGGTAGAGGTATTCTTTCTCGAAAATGTGTGAGTCCTGAAAAGTACTGTGAACCATGGAGAGAGAGAAAGGATCAGAGCGCGCTCCTTTGCTATCTCTTCTGGTTCACAGTCCTTTGCACAGTCATTGAATACCAATAATACATCAGACAATAAGACCAACATACATTCAGACAGATTTCGCGTATACATACCCAACCAGGATATAATGTTTATTAAACAACATCATGGAATGAACACCATCAGTGACAACAGACTGTGAAAACAAAGTACGTACACGTGTATCTAAATATCGGAGCGACATACCGACTATAAAAGTACATGTAAACCTCGACATAGGTACGAACAATCCCGTTATACACTGAATGAGTAGGCCTCGATTTAAAGTACTGTTTCTTTGCAGTTATATATTATAGCGTACTACACGTATTAATGACCACCAAAACTATGGTAACGCTGTTATACGACAGTATGATAATCATACTTCCTCTCCACCTTTTATGCAATAAGTGCATGGCTGAATACAAAACATAAAACCGTCCCCACTCCTGATATTTGATATTTGATACAACACTATTTAGATACGCTGACCGAGATTCAACATTAGTAAGACATGATTATAATCTAGACAAATTAATAAACTTTAAGACTGTATACGGCTAAAATGACGTCAACATTTTTTTTTTTTTTTGAGTTTTACACTGACTTGCTTGTTCCTATATATTGGTACATGCAGATATTAAAGTTCACTGGGGAAAGAATGACTACAAGAAGTCACATTCTACCGCAAAACGTCCACAATGCTCAGATTTGTTCTCTTTTGTTGGGGGGGGGGGGGGGGCACACAGAAATTGCATCATCACGAGTAAACCACAAGTAAGACGAGATCATGGGGAAATCCCCGTTTGTACATTCACAGTATTACCGGTATTCTGAACGACTGCCGTTTAATGTGACTGCGGTGGCGTATTGAACAAAACACGCTTCGACCAGACAAAACCCGCTCTCCTGTCATAACGAATGGAATGCGTAATTGACAATCACGTGAAATTCCTCGTACATTATCATGTCGACCACAAATAGAATCGTAATAACACTTCCTTGCCAATTCGAAAGTAGTAGAACGCATGACACTATACATGATTTGTGTTACATTTATTTTCATGCGCAATGAGCGCCAGAAAGCCCCGGTCCTTATCGGTACAACAATAATTTCGCAGGCAGAGGATAATGGACCAAGCTCAGTGGATTTGCTACTTCAATGTTGATTAGATCCCCATCGCAGGGTATCAACTACAACAATGGCCAGAAAAGGCCAGAAAAGGCACTCTGATTAATCAGCATGTTGATATTTTCGCCGGACGCTGCAATCCAACTAATACAATGTAACAGCAACAACAAAAAAAGAAAAGAAAAAAAAAAGTCATTTATCATCGGGAGGAAAGGGGGAATCTACTGCTTCGGTAGCTAAATCCTCAAAGCTTTAATAATTGGCATGCATTGTATATAACTAGCGTGAATACATGACAACATACGTCGTGAAACGTTGTGGTGGTAAATGCATCAAAGTCTAATTTTTAAAAATAATCCGTGTAGATTTGACACGTTTGCTCGTGTAGAAGAAAAACGGAAGCTTGGTATACATATATGTTTGAAAACCCATGTACCTGTCTCTTTTAACTTCACATTTACTAAAATGAACATAAATGTGTTTTTTTTTTCATTTTGGTACATTGTATAGTGAGGAGAATGGTTCATTATGGAATACCATCAACAAGAGATCGTGACGTTGCATGTGCATGAAAATTATTCATAGAGCATCGTTAATTGTTCACAGTATTTTGGGAATCCCACATGATTGAAAGACTTCAATTTAACGTCACTTTAAACAACATTACAAAAGGCCCACAACAATGAATGCTTTAATATTAGGAAAAGACATATACAGTAGAAAGACATTTTGTTTCATAAAGTGCAGACAAAATAGTACATCAGATTGAGTTGCAAGAAGATATATTGTAATGTATAGTCTTAAAATTCATATACCTGAGTCACATCATGGAAGAATGTTCACAAATTAAAGGCACATCATTTGTTTCAAAGACAGTGATTTGTTGGAAGACTTCACTTAGTAGGATGACATTTCTGTTGGAAGACATTATTTTGCCAAGACACTGTTCAGTGAGAAGACATTTTGTCAGAGGATATAATTTCACAGGAAGACAACTGATTTGTCAGAGGTCACATTTTTTTCGTCTGTCAGATAACATTCCCTTTCATCACCAGACATTATGTCAAAATATATCATTCAAGGCTGCTAACATTGTACATCAAAATCAAAGAGATACCAAAGAGTAATCAGGAAGACACTTCTTTGCAACTGATTGACAAATTGTCCTACATCGACCGATGTAGGGCAATTTGTCAATCAGTTGCAATGAAAACATCTCGACGGAAGTATTTCATGAATTTGAAGACACTCCTTGTCTGTTACTTGCACCTCAGAAGGTGCAATGACTCTGAAATCAAAGAGAGCTATATACTCTCTGGCCAGAGCATGAAGAAATAGTCAAATTTCAGGTAGCCTACTACAGAATTAGCCACACTTTTTGACAGCTCCGTATGATTTTTTTTTTCCTCAGGAGAAATGAATGTGGCGGAAGTTGTTTAGTCAGAAGACATTATTTTGACAGAAGATATTGTTTTGACAGAAGATATTGTTTTGTTGTCTGAAGATGTCTGCCTCACTGTGCCATGAGATTTTGACAACAGGCATTTGTGAATACACACATGGGTCTATTATCATAACCACACAAGATCATTTACAAACAGGACTACTTTAGATCAGTAATCACCTTACCCAGATTGCTTCCTAACCAGTTCATTGTCACAATCACTCTTACTTAGACCCCATTTAAAGTGCACCTAGGGCTGGGCCGAGCCGAAGGCTGAGCTCAGGCTGAGCCCGGCCTCAATTGCGGTACTCGGCACTGCAATTCTGTCCGTTTACAGTGGAGGGCTTGGACCGGGCTTTTAATTCAAACCTTTCAATACTTTGTCATAGTGGCGCTCTGCAGGTTAATAAATGACTATTATTGGTCGCAATGGTCGCAATTTGGTACCACATTTGGCCCAGTTTGCGTTTACAGTGAAAAAAGGCCGGGCCGAGCCCGGGCCGAGCTGCGGCCACCACCAAGACAACCTCCAGAGCTTGGCCAAATGTGTGGCAATTTTGGTACTGCATTTGGCCTTTTGCATGTTTACAGTGAAATTTTCCTCACTGACTGATTGCACAAACAGTGACTGCAAAGATTTTCCTCACTGCACGTATCTGCACATTAATACTATGGTCAACTGAAGAAAAGAACACCAAATCTGTCAAGTTGGGGAACACATCTAGCCACGTATAAAGCAGGGCATTGCACTCCGGTAAGAGATTTCTTGGTTCAAATCCTGGGAAGGCAACATCATCCCATTCAATAACAACTAGCTAATGCATGCTGGTTATACTGTTGTCATCTTGCTTTAGAAACTCTTGTGTGTCCCCTTACTTTATTAACCAACTGCACGAAATCCCACAGGTATTCGTTAAAGGGAAATTCCATCATAATACTAGAAAACAGAAAACAGACAGATCAGAAAGGTAAATCAATGTATTTTTTTTTTTGGGGGGGGGGACACATAAAAATGTTACCAATTGTTAAAGTTTAGACAAATTATTGGCAAATCTGACTGATGAAGATGTTGAGAAGTTCTACACTATTTTCACTTTGTACACGCTATAAATGTCACTACTTTTTATTTTCCTAAAATATTTGAGCATACAGAACTCATCACTGAGGAGGGCATGCAAAAACATAGAAGTCCCCTCATATACAAGGAACAAGCCTGAAGAAACTTCTTCTCAGAAGAAAAAATTACAACTGGTAAAGTTTTGTTTACACTCTCCATGGAGAGCAACTCAATACCTGTGAAATGCAGAGCAGCCAATTTGTCTTACTCTTTTTTAAAAAGTTTTACAGTTCATCATTTCTTAGTGTGTCTGATTTGTACCTCCATAGTTTCACGGATGTACTTCTCTGATCTTTCTGGGGGGTTTTTTGTGTGTGTGTCTGATATTTTCCACCCAAGTTCCACTGATGTACTCCTCTGATTTTTCTGTTTTCATGCAAAGAAACAGTATTCAGGATAGAATCAGAAACAGCATTCAGGATGGAATCTCCCTTTAAATCAAAGGGCCATGCCATCACTCACAGGGAAGAAGTTATAATGTTTTGCCACTCCCAAATTCTCCCTATTCAGGAGTAGATGCAAATTATTACTTTTTTATATATCTTGAGAATAATTGCACTGTAGGATTTATCTGTCAAAGATATATGAAATGAATTAAAACAAAAAAAAGACTTCCTTCCCTCTTGGATGATATACTGATGATGTTAACTTCAGGAGTAGCAGCTCTGTCACTGTGATAACATTCATCATATTTGAGTTGTTGATTATACATGATGTATGATAATAGTCTCTCCTGACTCTTGATATCATTGCAACTTTCTAACATAAATTTACAGAATAGATTCAATACATCTGTGCAAAAACTTCGACTGTATTTTTTTCCCTTTGGGATATTAACCTATCAATACATAGGCTGGTATCTTAATATAATCAGGGAGGTGGACTTTCCACCTCCCTGATATAATCAAGGCAACAGTAGCCTTCCTTTGGATTCCTTCTTTTTTGCACTTCATAGACAATGCATACTTTTCTTGCACAATGCAATTCTTATAAAATTAGATCAAAACAGGAGAATTCCACATAGGTCTAAGGTGCAACTCCTACCTGGACAAATGAAATACTTTGACAGCTCAAGTATATTTAAATCATCCCGTTTTCCCTGTCTCTAACGAGTTTTCCATTTGGAATTTTGCAGCTTTCTCATTCTCTCTTCTCACATATTCCGGGTCATTACCAACAGGGATAAGCAATAAGCACAGTTTGATACAATTTGATTAACCCAATACCGCATACCCTGATGAAAGAAAAAAAAAATGATTACACTAGACCTTGAGAATGTAGTTACTGACAATGAAAATGACAGGGATACAAAAATTAACCAATACCTCAATATAAACCCCTGGTAGATATTCTTTTGTGTGTATTTTTTTTTACTGACTTTACCTCTTCTTTTTTAGCCTTTTATTCAGATGCATATAAAAGTGCATATAAATGGGTAATAGCTCATTGAACTCAATCACTTAAATAAGTCAAAATATGGAATATAAATCATCATAAATTACTGAGTAAATTACAGTTGAGTTGTTATCTGTCAAATGCAGACCACACTCTAATACCTAGCTCCTTTCTGCCATGAGGGGGCGCTGTTGGGTGTATTCAGCAAGAAACAAGGTTGTGTTGAGCATGATATCATTCTCTATGAATCATAATTCAATACTTTTACCTTGTTGGCAAACATACAAATATTGATAAGCAACCTTCTGGCATAAAAAAAAAAGAAAAAATGAAGAATAATATAGAGGAAGGCAACAAAAAGGGCAAATAAAGTTGATATCACATAAGTATCAAGTTTACCCAAAATTTGAGTTACAGTAATGACCCTCTGGCAATCCAAGGGAAGGAGGGAGAGGGGGAGGTTTACACAAACGAGTCTGTGAGGCCTGAGCTGGGCTCGAGCTGTAGTCGGATGGGTGCATACATCTGGAACGGGTATTCCTTCAGATTGATGTGGGTCTGTCGGTGAAAACAGGGTATATGCAGATAAGTCAAGTTCATTATTAGTGTGTCTATGTCTCAGAGAGAACAATGCCGAGCTGCATCTTTTTCTCCCCTTTGTGTACATATCAAAAGTTTGATCACCAAACAGGTTAAACACTCTACAGGCACACTACCATTCAAGTAAAATAAAACTTTTCCAGTGATACCTCTCTTATAATAATAATAATAATAAAAATTGTTTTGGATATAAACTCCAAATTTTATTGTCCAAGAATGGAAATTCTTTTTGCCCAATTGATCGTGGGCCCGGCAGCCACTGAGCAGCGCCAGATCGACGTTGCTCTAACCTTTTCAACTGTTGAACAGCAAACAAGGTAGCAGCAACTCCCATCTTTTAACGTCTTTTGGTATGACGCGGCCGAGGTTTGAACCCATGACCTCCCGATTGTGAGGGCAGCCGCTCTACTCACTGAGCCAACACATCGGTATATTTCTTGTTATTACATAACAAGGAATATTCTTGAAGTTATAATGAAAAATATCCACCATTTTCTTATCATCATTTTTTGCAGCTTTTATTGATTTATTTGACATTATTCATTTATTTTAATATCTCAAATAAACATGGATGGAATTAACACATTTTGCGAAAGAACTCTTGATATGTAATCCTGCACTACACTTTTATCTTGATGAAGGCACTGACAGTAAAGCTGCAAAAGTCATATGGCTTGGTGGAATGATAAGAAAATTTTTGATTATTGTTTCCTAGTATCAACCTTTGATATCTTAATGGCTTCCTGTGCAAATATCAATGTCTGAGAATACAAGTAGAATCTGGGTGTTTTTTAACTGAAGTAAAAATTGATAATTCCATTTTCAATTGAACTGGATTGGATTATCTTCAAATGGCCAAAACATGTACGTAATATATACTTGACTGTATCTGTGGTTTAGGCCAATTTAACTCCATAACCTGCACTTATTTGGCGGTGGCTGGCTTTTTCTCATTTGTGAAAGGTTTTATGGAGTCTAGAAAATTATGAGAAAATCAGTGTTTGGTAACTTTTTCATTCTTGTGTGGTGGCAGGCAACTGTAAGCACATCTCTACTGTAAGCACTGTAAGCACTGTAAGCACATCTCTACACTTTTGATGTATTCATTTGCAAGCTTTTGGAATTCTGAAGGAAGAATATGAAGACCAATGCTCACTCATTATCAATGAATATAGACTCTATTTGAAGCAGTTATAAAATGCAATTTCCTTTCTTCCTGATACAGACCAACTTCTATCCATTTGGGACAGATATATCAAAGCATTGTTAAAGGGGTAGAAAAGTATTGGTGAGAATGAGGATTGAGCTTTCAACTTTTTAAAAGATACTGAGAAACCATTTAGGAAGTCAATGTTACAGAGCATACCATTCTGAGAGGAGTTCAAAGTTTACTTGATGAAAATTGGTTTTGAAATGGCTGAGATATCCAAAAACAAAGTAAAACAAAGAGATCCTAATAAAAGGTGGGTTCCACATCTTATCAATATCGCATGTTTTGGATATCTCAGCCATTTCAAAATCAAATTCTATCAAATAAACATTGAATTATTCTTGGAATTACATGGCATTGCTCTTTCCTATTTCATGAGAGGCTTTTCATTAACTCATCAAAAAAAAAAAGTCAGGGAACTAAAGACAGTTCTCAACCAAAACTATACCATCCCTTTAAGCTCCAACCAACCTTTATATCTAACTGGCTAGCTCTTTGGCTGAATGATTCTTTTCACACCTCCGCCATCTTGTCATGGGATGATCTGGGATCACTGGAGCATAGATAGGTGACAATGTCCCTATTTAGAGCAGGACTATAGGGTGTCTTCCTGATCCCATGCTCCTATGCTCCAGTGACCTCAAACCATCACCAGACAGGCGGCGAAGGTGAGAAGGGATCGCTCGCCTTGAGAAAGTCTGCAATAGTGGAGGAAGGCTAGCCAGTCAGATTGAATAAAGGCTAGTTAAATTTAGATTTGTTGTGGTCATGTTTTCCATCAGTTTGAGATCCCAACCACTGCATAGCAGGTTAAACTAATCCACTGCATACAGCAACTGAGTGTGCCATGTATTGAAACTATGAGCATTTACTGTAAAACCAGAAATTTCTGCATGGATGGAACTTTCATGAATTTCGTGAGGAGCCAAAATTTGTGAAAATAATTATAAAATGCATGTGAAACTTTTTGTCAACACAATGCACTGAATGCCAGTATACTGCTAGTAAATACTAGTATACACAATTTTTCCTAAAATGTTGATTTTGATGATGGGATCTTTTAAGTCTCCTGGTGAGAAAAAAATGGATTGCTTACACAACACATGAATGCTAGAAGGTGATTAAACTAAGGAAGATTTGAACTCATTAATCATCACTGTGCTGAAGAAAAGAAAAGGCTACGCCGATCTCATGATTCCGAATGCACGAGACTGCGAACTCACCACCCCGCTTTTCTTCAGTGCCTTCATGTCTTTGAAGATGCGGTCAAAGGTCGGTCTGCTCTCCGGTCGCCGATGCCAGCAGCGCAGCATGATGTCGTAGAGCTCCGGGGAGCAATGCTTGGGCCACTCCAGACGGTTGTGGTCCCTCAGCTCCTGGATCACGTCAATCTCTCGCTTGTTGGAGTATGGCACGCCCCCTATAGACAAAGCACACACAGACGGTTGACTGCGAATACTGCATACCTGCCAACATTTCAAGATGAAATATCTTACTCGTGGATTGCAAAAATCTTATTTTATATGCAAACTGAAGTTGAAAATCTTACTTTCGGTCAAATCTTCAGAAAATACACATGAAAGGTATATCTAAATATTTTTTTAAAATCTGATTTCTCTGACAGAAAATTTGATTTTGCTATTTTTAATGTAAAAAATCTTACTGAATCTGATAAAATCTTACTAGTTGGCAAGTATGATACTGTCACAGCTATGATGACAACTGCACTGATGATAATGATGTTGATGGTAACTTTAAAGGGTGTGTACAGTTCTGGTCGAGGTGAGGATTTAGCTTTTAACGTTTTGCGAGATATTCAGAAACCACTCTATGAGATGTCAAAGAGCATGCAGTTGTAAGGGGTATCAAAAGTTTATTTGATGAAAATTGGTTTTGAAATGGCTGAGATATCCAAAAACAAGGTGAAACAAAGAAATCCTAATAAAGTTGTGGCATGTCGCCTATTATTATTAGCACTTTTTGGGGATATCTCAGCCATTTGAAAACCAATTTTCATCAAATAAACGTTGAATCCTTCTTAAAATTACATGCTCTTTCATATTTTATAAATGGCTTTTCATTATTCTCACTTAGGAATGTTCAAAACATGAATCCCCACCTCAACCAGTATTGTACAGTCCCTTTAAGCTTCATATCTGTTCTCTGTAAGTACTCATGTTTACAGCTGCCTTGCTTGGCTTGTGACTTTCTTTCAGAGAAAATCTCACACATCATGAATACTGAAGACAACAGAGTTATTGATAAAGCCTTTCATCTTTTCAGCATCATGATGCCATAATTGAAAATTTCACTTGCTTACTTTTAGCCGAGGTTATTAAAAGTAAAGACCATTTATAATCTTAGCTTCAGATGCTAAGTCAGCAAGGAACTTTTTAAGTACTATGGGTAAGAGGTATTCTACATTACTAAATGAAGTAATGAATCAAACAATCAATCCAAAATCATTAATAAGTCCTAAAACCTGCACAACAGCACTTACCCAATGTAACAATTTCCCAGAGAACAACTCCATACGACCATCTGTGGGCAGAAAAATAATATGGGAAAGAAACTGCTCTAAAGACACCTGTTACTAGAAAGGAAAGAAACACATTATCGACATCTGTTGAGGTAATACAGCTCTCCCAGTTCCAATACCTTGGTCAGGAAACATAGTGTATCACCTATAGATCTGTATAGGTCTAGAGGGCACACACTGGGACAAATAGTGATTATTACCTCCGCCAAGGAGGCCATGTTTTTGTCGGCATTGGTGTGTTTGTTTGTCTGCTATCAAAAAGTTGTGAACGGATTTGGATGAACAGGAAAAGTTGATAATGGTAATGACAGAAGGAACAGATGACTACATTGTGATAGTGATCCAGACCATCGTCTGGATCCGTCTGGATCCAGGAATGTTTTGATAAAATTTTTGAAGGGTTTTCATAGGCAAATGGAACCAACTAAGGGTGTAATTTAAGCTGTGTGTATTTGAGGTGCGCATAAGTGCACTGAGAGCGCACTCAAGGTGCAGCACGCAATGAGCTGATGAGGTAGCGAATGCATACTACACTCATCGGTATTGTACACATGTCATCGGGAAATACCGGTACACAGGGCGATTTTCAGCACTCCTGTATGGGTGGAAATGAGCTACTTGGCCAAGGTCTGTGCTCTCCAAGTGCTCTTCTAGTTTTAGTTACTCCATTTATCACATGTTCTACTGATATATCTGCATTCACACCCTGAACTAACATACTAGTACATGTTTGGGCAAACCTTCCTTTCAGCAAGACTAAGCTAAAATGGAGGGGGGGGGGGTGGATACTCACATATCACTTTTCATTGAGTACTGGCCTTCAATCAAGGCTTCATAGGCCATCCACCTCTTTAGGCCTCTCTGGAAAGAGAAACAGAGCATAAAGAGTGTGCAACAATAGATCACACGAATCTTGTCATTGTAAGCACTCTCTTTGTGGGTATAGTGGAGACTCATCTCCCTACCTCAAACTACTTTTTCATTTTAATGCAGCAATGGCATGTTAAAGGTAGGGGATACCTTTTAAAGACCTCCCAAAATGCAGCAAAACATTAAATATGAACCTCAGGGGACTGTTTAGGCCACTGCTGAGAAATTTGGAAGTCAACAGTTATCTACAATTTGAATAATGCACAAAACTCAACTACTCAGTAGTTCTGTGTGTCAGCCACACTTAAGCCTTTTTGTTGCAGTCTTCTGTATTTTTTTTTATCTATAAACACAAATCTAAAAGTATAAGAGCTGATGTAATAACATATAGAGTGTGTGACAAGAATGTATATAGAAATGTTTGTAAGTTTTGATGAACTTTCTTCACAAAGTATACACGATGGACACACATGCAGTGCATGGGTCTGCAAAGGTAGCCTAGTAATGTACTGGAATTTACGGTGAGCCCCGAAAAAAATTCAATTCAAAATCTAACGGTCAATAAAAATGTACTAAATGTTACCTTCCACTTTCAATACTTTATGGGACTTACTAAAATGATACTCTCTTCAACATATCACTGTATTTATACAACTCTTCATTTAAGGCATGCAAATGGGATTCCCTACCTTTAACCTTGTCATTTTCCACCAACATTGTGTTTGTACAAATGCACTTTCTGCGATTTTGGTGCCAGGAGGTTTGGCATTTTAAGAGTTTTATCTAAAACAAGCTAACACCAACCTTGTTAAGTTGAGATATTTGCAATTAAATCTGCTAAAAACAAAGAATATAGAAAGAAGATATGGGACATTTTCAATAATAACTGAAAGAATTTTCCTTGTTACGTTATCATGATAAAAGACACAGAGAGCATAGGAACAGGAGAGGCACACAAATGCACCACATAAAAAGTAGACAGCAAAGTCAGGCACAACTTCATTTGTAGCACGTCAAAGCAGTTACGAACAAAGTTTTTCAGGCAGGAAAATTTCATGCTGCGAAAAAGGCCGTCGGCTCCAATTCATGAAAATTTCCTGCCACAGATATATTGTATTTTACAGTATTTCAACATAATCTCATAGATAAAATTCAGTGGAGGAAATGGAAGCAAAAACTCACGTTTCTGGGTTCCTGGAATGGAATGACAACATTGGGCTTGTGAACCTCTGTGGCCATGCTGAAGTCACACAGCTTGGCCTTGTTGTTGAAGGTGATGAGGACATTCTTGGCACATAGATTCATGTAGATGTACTGTGTAAGCAAGACAGAATCAACATGGAACATAGACACATATATGACACTATGAGAAGAATATATGAAGAGTTTGTTTGCAAAAACCGATAAGTCCATATTTGCCAAATGGAGATATTTGCGATTAAAGTTCAAGAAAAATAAAGAGAATAATAAGAAAATTTTTGCTACTTTTGACCATAACTTAAAAAATATACCTTTATATGTAGTGACCAATATATCATTTAAAAGGTATTATTTTGTACTTTATGACAGAGATCTTACTTCGAAATCTTCAAAAATGGACTTATCGGTTTTTGCAAACAAACCCTTCATATGTTATATATTACATGCAGGTCTATGCATGATATTAAATCATATAATAATGATACAGAATATCACATGTACGTTATGTTATATATATGGAAATCATGAACATGACATAATTATATACACTGTACTCATATATAATTATCATACTAACATATATTTACAGGCCCTGAATACTCTTTCTGCGAAGCGATTCAAATCCTTGAAGCTAATATTTGGTTTGAGTTTACAGAGCAAGTACCATGAAACCTTTCACTTCAAAATGGTATACAATATTGCCACAGCTGCAAACATTCACATATTAAAAAAAATCAAGCAGGTTCCACAGAGCTAGTTACCATAAAGACACTCTTGTGCTAATCTCCATAAAGTAATAAAGATTCCAAAATTAAGGATAATCTTATATGAATCCTTTTATCAATATATGGAAAGTTTTACAGCACTCTTCATGGAGCCTCCTACTGCAGAATAAGCAGCATTCAGCAGCTCCGACAGCATTCAGCAGTGATGAGGCAACTATTTAGCTCAAGGTGAACATATTTGCTCAGTTACTTGATCATCACAATTTTGATCTTTTGGGGGGAAACAGGCAGGATGTGCTGCCCTGTGTACACTTATGTCACAGGATCTTATATGTCGTAATTATTCTTTTGCGTGTGCATTCAAGCTGTTGCTGAAAAAGGACAAACACTGAGAAATATAGGAGAAGCACACCCATGACAGTCTTAGCTAAACAAAAGATGAGAAAAATGTCTGCTTTTCAAAATCTTGATAGATTCTTGGAGGACAGGAAATGAGCTTTAGGTATGTCCATGCCAAGATGGTTGTCATATAGAGAAGAAACTTGCAACTTTTTTCTCTCATGTGTATGCTTTCACAGACAGTCTCCTGCTCAAGGGTAACAATATTATAACTATCATTTTATCAAGGCCATTGGTCCATCTGAAAATTTGAACAATTTACTTGCAAAACGAGTTAACATCATTCTTGTTATTTGAGATACTTGAAATTACAGTTGCAAAACGGTAAAGAAAATGATAAGAAGATATGGGTCATTTTTTTTAGTCATTAATTCAAAAATATTCCTTTGTAACAAGTGAGATATCACTGTAAAGGTTTATTTTGCTTTATCCAATAATGGGCTTACTTTCAAGTATCCAAAAATGGTACTTAACCCTCTTTGTTATCAAACTCCTCACTTACCCTGAGAGCTGCAATGTGCCTCATCCCCTGAGCAATGTCACAGGCGAAGCTGAGGAGTTCCTCCTGGGGTAAGGGGTCCATGGGGGCCTGGTCTCTCTTCTTGCTCCGGCAGCGACGGAGGATCTTCAGCATGTCACCCCTGGCAACGTACTCCGTGACCAGGCACGTTTGGACTTTTTGAGAATAGATCGTATCAACAGATTGATGACAATGACCATGATTTCAATAACTGCTGAAGGAACATTGCTTTTTCCACATGAGAGATGGATTGAATTTTTTTAAAGCATTTTGAAGCATTGAAGCATTTGCATATTTGAAATCAAAGCAAAGCAAAGTGGCCCTAACAAAAGGTGGAACCCACCTTTTGTTAGGACCACTTTGTTGTTGGATACCTCAGCCATTTCAAAATTATCAAGTGTCATCACATAAACTTACAATTCCTCTTACAATTGCATGGTCTTTCATATTTCATACAAGTGGTTTCTAGTTATCTCACTGAGTTAAATCTGAATTCCCATCTCAACCAAAACTACATTATCCCTTTAACCCCTTGAGGATGAGTCCCATACTCCGGCAAGTGTCTATGAGAAATGCGTGTTGTAGCAAAATTAGCCCGTCCTCAATGGGTTAATGATGATAATCTTTCTCTCACACTTCTGTTCTCAATCTGATTAAGTCATCATGTTTGCGTTTTTTTTAGTTTGTTTTATCCATTTTCATTGTATATCAGTCAATCGATCATATAATTTCTTGTATAACGTGTGGGGGGAATGCGCCCTACAAGCTCAGCTTTTTAGCATTCCTCCCCATTTCCAAAATTTTTGTATACTTACAATTTTTCTGTAAACTTATCCTTTATTTTGTATTATGATGAAATCTATATGTATTCAATTTCTGTAATATATTTATATGTTTCTGTTGGAAATAAAAAATAAATGAATGAATGAATGAATGAATGAATAGTACTGGGCTGCAATACTAGGTGGAATCAAGCAAATCAAATACCCCATCACCATCATTATCCAAATCAAATGTAATTAATCAGTTATATGATTCATTTCAATAATTGAGTAGTATGTCAACTCTGAATTTCAGTACATTGTGCCAGATGTATGAAGCTAGAATTCTTTTCTCTCCATGTATTACTATAGATTTTGTGCTCTATGAGCTGTCATCCAGAAAAAAAGCTCAGTAAAAGCAAAAGCTAAAAAATCCCCCAAAATGTACCAAAGGGAGAGAGAAAAAGTACATTTATCTTTATGAGCTTACCTGTTTGTTCCAGGACTCGATTGCACTGGCCCAAGAGGGCCATGATGTTTGGATGCTTGCCCAAGTTGGCCATAACCTGGAACTCGTTCCGTAGCTCAGTGAGGGATTCATGGTCCTTTTCATCTGAGAAAACATGAACAGATGAATTTTATTCCAGCTATACAATAGCTTCCAGAATTTGCACAATCACAAGCACTGAAATGAATCACGTGTCCACTCCTTACTCTTACTAACATGCACAGGCGTGCAAAAAGTATGCAACTAAAAAGCATAACAGCACGGCATGTCATTCTATGACACGTTAAAAACAAAAAGCATAACGCTGACCTCAAAATGCATACTTTAGAATTGCACAACCAATCAGTTATTATGTGTAATCTAATGCATATAAGCATGCCCTCACAATCAGTGTATTTCTGTAAATGACTTCTAAATATTCATGTAAAGGAGTGTGGCAATTTACTCATAAAGGTATATGAAAATCTGATTGTGTTAATTTTTGACTCATTAAAAGATACAACAAACAGATAATGCCCGGGTTTAAGTTTGTGATGTTTGAATAGTGGAGATGCAGCTCAATCTCAAGGATTCACAATGTAGTGCAGCGTGCACTCGGTTTCGCTTCGTGCATGTTTCATAATTGTAAATATAACCTTGAGTGCGTTCGTCTCCACTATTGCCTTCTCACCTGTGCATTATTTGTATAATAATATCAAGGACATACAGCACTAGTCTCTCTTTGCCAGCCCTTTATATTCTAAATGCACAGTGACTAGCTGTGACAAGACTAGCATGTGATGCTCAACACCATACACCCTGGGTACCATCATACCCAAGGTTTCAGCATTATGTAGTGCCATCTCCTGTTCATAAGATGTACAGATACATCAAAAATCATATTTAGGACCTCATGCCACATGGAATCCTGTTGAGAAGATTTTCTTTCACTAGAATTCATCCCTGCTCTAGAGTTTCAGAGATACCAAGCTTGTACACAGCATTGCAGTATTTTGAAGGCTGAAGAGGCATGTTTTGGGTAGAAAAAAAAAGCATTTTCACCTTTCTGCAATAGACATAGATGTAGTCACAAAATTAGGAAAAACAGTATTTTTCATAAAACCTGCAGTATTTTTGGCTGAAACTGCACTATTTTTGGCTAAAAAAAGTAAAGTACAAAACACTGCATAAAAGTAACATGTAGCATATACCTGGAATTTCAATTTGCACTTGTGATTTGAATTTGTGATTCTATTTTTGTTACAGATGTACAGTACAAATAAGTCGTTCTTGAAATGATTTTTTCCTCACTAGAATCATCATACATATGACTAATTAAATGACCCCTTGATGACAGAAAGACCCACCCTTGAGGAGTTTGACAGCGACCCTCTTCTTCCCGAGGTCATCCCCCTCATCCAGCTCGCCCTCGCAGACGTAGGCAAACTCGCCGCTGTAGAGGAGCTTGCCCAGCTCCAGCTGGTCCTCCTTGATGATCCACTTCTCGTCCAGGTGGCTGACCCGGTCCTTGGTCTGGCCGTTGGAGATCAGGTAGATTTTGGATGCCTTCCTCTGTCGACAGTGAATTGCAGGATAAGTTGATAACCCGTTTGAGAGACTGTATCATCAACTTGCCATCATGTGAAAAGAGATCTTCTGCCTAAATTCTCAAGCCTAAAGCAGGCACTTACATTGTATTCTCTTACAAATTCATGTTTCAGATGTCTTTTAAAGGGAACGTAAACCCAAATAGCAATGTGGATTGAGTGAAAGCAGCAACATTGATAGAACACATCAGTGAAAGTTTGAGGAAAATCGGACAATCGATGCAAAAGTTATGAATTTTTAAAGTTTTGGTGTTGGAACCGCTGGATGAGGAGACTACTAGAGATTATGACGTATGAGCAGACAACAATACAAAGAAGATATAAAGGAAAATCAACAAAAATTCACTTTTCTAGCATTATGAAAGAGCACTTGACTAACCGCTTTCAGAAAGCAGGGGGAATAGTTGCTACCCTTAACGTATGTCAGTATCAAGTTGATGGAATTTGTAATTTTCATGAAAAATGATTTTTTGTGGAATTTTCTTTATATTTTCTTTATATTGTGGTCTACTCATACGTCATATCCTCTAGTAGTCTCCTCATCCAGCGGTTCCAACACCAAAACTTTAAAAATTCATAACTTTTGCATCGGTTGTCCGATTTTCTTCAAACTTTCACTGATGTGTTCTACTAATGTTGCTGCTTTCACTCAATTCACATTGATCTTTGGGTTTGTGTTCCCTTTAAAGGGACTGTATAGTTTTGGTTAAGACCTAACTTAAAGTTTTTTAACATTTTTGGTGAGATAATGAAAAACTTTTTATGAAATATGAAAGAACATGTAACTCCAAGAGGAATTCAATGTTTATTCGATGAAAATTGATTTTGAAATGGCTGAGATATCCAAAACAAAGTGATCGTAATAAAAGGTGGGACCCACCTTTTATTTTGCTTTGTTTTACTTTGTGTTTGGATGTCTCAGCCATTCAAAAATGGATTTTCATCAAATAAACTTTGAATTTCTCTTGGAATGGTATGGTCTGTACTATTTCACAAGTGGTTTCTTGATATCTTGCAAAAAGTTAAAAGCCCAATTCTCATCTCCACCAATACTATACCATCCCTTTAACAAGGTGTGCAACGTATCTTTAGATATTAATATAAAAAAAAGAGTTTGATCACAAAAAGGGTTAAGCACCATTTTTAAGCGCTTTTCCCTCATGTTGTAGAAGTCATAGTACATAAATAAACAGTAAACAAACACTCTCTTACCATGTTCATGTTATTACAAATCTCAACAAATTAAGACTACACCTAGAATTTGTAAATACTGCATGATAATTCACGGGCTAAAGACAAGTTCTTAGGTTTACATCACTCTTTAATAATATACAATTTGCAAGGTATGTGGCATACATTGTATAGATTGTGTGACACAGATATTTGCTCACATTGCAAAAGTCCTACTACACACACACACAAGTAAGGCAAGTGCCAAAATGTGTCTCGCCCATTCACGTAGAAGAAATTAATGTTTTTCTAAATCCCGAAAGTTCACTGACCCCACCTTAACATTGGGCCTCAAAGTTCATTGACCACTGCCTGTGACCTTTGACCTTGAGGTGACCTTCATGTTTAGTAAAATGTGTAACTTTGTATAACCACTCTTCTCTCCAAGTTTGATTGAAATTAAAGTCCTTAGTAGAGAGTTATTCAAGTTTTTGTAGAGTCCGATGGACGGACAGACGACGGACGGACAGACGCCGCAGCTACTAGGCAATCCCTTAGTCTCCCCACACCTCCAGTGGGCTCGACAAAATGTAACATTAACAAACAATGAACAAACACTCTCTTGACACATGTTCAAATTATAATGAAGTAGAGCACTAAAATTTGCCAATACTGCAAAAACAGTTCATGGCATAGACACATATGTGTATGTTCTCTATATACGACCTTGTATATCTTCTTAATAAGGTGTATGATCTACAACGAGTATCTTTAGATCGAGATAGGCTGATATTTACTCACGTTGTAGAAGTCGTAGTACACGTCCCCATTCCCCTGTTTGAACTTCCCTCTGAACTCATTTGAAGAGGAGGTGCAAGAGCAGATTGGCTCCTTGTGGATGTGCCGCCAGGTGGTCCACCAGAGCAGCAGGCAGGTGAATCCAAGGAAGACCAGTGGGATCACGCTCACACAGGCGATGGCTATCACCGTGCCCATCGACAATGGTTTGGGCTGCATGAGATCACACACATTCAGTGAGAAGGAGAGAAAAGTAAAAGGTATGGTTTTAGATAAATAGAATATGAGAGAGAGAGAGAGAGAAATGGAAATATATACATACATTGATATATATATTATATATATATATATATATATATATATATATATATATATATATATATAATATATATATATATATATATATATAATATATATATATATACGTGCATAAATATAGATAGTTGTGAAATTGATAGATAGGTTGAGGAATCAATAAATAGACAGAGAGAAAGAAAGCTAGGAAGGGAGAGATGGAGATGACAGATGGAGAAAAAGAAAAGAAGAAATAGACAGATATAGGTATATGAGTGTATATATATATATATATATGGAATGAGTTATGGGAGAGAGAGAGATATGAATAAAGAGTGAGTTGAGTAAGAAATTGATGAAAAGATTGTGAGAGAAAGACAGATGGCAGGGAGAGATGGAGAAGACAGAGAGAAGGAGAGATAGATAGATGGATAAAGAGATTGAGAAGAAGAGATATGAAGAAATACATAAATAGATAGTTGGTAAATACATGGACAGATAAATAGATGGATAGAAAGATAGAGAAGAGAGATACATAGTTAGACAAATGGAGAAAGACAAAAGGAGAGACAGACAGATTTAGGTAGATATAAGAAGATGTAGAGAGATAGATGATAAACATAAAATATGGATAACAGAAAGATGGGAAGAGTTACAGGAAGGCAGTTCAAGGGGAAAAAAGAGACAGACATATTGATATAGAAGAGAGAAAGAGAGGGAGAGAGATACATATATGTTGTATAATAAGATGTGGGTCAAATATGTGGGTCAAGAGTACAGAAATTAGTAAATTAATACAAATTCATCACTGTGAAATTACAAAATGTCCAAGGGGATTTCCCCCTAAGTGAAACGTGTGAATCAAATGTAAAAGTGGAACAAGAACATTATATCCTCCAACACAGTAAGACATGCATTGACTAAGCTACCTCTCATGAACCTCAACTATTAAAATGTCACATAAGTGGAAATCCTCAAAAACACTTCTGTCATCACATGATGATGTCATGTACATGCAAATCAGTGCTTCTTGTGGGCATGTAAGGGACATACAACTGTACTAGCAATGCCTTTTTTTTCCAGACAAATATCAATCAAAATCTGTGATGTGGCCCAATTTTGTTTTCTCCGATAAATATGATGCTTAACAGGAAAGTATCTCAAATGTTGTTTCCAATGCACATATTAAATGAGTAGTTCTAATGTGAGTCTGAGTCTGCCACTGAACTACCCTGAGGGATACGTTAACCTGTTGTCAACGGGAACTGGGTGCCCCCTGTTTTGAAGCAATGAGAATTCACGTTATCTTGGAAATCTTGAAGTTTTCTGTTATGAAATCTCAACATCCTCATGCAACACTTTTTTTCCCCCAGCTTTTATTCACTTCTGTATGAGTTCACTATTTAAATCTGTACAGAAGGAATACTTTGGCTAGGCATCTGAGGCATTCTGTCATACAGAATAGTATTACTCCCTAACTGCGGTCCATCATGACTATACACAAATGCTATTAAACATGCAAAGCTCTATTTTGTGACACAGTAGCATTTCATGAAAATATGAACATTAACGTTTGATCAAATAGGATACACATTATTGTTATATCCAGAATATTCATGCATGTATACACCACTGCACAGGCATACATAAAATATAAGCACATATAAATGTACACAGAAAAAAAAGCACATAATAATAATAATTGCATTTATATGGCGCATCATACTGGCGTTTCTAAGCACACTGGTGCTATTCATACAAAAAGACTAGAAAACACAATAACATCAACAAAACCAGCATATTAACAGTAACAAAAGAAGAAGAAAAAAAATACATATGATACAGTGATACAATAATATCTAATAACTGACTGTGTGCACCTCCAGGAAAAAAAAAAAACAACTGCTTAAACAAGTGAGTTTCGAGAAGAATATGATACATACATACAGACATATTGTACAGCAGACACACACACATGTAATGCAATGATGCAATTGCAAATTATGATTCAAGAGTGCTTATGAAGCATCCTTTGTTCACTATTAAATGAAGCTCAAGAAAAGAAAACACTAGCATATGGTCAATGCTAATTTCCTGATACAGATGTATCAAAAAATATGATCACTTGATATGCTGTATACAGGTTTGGTATTCTATTCCTAATGATTTATGACATATTTTCTTCATTCCCATTAAAAATTCATATTGAACCTCTTTTTGAATCAGCTAATCACTAAGTAATCTTATAAAATGATTAATCCTACAAGAAAATTAGGATTTACAAGCTTACCATGATGATAACAGCATAAAATACCAGTTCAAAAGAGTCAAATAGTCCCAAATCCAATTCAGCAGGAGCACAAGAACTCATCAATCAAATAATGAGGATGTGACGATTGCAAAATGGCCTGGTTTAGTTTGATGAATCTCATTAATACCATCACTATTGTTTGATGACAATAGCACAATTCCTGCTGTGGATTGAATACCATACATCATCATACACTAACTATTGTACATGATGCACTGTGTGTGTTCTCTGTTTGACACACTCTGCTTTGTATACTACAAAGGACCTCGGACACTGCAAACACACTTGCAATTGTGTTTTCCTTTTGAAAAGACACACGCACGACATCAAACAAAACACACTGTACGAAGTAAAGATGGAGAAGCAACAGGACAATTCTCTTCCTTACATCAAGCAAGCATGGCACATAAAAGATTATCTCTTGGCTTGAAGAATAGAAGACAAAAGGTAAGTCAATATTTGTTGTATGGACTTGCTTTACCTTTCTATCAAACGAACATCAATGGTAACTGCCAATATAACCTTTTTTGAAACAAAAAGCATGTCCATGAAAATAATTAGAATTGCTGTAAAACTCCACATATCAACAAGAAATGTGCCTTCCATGCTTACAAATCAGCACATGCTTGGATGTTGAAAAATATTAACCTTGTATAAAAACATGGATGTAGTCAGAATTTCTCACTATATGCTAGTTTCCATCAAGGCTATAGGCTCAGCTGTGCACATGTGCACAAGAAATTCTGAGTCTATGAATCCAAATTGCATCATGTGCATCTTATTGTAGGCAATACGTCCAGAGACAATGAGCATAATTGTACTATAATGCGACTATGGGAAGTTAAAGGGACTGTACAGTACTGGATGAGGTGAGGATTCATGTTTTGAACGTTCCTAAGTAAGATTATGAGAAACCTCTTATGAAATCCGAAAGAGCATGTAATTTTAAGAAGGATTCAACATTTATTTGATGAAAATTGTTTTTCAAATGGCCGAGATATCCCAAAAAGTGATAATGATAAAAGGCGACAGGCCACGCCTTTTATTAGGATCTCTTTGCTTCACCTTGTTTTTGGATATCTCGGCCATTTAAAAACCGATTTTCATCAAATAAACTTTTGATACCCCGCAGAATTGCATGCTCTTTGACCTCTCATAGAGTGGTTTCTGAATATCTCGCAAAACGTTAAAGGCTAACTCCTCACCTCGACCAGAACTGTACACACCCTTAAAGGTAGGGAACACCTCGGTCGTGATTTGGCAAAAAGGTGTATGTCTGTAAAATATCATGTTTTTGGTTTTTACCATTTGGGGGGTTTTCGATGCCGAAATTTTCATGTGACCAACTTTCGTAGGTCATCGATCATTTGTTTCCGAGATACTTGGGGCTATCTCTGTATTATTTTATCAATTTTCCTGCTTTTGATTAGGCAAAAGGGTGTATCTTTACATACACCCTTGACGTACAATGACGTACCAGGATAGAGAACTACATGATTTGGCAAAAGGGTGTATCTCTAGATACACCTCTAACCGTGCACGCTGGGGAGCGCTTAAAGATTTGGCAGATAGGTGTATCTTTAGATACATCCATCTGCCGAATGAATCATGAATTATAGTTGCGAAGTATGATAAGGCAGAAAGGTGTATCTTTTATACTCTGTGTATATTATATACTCTGTTGTTTATACGTGCTGCTGGCATGTATGTGTACCGTTTCACCGGTCGGTGCGGTGGCGGGCCATGCTCCTGACTTAAAACTGGCAGCCCGTTGCACTGCAGAAGTTTCTCCTTGTTGCTAGACGGTGAGTAGATAGAACCTAATATCTAGAAGTTCAGATCTAACGTTTGTCCTAGACTTCTATGGCCACTTCTATGCCATTAGATGCGCAGATTCGTAAAATCTAGCATTTCTGTTAAAATGACAGATTTTCCGGCAAGTGTGGCTGTGGGATGAGAGTTCTCTACGCTTCAAAATGACAGTGATCCCTGCACTGTCCGTGCTGTGCACTGCATGTAACTGTAGAAGCCTGTACATAGTTAACTATACACAGCCCAGTCGCTGTACATGGTACGTCGCGACAGGGCTGTACGCGCGCGACCACCAACCACTAGAACAGCGACGTAATCGTATTACGATAGCTTTGAATTTTGATACTTAATCATTTTTGTCTCCTCAAACTCAACGAGTATACTTTTCAATATTTACTCTACATCTTATGCTATCAGTATTCAAATGTACGCAATGAAACTTACCGGAATTGATCATCATATCCAGCATGTCCACACCGTACACAATCTTTCACGCCAGGCCTAACTATACACAGCCCAGTCGCTGTACATGGTAATGTACGTCGCGACGTACCATTCAGCGACTGGGCTGTGTATAGTATCAAAATTCAAAGCTATCGTAATACGATTACGTCGCTCTCCTAGTGGTTGGTGGTCGCGCGCGTACAGCCCTGTCGTGACGTACCATGTACAGCGACTGGGCTGTGTATAGTTAGTACATAGTGTAATGGTGTGCTGTGTGACTGTAAGATCGGCTACCCATTACGCTATGCGTATGGGGCTGTTACCTAACAGACATTTAGTGGCAGTTACACACAAAGGTCTAGAGAAAGATGTGTCCCTGTGTTTGGAAATGATACTTGGATGTACTGCTCAAAGTGCTCAGTGGATGCAAACAGTTAAATGATCCTACCTGAATTTTCACATTTATTGAATTTATTGCATAAATTGGGAGCAGCATGATAACTGCGTTTTTAAGAACAGATACCGGTACATGATGTGCAAACAACTGCCTCTTTGCTAAAGCATTCAGTAGAGAAAACAAACAAACCTTTTGTCGAAAAAAAAGGGGCACAAAGCTAAAAATATGATGAATCATCTCATTGGAAGTAGAAGTTTTTGGAAAAAAGGGAGGAGAAGGAAGAAGAAAAATTCTTCAGCTGTAATCCTTAACCATGCATATCCATGAGACCATGTTTTGTTAATATTTAGACTCTAGGGTGAGTTGTAATTTGCGCACATTTTTCTATGTTTGATGAACAAGTTGTGCATCCTGATATTTTTCTTTATTGTTATTTTTTAAATCTTTTTGTAATAATGAAGTAAAGATTGTCAAGAGTTAACATTTGATTAGAAATGGTCTCACATACACCCTTCTCCCTACAAAATCTCTGGTATATTTTGTTATCGTTTAATTTGGCAAAAAGGTGTATCTCTATACATACACATTTTTGCCAACTTAAATGCACGATTTCTCACGGTGCATGAGAAGATACACCTTTTTGCCAAAATAGCGTGGGTTGCAGTCCCTGTAAACGTGATTTGGCAAAAAGGTGTATCTCTATGCATACACCTTTTTGCCAAGTTAAATGCATGATTTCTTACGGTGTATGTGAAGATACACCTTTTTGCCAAAATAGCGTGGGTCGCAGTCCCTGTAAATGTGATTTGGCAAAAAGGTGTATCTCTATACATACACCTTTTTGCCAAGTTAAATGCATGATTTCTTACGGTGTATGTGAAGATACACCTTTTTGCCAAAATAGCGTGGGTCGCAGTCCCTGTAAACGTGATTTGGCAAAAAGGTGTATGTCTCTAAACATGCTAAAAGTGCTAATTCTGAAGTATTCTTTAAAGTTTGATGCAAGAAAATTATCAGGAAATGAAATTTGAAGTGTATACTAAATCATGGAATTGAATCCCTGAGCGTTGCACAGTTTAGGTGGCTTCTACGGTCAAGGAAACTGCCAAAACTTTAAAGTCGATTTTCTCGGCTTTGTAGTCGCTGTAAAACGGCAGACATACACCTTTTTGCCAAATCACGACTGACCTTTTACAGAACTCCCAAAATGCAGCAAAACATTAAATATGAACCTCAGGGGACTTGTTTAGGCCACTGCTGAGAAATTTGGAAGTCAACAGTTATCTACAATTTGAATAATGCACAAAACTCAACTACTCACTATGCCTGTGTGTCAGCCACACTTGAGCCTTTTTGTTGCAGTCTTCTGTATTTTTTAATCTATAAACACAAATCTAAAAGTATAAGAGCTGATGTAATAACATATATAGTGTGTGGCAAGAATGTATATAGAAATGTTTGTAAGTTTTGATGAACTTTATTCACAAAATATACATGATGGACACACATGCAGTGCATGGGTCTGCAAAGGTAGCCTAGTAATGTACTGGAATTTACGGTGAGCCCCGAAAAGAATTCAATTCAAAATCTAACGGTCAATAAAAATGTACTAAATGTTACCTTCAACTTTCAATACTTTATGGGAGTTTCTAAAATGATACTCTCTTCAACATACCACTGTGTTTATACAACTCCTCATTTAAGGCATGCAAATGGGATTCCCTACCTTTAAAGGGACTGTAGGACCTACAGTAGTGGTTGAGGTGCAGATTCATGTTTTGAACATTCCTAAGTGAGATAAAGAGAAACCTCTCATGAAATATGAAAGAGCATGTGATTTTAAGAAGGATTCAACGTTTATTTGATGAAAATTGGTTTTCAAATGGCTGAGATATCCCCAAAAGTGATAATAATAAAAGGCGACATGCCCCACCTTTATTAGGATCCCTTTGTTTTACCTTGTTTTTGGATATCTCAGACATTTCAAAACCGATTTTCATCAAATAAACTTTTGATACCCCTTAGAATTGCATGCTCTTTGACATCTCACAGAGTGGTTTCTGAATATCTCGCAAAACGTTAAAAGCTAAATCCTCACCCCGACCAGAACTGTACACACCCTTTAAGAACACTTAAAAACAAAACAACCAGTACTGTACAGTCCCTTTAAGTCTCAATAAATCTTTATGCCACAACATCATCCCATTGAAGACCAGTCCTGAGAATACTCAGGCAGGTGTCTATGCAATGCATGTTATAGCAAAATCAGCATGATCTAGATGGATTAATGATATTAATCCATGGATTAATGATATTAATTCATCTTAAACAAGCTTGCTTTTTATGCATACTATGCATCCACACTGACAATAAACAAGTGATCTGTTAGACAATGGCAAAAGAAAAGGATAATTAACTGCCTATACTGCCCATATCACTGTTTGGAAAAATAATGCTATTTCTCTGTTTATTTATCCATCATGAAGCTAGCAACATCTTACTGGAGGAATAATCTGCCTTGGAGTCTCAAGTGTCAAGAGAATTGTGACAATCACACATGCAGCTAAATCCTCTAAAGTCCACGATGTATTATTTACATATGTACACCAAGGTAAATACATTGTATTGTATGCCTTCTTTTGAGGTGTCACAGGATCATGCAAGAAAAAGCACAACATTGTCATTGCAATGCACACATTAAGTATCATTTCTATCATTTCATTACTTATAACATCTTTTCTTTTTTTGATGGGAGAGGGCATGAACATTTTGATGCTCATGGACAAGGAAGCTTTGGCTGTTACGATTAGAGGCACTCAACGAAACAAATGAAACAGTTAGCCCCCCACCCCCATATTGCATGGCACTGTAGGTAAAACATTTGAACAGAGCAAAGCACACTTTGCTCCCCAGAAGAATCCTTTTGTTTTCCAGCCTACAGCATCATGAACTAAAGGGAAGCGGATCAGTTTCATAACATTAACCCTGGTATTCTATCACAGACAAGTAATGACAAATAACTGTTTAAACTCGACTGATCAGAAGTGAGACTGATTCAATTACAACAAGACACTTAAAGGTAGGGGATACCTTTTACAGACCTCCCAAAATGCAGCAAAACATTAAATATGAACCTCAGGGGACTTGTTTAGGCCACTGCTGAGAAATTTGGAAGTCAACAGTTATCTACAATTTGAATAATGCACAAAACTCAACTACTCAGTAGTTCTGTGTGTCAGCCACACTTAAGCCTTTTTGTTGCAGTCTTCTGTATTTTTTTTTTAATCTATAAACACAAATCTAAAAGTATGAGAGCTGATGTAATAACATATAGAGTGTGTGGCAAGAATGTATATAGAAATGTTTGTAAGTTTTGATGAACTTTCTTTACAAAATATACATGATGGACACACATGCAGTGCATGGGTCTGCAAAGGTAGCCTAGTAATGTACTGGAATTTACGGTGAGCCCCGAAAAAAATTCAATTCAAAATCTAACGCTCAATAAAAATGTACTAAATGTTACCTTCCACTTTCAATACTTCATGGGAGTTTCTGAAATGATACTCTCTTCAACATACCACTGTATTTATACAACTCTTCATTTAAGGCATGCAAATGGGATTCCCTACCTTTAACTTATATAGAGAATAACCACCGGAGTTAGCATGATGTACAGTCATCTTTTTTTACCCCATCAACTGGAGTGAGTCGAGCGTGGGGAGCACTGTTTCAAAAAGGGGTGCAAACGCTAATTATGTGTTACTCACCGGTGGTGGGGGAGCAGGTGTGGTTACGTTGAAGACCGTGCAGTTGAACTGGTTCCCCACCAGTGGGGTACAGATTTCATTCTCCTGGCAGGGGTCCGTCAGGCAGGGATCCATGTAGGTCTGGCAGCGTGAGCCTGTAAGTGTGGATGTCGAATGTCGTCCAGCAACGAGAAAAAGAGATGGCACTCTATCAGGCAGACATTCTCTATTAAACCCCTAAAAGATCGCATGACTCCTCATCAACAAAGGGTTTCACACAAAGCTTTTCTTTCATAAGGAGATTTCTTCTCATGACATGCAGACCATCATCAATGGATTGTCCTCGAGTGGTTACAAGTCTCACATCATTGAATACAAATCTTTCTCTCATGTGCATCCTACATTTTTTCAAAAACTTTTTTTTTTCTATATGATGCTCTGAAATCTCCTTAGCCTTTGGACAGGATCTACAAGGTTCCAATAAGATGGCAGACACAACTATTTATGCCATCTCTGAAGCAACAAAGGTGCATTTATGAGAGCTTGTAATGATACTTGGCAGCTTTCACCATCATCTTGGTAACAGACAATCAGAAAAACATCCACCAGGGACATTCATTTTCCCCTATTTTTTCATTCCCCGAGTATGTCCTTCCAGGAAACAAAACCTACTGCCAAAACCCAGTATAAACTTTAAGACATGGTCTATAAGCTGGAAATGCAACAAAAGGTTTGGTCATGCATCAAAAAGTATCTCACACATGTGATAAAAACAGAAACAAACCTTGCAACTCCCCTTATCCCCCCCCCCCCTTCTTTAAGACTGACCTCTGATGGCAAGTTAACTACCCTCCCCCCCCCCCAAAAAAAAAAAAAAAAAAAAAAAACTAGAAATGTCGCTACAGCGACTGGTTATACCCCCGCCAAACAACATTTCATAAGCTTTGGTCAAAACAACATTTCATAAGCTTTGGTCAAAAAACTGAGGAAGTAGTTAAATCCGCAAAATCTTTCCTTGATCTTCTGCCATTAATATGCCGTTACCATGGCAACGTACTTTCGGGTACTGTCGAAAAAAATGCGTCTTGCACATCTACAACCAAAGGCACACATCTGTACCAAGTTTCATGGAAATTGGGCAAAAATTGAGGAAGTAGTTTGCAACACAAAATTTTCCATCATTTTGGCTCATAATATGTGAGCTGTTACCATGGCAACATACTTTTTGTCACTGTCAAGAAATGTGTCATGCTGACCTATATCCTAAGACAAACATTCAATATGAATTCCATGAGAATTGGAAGAACACTGATGAAGCAGTTTTGCCATGAAGCATTTTGCCCTATATTTTACCAATAACATGCCGTTACCATGGCAACGCATTTTTTGCCACTGCGGAAATATGTGTCTTGCACATTAACATATTCAGATGAACATCTGTACCTAATTTCATAAAAATTGATCAAAAACTGTGGGAGGAGTTCGCGACGCAAGATTTGTACCCATTTTTGCCCATAATATGCCGTTACCATGGCAACGTACTTTTGGGTACTGTAAAAAAATATGTCTTGCACATCTACAACCCAAGGCACACATCTGTGCCAAGTTTTATGGGAATCGGTTGAAAACTGAGGAAGTAGTTCGCGACGCAAGATTTGCAACGGACCGACCGCCCGACCGACCGCCCAACCACCGACCGCCCGACCGCCCGACCGACCGTCCGCTGATTCCTATATACCCCCTTCAAACTTCGTTTGGCGGGGGTATAAAAAAAATAATTATAATAATAAATAAATAAATAAATAAATAAAATAAAATAAAAAATAAAATCTGCCCATCACATTATTGAAGGCAGCATGTACAATGGGAAAAATGTATGGCTAGCTTAACCTGATTACAATAGGTGGTCAAATACCATTCCCTCAATGGACAGTTAAGTCTGTTTCTAAGGGAGAAAATTGTTACCAGATCTCCTAGAGTACATGAAGGGTTTGTTTGCAAAAACCGATAAGTCCATTTTTGAAGATTTTGAAGTGCGATCTCTGTCATAAAGTTCAAAATAATACCTTTTAAATGATATATTGGTCACTACATATAAAGGTATATTTTTAAAGTTATGGTCAAAAGAAGCAAAATTTTTCTTATTACGCCAGTATTGGTTGTGATATATACAGTGTATGTAGTAATCTACGTTTGTACACAATTGGCATGCCGTAGTCGATTGTCTCGGCCACGGCAATAAATCAGATCCAAACCTCATCCGAATCGTCTACGGTTTCTCCCCTTTATTTACTGGCGTGGTGGCAGCTGGATGCGAATTTAACGCCACTAATTTGCTCTACCCTTGTCCAAGAGAAAGGAGAATCTCGCCTGATATACGCAGGAGTAGGCGTTCTGTTGTAATTTACAGTGATAATTCGGGTGACGTATACAGTATTTGGGCGATTTATAGTGTGTAGTCCCATGTAGTGATATGCACGTTGCATCAACGAAGCGATGCGCCGCCGTGGCCGGGTCCACCGGCTCCCCGTCAATGCAGCGACGGGCAGCCCCGGCCGCTGAGGCACCCAAGCGGAGGTGTCCCGCGGGCCAGCAGGTTGGCCTTGGCCAGCAATCCGCGTTGTCAGACGCGACAAAATGTGAACCTCCACACTTCCCTGCTACAGGGCAAGGGAAGGATAATCAGATACAGGTTGAAGTTCGAAGTGGCTCTGTCTGTAGTCTGATCAGTGAAACTGCAGCTGATATGCTTGGTTTAGAAATCCTTGTCGATGGGTCTGGATATGAGGATTACATTGATGCACCCATTGGTCACTCGGGTGATCTTCCAGAGGTTGATATTGTTGGTATTGTTTCGTGTACATTGTACCACTTTGAGTGTGACTTGATGTTTAATGGTTTCGTTGTGGATGATCATGTGATGAATGACGGTGTAGATGTGCTCGCAGGTGCAGATTTCATGGAGCAAAATGATATTGCTGTTCGTCCCTCGAAAGGTCAGATTATGTTTGGAGATGATACTATGTACACTTATAGTCTCAGCGATCGATCCGCTGGCTATGATTCACGTAACACTCATCACGCACAAGCCGTTCATGTCAGTGTAATGGAGAAGGAGATACGTGCGCATGATTACAATGAGTTTGAGTTTGAGTGTGAGATGGAAAGTACAGAGGATGCTGAAGCAGAGTGTAAGCCACACAACATACAGCCTGAAGGTGTTGCTGTAGGCTTAATGGTGAAAGAGGCAAAAGTGCAAGATCCAGGGTTTGAATGTGAGATGTGGAATACTGAAGATGAAGAAATAGAGTGTGTGTTACTGAATTATGATGATGGACAGAATGAGATCACTGCTGTGGACAAAGGCGTTTGGTTTGAGTGTGAACAGAAATATGGGACAAATTCTGACAGTGATTCATGGACTTTTGATCCTGCAGGTGCGGTTGGCATTGAAGTCTGTGGTGATGTTGAGAGTCCCAATATGGCCATTCCTTCCACTGAGCCCAGCTCTGTTCCTCCCTTCATTGAGCACAGCTCAGTTCCTCCCTTCACTGAGCCTCGCTTTGGTCCTCTCTTCACTGAGCCTCGCTCTGTTCCTCCCTCTACTGAGCCCAGCTCTGGTCCTCCCTCTACTGAGCCTCGCTCTGTTCCTCCCTCTACTGAGCCCAGCTCTGGTCCTCCCTCTACTGAGCCCAGCTCTGGTCCTCCCCCCACTGAGCCCAGCTCTGGTCCTCCCTCCGCTGAGCCGAGCTCTGTTCCTCCCTTCACTGAGCCTAGCTCTGTTACTCTCTTCACTGAGTCTAGCACAAACATTTTCATGAGCAATACAAACCCTCACGCTGACATTGACAATACATTCACAGACACTTCACACCAACCACAAGTGAATTCACACATACACTCACAGCCTAACAACCAAGGTCACTACACGCCCATTGACAATTCGTGTAATACCTACAGTGATCCTCAAAGTCACAATGAGCAGTACCAGTTTGTGGAAGCTACCTTGCCTAAAGGTTTCTCCAAGCTTCTTCCCAGTCAGTCAGGTGAGGACGCTCTTCCTGTCACAGACCATGTCCCTCTACCCAAGGTGTCAACCCACATGGACATACGTGTATTTGGCATCGATCGACTTTGTGCTAGCCATGGTTCCGCCTGTGTGGAGGAGACAACCGCGACATTTGCCCATCAGCCAGTCCAGGGTGAAGTACCATCTTCTACAGGTTCTCCTCCTGGCAAATACCTTACTCCTGCTGATGCCTCTCCCTCTTGCACACCGCGAGACAGTGAACACCAGTTCATGATGGTCTTCAACATGGTCCCCAAGATCCACCCAGAGGGTTCTACCGCCTACAACAATGCTGTTCGCCTCCGCCCCCCTATGGATGACGTTGGCATCGCCGATCGTGACACACACCCAACCTGGAAGGCCCCACCACGGCACAACGGCCCGTGCCAGTCCTGTTTGTGGTCCAAAGGAGATCCCTCCCCCTCTCCCGATGATGGAGTTTCGCGTGCATTCTACCAGATGATCCCCACTGAACATTCATCTGATGATCCCCAAGCTCCTACCCATGGCTTCGCTGATGTGGGTATCATGGATGTCCTACTCCCCTGCGTGCTCTGGATTCCCCATCCCTCAGCACCCCCTGACTCCTCCCGCCCATCAGCGATAACCCTTGGTCCTCCCATGCCCCTATCTCCTCCAGGTTAAGTGATCACTTAAGTTGTATTTTGTACCCTTGTTTTGTAGTGTGTATATAGGTGCACAATGTTATGTGTGTGTTTTTGTGATTCACATTTTCCACATGCATCAGCTGTATGTATTGTAGTTTGTATACCGGTACCCACCTTTTTGTCATTGCGATAGTGAATCTTACGTTTTGTGAAATTCTTTGGGTATCATTTGATGTTTTGATAATTTTGTTAATCCGTTTTTTCTTACAGTTTCTGTTGTGATTTTTTGAGATCTGAATCTTTGTCAAGGAAAGGTTTTTGGCCTTTGGATTAAGGATGCGATGTGTGTTTTTGTAGCTATTACCATTTTGGCTATCGGGTAGGAATATGGTGCCTTTTTGTTTTTACTGTTCCTACAGTAGTATGGCAGCTACAGTGTATGTACTATACTGTATTTCATTTATACCTGTATTTAATCAGACATGTAGATAAGACTGGATATGTACGATTTTTGGCAAGGTTGATGTCAACATACGGTTGACTGTGTATGGCAATGCACAAGCCTTTTAGCTGTTTTAATGTTTATCATTTCTCCAGAGTTTCATTTTGAATCACACACTATCTGATAATATTGTTTTGCAGTCTGTGCAAGTACATACAGATATCTTATGCTGATGTCGTATTTAGTTAGCCTAAAATTTATATTATTTGTCATTTATTTTTACTGACAGTCATAGATTGTTTACTGACCTAATGTATAGGACACAGGAGTGGAATGTACTGGTATGTATAATTTTTTAAAGACAGTACACTTTTGTATTTTTCTGTTCGCCCTTTCCAGTACATAATAAACAGTCGTATACACATCTATTACTATGTTGTTTTGTAAGCATGGCACATCAAAATTCTGATAAGTTTTCTTGTTGTTTTTTGTACTAATGTTGATAAATGGTGGCAACCTTCCCTGCTACCTGATTACTGTCCATGGTACACATGTAAACTAGACTCGTACGACTGTATCCTACATTGTATGTTTCCAGTACAGTATTACAGATTTGCAGTGTTATCGTGCTCATACCCCGTATTAGCACAGTCGTGTTCATTTTCTCCATAAGATTGGCACACATACATGTATGTATAGCTTAAACATATTTACCGGTATGTATATTTACATAGTGTGGTTGTCTGGATTGTTTATCCACTATTATTGAGCAGGACGATTCATGAAAACAAAAGTGTGTTTTCCATGTCTGCACTGGTTTAATGTTACAATCCATATACATGTACAGATATGTTTTTATGAGTACCATGTACATTGTACGTGCTCAACTTAGTGAAGAATTTCATGTTTTATTCAGATGGCCGTGTATAGTTTATGTATCTGATTATCATATATACATGTATGGGTTTTTTTCAATTTTGTTATGCTTTATTAGTGTCATGTTAGCGTAGTTAACTAATTGATGGGGGAAGAGAAGATATTGGGATACAGTACACAATAGTGAGATTGTTGTGAAATGTGATTTGTGTTCAGTTGTTATCAGAAATCTAGGAACAATATGATGTTGGTAAAATTGATGCACATACAGTGTAGTTTACATGAATATGATGATTTTGTGTTTTTTTGTGAAAATCATAAAGCAAGTCAAGTTATATTTGTGTGTCGATATACAGTGTACATGCATGTAGAGGTTAAATGGTAAAGATTTTTGTTGGACATTGATAGTCTGTACGATCAATGTGTTTATGCATAAGGTTATCAATTGTTTGTTGACAGCGATAGAGTTTTGTTATTAACTACAGTATAGTGATTGTTATCACAGTGATGGGTGATATGCTAATTGTTCAGTTGTGGTTTTACTTAGTGATTAGTTTCCGTTTTTTAGAGTGTTTGTAACAGAGGCAAATTTTGAGGTTGTATAAACATATGATTGATTGTTGAATGGAAAGTAATGAGTAAGCTGTCAGAGAACAGAGGAAGAAAGAAGAAGTCACGCCAGTATTGGTTGTGATATATACAGTGTATGTAGTAATCTACGTTTGTACACAATTGGCATGCCGTAGTCGATTGTCTCGGCCACGGCAATAAATCAGATCCAAACCTCATCCGAATCGTCTACGGTTTCTCCCCTTTATTTACTGGCGTTATTCTCTTTATTTTTCTTGACATTTAATCGCAAATATCTCCATTTGACAAATATGGACTTATCGGTTTTTGCAAACAAACTCTTCACATGTATGTAGAGATGCCAGAAATGTAAAGGGCCCATACATATACAAAATGTACTGAAATCAAGCATCCCTCCACTGCAATTCAAGTGTCAGATGAAAAAACAACAATGTTCTCACTCATCACAGATTCAAAAATCATCTCATAACACAATCTGCCCTGCCATTACCTTAAAGGGATGATATAGTTTTGGTTGTGGTCCCAATAAAAGGTGGGTCCCATCTTTTATTAGGACCATTTTGTTTCGGGATATCTCGGTCATTTTAACAGATTTATTCATCAAATAAACTTTGAATTTCTCTTAGAAGTGTATGATTTTTAATACCTTACAAGTGATTGATGAAAATTGATTTTGAAATGGTTGAGATATCCCAAAATAAAATGATCCTAGTAAAAGGTAGGTCCCACCTTTTATTTGGCCCACAAGCAAAATTATACCATCCCTTTAACTTAAAGAATAAAATTGCCAGGATAACTACATGTAGGTTTCTAAGATTTTCTAGGATTACTGGACACCATCAAACTAGTGTCCGAAACAGTGGAGGAAATACTTTCTAACACCACCACATACTCCTGATCAAAAATAAATGATTAATGATCAACACCCTCACCACTGTAGCCTCCCAGACAATCACATTCGAAACCCAGGGCAGTATCGCGCAGTACGCAGTCTCCGTTCCCATTACAGGGGTCATACAAGCATGCCCTCAAGTCGGCGTCCACATCGCCCGCCTCCCGCGTGACACGCAAAAGTGCTCCATCCGTGGTGTTCATCCAAGTCGCCTCTGTCCCGTTGTCGAAGACTGTCACCACTTCCGTTATCATGTCCATCATGGCAGAAGTGGTAAGCACTGTGGAAGCATTTTCAGCAGATGCTGTGGGGGCAAAAATATAATTAGACAAAGAATTCAGGTGACAAGAATCTCACCTCCGTCACACTTCACAGTGAAATCTAGCCATCTTTTTTTTTCAATACCTTGAATGGTGTCAAAACTTAGAAACTATGTGTAAGTGTTAAAACATCACTAATTTGCATAGCTAATCTATCAACCAAACACGTCTCCATTTAGTGGTTTGACCTTGTTGTTTTCATTATTATTATTTTTTTTTTACTTTTCTTTGACAGTATTTCATACCGTATTGCTAAAAAAAAAAAAAAAAAATCTCTTTAAATGTAAGGTCTTTGTTGTTCACACATATTGTTTGTTGTTGTTAAGCAGAATTTCCCAAACCCTCTTAAATGCTACATCTGTATCTAATTCTCAAAACTGGCAACACATTTCAGATCAATTTAAGTTCCCATTTCTCTCTCATATTGACAAATGTTGGTATTTCTTCTCTGTTCTGTTCAGATATAAGGAATTTAACCAATTGATACTATCTAATCTTTATGCAATAAATTATGCTGTGAAATTCAGATGACTTAAATGTTCAGAGGACAAACTGAGCACTACAGCTAATGAAGTCAGTCTATGAATATGAATAAATGAATAAACACCTATTAAACAAACCAAATTTATTCTCAGATGCTGGGGAATGTACAGTGTATCTTCGCCATGAAAATACAGTTTGTCTAGATACACAATAGTATTATGAGGCAAATTTTTGACACTTCATGCCTGGCTGATGGAAAGTGTACTGAAGGGAATTAAGTTACTCTACAATTCCTTTTGGTTTTTACTCCAGATGGTTCTTTTCTTTCTTTCTTTTTTCATTTTCACACAAATGTAAATAATTGGTAATGTTAACTTTGTACTGTGTTGCAAAATGCAAACACCCTGTTGCATTGCTTTCTCAGAAAATGAGATTGAATAATTGAACTAAATTGAATTGAATTGAATTGAAACAGATGATTAGCACAAACCAACACACACACACACACACACACACACACACACACACACACAAATAAGTTACAAAAACACATCAACCATCCAAACACACAAATTATTTTACAATGGCATGCAACATCAGCACATAAATCTTTTATTACAAAATACTCTCAATATCGAAACAAATAAATAAAAATATGTACCTGTACAATGTAAGGACTCTTGCAAGCAGAAAATCTTTACTATCAAATCAAATGGTACTTGGGGTAAACCTCTTCAATGCCAAATGAAAGTCTAATGATGAATGATCACAGTGATCAAATGAGGAAAAGGAAATGAAAGATTTAGGCCTAAGCGATTCATTTCTGAATGATTCAGGTAAAATTAGAAGTGTACTTACGGACATATTGATTGATAACAGATGGCACCACAGGAATTTTACCTCAAAAAGGTCAGACAAAATGACAAACAATGCTGTATATATTGACACTCCCTGTGTGTGTGGAGTAGCCCATTATATGCTGGGCAAATATGTAAACAGTTCACATTATGAAATGAAATTAATGCACCTGGTACGACAATGCTATCTTGGCATGTCGACCAGTTATAGCAATCAATTGTTTTCTGCCTTAGCACATTTTTGAATGATTTTGGCAAATGCTTGTGAGTGTGTTTCTGCCTAATCAAATCTGAATTTTGTCATTTGGTATGAGACCAGTCAATCGGCCTATCAAATGATTAAACACCTTTTTTACTCTTAAGAACTGAGATGAACAATAATGTTTTGGCCAACATGCTGTATGATTTTACTGACTACTTTGGAAATATTTTGATTAAAGGGATGGTATGGCCTATAATTTTGGGGGGAATGGGGATTCAGAATTTAAATTTTTTGCAAGATAATTAGAAACTACTTATGAAACATCAAAGAGCAAACAATTCCAAGAGGAATTCTAACTTTATTTGATATAAACTGGTTTTGAAATGGCAGAGATATCCAAAAACAAAGTGAAACAAAGTGGTCCTATTTAAAGGTGGGCCCCACCTTTAGATAATTAGAAACTACTTATGAAACATCAAAGAGCAAACAATTCCAAGAGGAATTCTATCTTTATTTGATATAAACTGGTTTTGAAATGGCAGAGATATCCAAAAACAAAGTGAAACAAAGTGGTCCTATTTAAAGGTGGGCCCCACCTTTAGATAATTAGAAACTACTTATGAAACATCAAAGAGCAAACAATTCCAAGAGGAATTCTAACTTTATTTGATATAAACTGGTTTTGAAATGGCAGAGATATCCAAAAACAAAGTGAAACAAAGTGGTCCTATTTAAAGGTGGGCCCCCACCTTTAGATAATTAGAAACTACTTATGAAACATCAAAGAGCAAACAATTCCAAGAGGAATTCTAACTTTATTTGATATAAACTGGTTTTGAAATGGCAGAGATATCCAAAAACAAAGTGAAACAAAGTGGTCCTATTTAAAGGTGGGCCCCACCTTTAGATAATTAGAAACTACTTATGAAACATCAAAGAGCAAACAATTCCAAGAGGAATTCTAACTTTATTTGATATAAACTGGTTTTGAAATGGCAGAGATATCCAAAAACAAAGTGAAACAAAGTGGTCCTATTTAAAGGTGGGCCCCACCTTTAAATAGGACCACTTTGTTTTTGGATATCTCAGCCATTTTAAAAACAATTTTTATCACAAAAAACTTTGAATTCCTCTTAGAATTGTACATCTGTATGCTTTTTCATACTTCACAAGAGGTTTCTCATTACAAATCTCGTGAAAAAAAGCTGGAAACCAATTGTTCAAATTCTATTATTAATATTATTTATTAAATGCTGTATAATAAGTGCTGAACACCTTCCTCTATAGCAGAGTGACTGCAAACCACAAAATTTGAAATAATGTAAAAAGTGCGGCATAGTACTGTACATGTATGTACTATGATGTATGTACAGTTGTACACTTACGCATTTTTTATCTTGTTTGTTGTTTTTGTTTTTTAACAGATAAACTGATAAGCAACTTAAAGTGCTCATGAGATTCAGCTTAATTTGACCATTCCATGATGATTATAGTAAGCAGTATGTCTAATGAAATATTATACAATGTAGTGTATGTCTCATTATCAATTTTCAGACACATTAAAGCATGCAAGGTACATGTACATGTAGTATTACATTTTCTATCATGAAAAATCACACATCATTGCCATAGTAAATCCCAGACTACGATGCATTTTAAACAGAAAACTATCATATCTTTCCTCACACCTAAACACAACTTTATCAAAAGCATACTTTCAGAGAATTTTGAACTTCGAACTCTATTTTTGAAAAATCTACTTTTTTTGTGGTCCTGTGTATATGTACTGTAAGTTGCTATATTTTTCTTGAAATATTAAATCCATGGTCAAATGCATCAAACTATACCACATTGTTCTTCTCAGGGATACAATGTACCTGTCATACTGATGATAAACAATAAAATCCAAGTGGTCTTTCATACTTTTCAGAGGTTTGACATCTCTAATGTCCCATACATTTACTAACTAAGGTGTGTGAAACTTAGATACTGTTTGTGCATGCATAACTACATTTGTACATTGTACAGTGTCATATGTCAACTAAATGACTATGTATACAGGTATACATGTATTTATAATACACAAGTACATGTAAGTTGAGTATCTTTGTGTCCTCCAATAATTTCAATACTCATGAAGTTTGGCCAAAACATCTGAATATCACAATAATCCCTGTTTGAAAATGGATTACCCCTATGAAATTTCATTGCATGTTTTCATTTTACAACTAAGGTTCATAATATCTCATTCTTGTACTTTGTAGTTTATTCACTTGTTGACACATGTGGTGGTGGTGTATTTCATTTTATGTACAATGTGTATCTCAGGTATACAAATGGCTTTGCATTGCAAACCACCATCTAAAGGTCACTCACACAGAAGCTGTTTTATCCTGCCATGTGTAGTCTAACCTATTTTTCATGCAATTCTGATGTCCTAATTGAATTTACACATAGGCCCACTAGGTTTTGAGAGTCACCTATTCTCACATGATAAAACTGAAAATATATCAGTCATGATCCAAGGCACATTACACCACCAAAGACACTTCTGTTGTGGTCTGTAATCAAAACTACACCTTGCCCATTCAGTCAAGAGTAAAAGACATTTACGCGGAGGAACTTCTGAATGGGCAATGACCAGAATTTAATCTCTTTTAACCCTTTAAAATGTGGTGCAAGATACAAACAAATTCATCAACTATCTACAATGTAAGATAGATACTCATATTACCCAGAAGTTCAAGGATAGATAAGGGCAATGTCATCTATTCATGTTTCTTTAATACTAGCCAGCACAATTAGCTCAGAGCAGATTTGTACTGGCACATGTATGTATAGTGCCAATGCTATGTACCTTAACAAAATAACATCATAAAGTGCTGAAAGTACAATGTACCAGCAGGGATCAGGACACGTAAAACTGAAGGTGGTCACATGAAATGAGATTTGCTCGAAGAGCAAGTTTTGTGTTTGAGATGCCAAAGAAAAACACACTTGTGTGTATACAGGAGACTTTGACCCCAGAACATAATATAATCATAATATAAATGTTTATTTCTACCATTATCTAAGCTTGTATCCCAGTGCATGGACTATTAGCAGCATGCTCTTAAAATTCCCTAGTACTGAAGTGTGCATGTAAATCTTTATATGTTTTTTGTTTATTTTGTACATGTTCAGAAGTTGTGTCTGGTGGAATTAAGTATGTACACAATCTATCAGTAATCATAATCTAAATTGTCACCAAGAAAAAAAAATAATGTGAAATCTGTGTGCTAAAGGTCAGTGAGTAATAATCGATTCGACACCAAAAAAGTAATTTTTAGTAATGTTCACCAAAGACCAAAAAGTAATAAAAAGTAAGTAACATATCACTTTTAGGGCCTACCTGTATGAATGTTCAATTTATGCCCGACATTTTTTGAAGCAAAATAGGGCCTACATTACAGTCAAACTGTCAGTCACAGGCAACTAACTGCCGCATATGGCCACATATTATACTGACCATTAAAAAAAAAAAAAAAAAAAAAAATCCCCCAGCAGAGAGTTAAGACCACACCTGCCAACATTTCAAGATGAAATATCTTACTCATGGATTGCAAAAATCTTATTTTATATGCAAACTGAAGTTAAAAATCTTACTTTCGGTCAGATCTTCAGAAAATACACATGAAAGGTATATCTAAATATTTTTTTAAAATCTGATTTCTCTGACAGAAAATCTGATTTTGCTATTTTTAATGTAAAAAATCTTACTGAAACTGATAAAATCTTACTAGTTGGCAAGTATGTAAGACATGTTTCCTGGACCCTGCCTATGGCAACCATCTGTCTATAGCCAATTAGCCATTCTTTATCTCCCTTGGGTAGCCACCAAAGACAGGTTTGACTGAATATTTTACTATTACAATGTACATTGTATTATTAAACAATTATTCAAGATTTATTGAATATGCTTCAAGATTATAATAATGATGATGATGATAATAATAATAATAATAATGATAATAATGATAATAATACCAATATATGTATATGTTAATATTAACATATTTTACTAATATTACAGTATGTTACAAGGGCATATGTACTGTAAAAGTTTTATCGACTCTAGCTGTCCAAATGATATTTGGTTGTGTATACAAAAAAGGCATTCTGACAAATGCCCTTCTAATCTTAAAAAATAACTTTCTTCTTGCTACTCTTCTTCACACTTAAGAATTCATATCACTTACCCCTACCTCTTCCAACCATGACTTTATCAAAAGTAGATTATAATGTCACACACACACACACACACACACACACAAAAAAAAAAACAGGTTCCTTATGTTCACATTGTGTTTGCTATGAAACTTTTGTAAACATTTTTCCAATAACATGTTTCAAAAGACAGGTCATACAAATGGAAGAAAAATGGGCATAAATTAGTCATTTATGATAAAGCTTAAACAACTTCTGTTAGTGAAGAAATATTTTGATGGAGTGTCCCCATAAGATATGACATTTAAATGTCATTGAAGTATAGTCAGTTCACACTGTAGGCCTAAGCTGTATGTATACAGCATAGGCCCACCCCATCATATTTCAGTGGTGGATCCAGAGCACTGGGCATGCACCCTCTTTATTTTTCATTTTTTATTTTTCAAACAAAAGAAACAAAAACAAAATAAATAGGGGGGCACATGCACCTCTTTCATTTTGTAAAGGTGCCTCCCCATTATACGGAATTCATAGATCTACCTGTATTTGACTACAAACATTGATCAACACATCTACACGAATGAATGTATGTCAGCTAAAATACACTAGCCACAACATTAACTGAAATGTGTCTGATTTCTCACCAATCTCAGCTAGTGAATGAATGGTTCACAAAAACATGACTAAAACCAGGGAGGTGGGTGTCTTCCACCTCCCTGCTATTAAAAACTTGCAAAATTTAGACAAGCATTATGCTCCAACACTCTATAGGACTGTATGTACAAGGAGTTTTCATTGGCAGAATATTCTAGAGTATTCACTGAGCAAGAAAGTATACGGACCACTTTAAAGCTATGTGAGGTGAACTTATACAGTTTAGCCTTTAGGCAATCGTGGAGTAAGACGAATTGTGATTAAACTTTTCTAAGTAGTTTGGGTACTTACACAAAATCGGGACGGTGCACACAACTGCTATCAGCAGTAAAAACTGCCAGGAAAGAGAACGTCTCGAAGTCATCGTCATAAAACTTGGGACATCCGCAGCATTTCGATAGTTTGTCGACCGGCTTTCCGTTCCGTTCTACGCAGTGTTTGTTTCCTATATCACCCGTGAAGACGGATTTCTGTGAAATACCATGCAATCGAAGAAATAACAAACAGAGTCTTCAGGCAAGACACAGTACTACCACTGCAGTATATCCCTCAGCATATAAAACTGTCACTTGCGAACTGCTGTGCAAGTTCCTGTGCCGTACAAAAACAAACGACCCTACGGCACGTTCGTGTAACAGGTGCTGTGCACAAGCAAAGGGGGAAAACTTTTCTCTCGGTGGCAGTGCCGATTTCTCCGCCCCAGTGCACTCAGGTGACTTGTGTGCAAAGAACGAGGTGCACCAAACCAATGGTTCGTGCATAAGGGCAGATCAATAATGCGTTTGCCCGTTTGAAAACATAAACAGATGACTACAGAAAAGGAGTATAGCTTTTATTTGGTAGAACATGTGTTACAACGTCTACACTGTTTGTAGATAAAGAAACAAAGCAACAAGAAGATGAGGTCAACGTTGAAGTCGGGTACTTAACCGAAGACGGCGCCCATCAGTACCGGCGGCGGCGCAGGGCGAAGCGGCCGGTCCTGCATTACCCAGCTGTTGGGTATAGAAGATAGCAAATCAAGTATATGATAATGATGAACCCAGGACGTTACTGAATCTTAAACGAATATTAGAAAAGGCTTAAGACTTTAGTTTGGATATACTCTTGTATAGGCGGTTTTTCCTGTTCTTTTTATTACTTTGATGTCGAAGTGTTGTCAGAGTGAATGACGGTTTCATCGTTTTTTTATAAAAGGGAAATATAGAAACAGCAGGAAGTAATGGGCAAAAGAGAAAATATCCCTTTATAGAGGTCGATTATTTTGAAACTAATTAGATAGAATGCGACAAACCTAGCACAGCTATCGGTTTCAGTGTGTCAGTTCAATTAAATTGGCATTTATTTCCATTCGTCCACAAAAAAGTAACAAAATACAAAGTACATTACACAACTATTACCATTTTGTAGAACATACATAATAACAGCATCATGAAATATATTACCCTGATCAATTTTTCATGGTAAAAAAAAACAACTCCTGTATTCGATTTGGGATAAAGGTTATAGAAACAATTCAGAGTGTCTCTTTTGCAATAAAGACATATTGATAATATTTCCTTGAAGACATACAAATATTCACTGCTTCAAGGATGAACATTTTCACTCTTTTTTTTTTAGAGAGAGTAGATACTTTACACAATTCTAGTACATAGCTTTAGTTATTACAACCCCCCCCCCCCCCTGAAAGTTGATTTTTGTGTTTAGCCGAAACTCACCCCTAAAAAAAAAAACAGGAAAAGAACGAAACAACTGTTCGCCTGTACTTACGTGTTCGTGTTCGTGTTCCCTCTGAGCCACAGTTGAATGCGTCAGTAAATTTATTTGTTTACACATGATTGAATTACAAGTCCCGTTGGAGCCAGTAGCATATTAATTGTCAAAACCCATGACGACAGAACAATAATGCTTTTGTTTTTAACATGCATATGCTGTGATCCTTTCATGAATTTCTTTTTTTTTAATCTTTACATGTCACACAGAAGTAACGCTACCATAATATACAGAATTGTTTTCCTCGATGGAAGTATCATGCAGTATCACGACCCCTTCACACTTACAAAGATACAAAAAGAATGAGGAATATAAACTTGTTTATGTGTATATATGTATAATATATATACATATGTGTGTGTGTGTGTGTGTGTGTGTGTGTGTGTGTTTGTGTGTGTGTGTGTGTGTGTGTGTGCGTGTGTGTGTGTGTGTGTGTGTGTGTGTGTGTGTGTGTGTGTTTTGTGCGAGTGTGATTGCAGGTCAGTCCATACATATACAGCTGTATTAACTTGTGTGACGCGACATTTGCTCCTGCGACAATTGCTCCGGTCTTATTTTCACTTATAGGGTCATAGGGTTAGGGTTGTGATATAGGGTTTTAGGTTCAGTTTACTATGAGGATTAGGATTAGGGTTAGGGTTTTTATGCTTATGGTTATAAATCATGTGTGTCATGGAACCCTGTTATAACTTGACATGAAAAAATCATTATAGGGAGGTGTTTCTTCCACCTCCTATAGAGGGCCTATACAGATTGATCAAGAAGCAAGTTCGTAATTACACTTTGCGTCTGAAAGCATGTCGGGTAATAATGATTCATCTAATCCTTTTGAATGGTTTTTGTCGGCACATCCACCTAACAGCAACATGGGGGCATTGAAGCCTAGAAAGGGTACAAGATAAAGATAATACAATTTTTTTGTCATTGCAATGAATGAAATTGATGTTACCCTATGATAATGTCAATTGAAGTGTCATTCTCTGTTTGAACATGAGTTGAATGAACTATTGGGACAATCATGTGCACTTTGTCACTTTGAAAACGAGTGATTAACTGCCTAACCAACAACATCGAGAAAAGAAAAGAAATGTTATTTTGGAAGTTATAAGGTGCATATGAATTAATCACGGACTGGCTAATGTGGGAGGCTTCAATGATTAATCAACATAATGGAGAAAGTGAAAATAAAAACATCACCATTCTGGGGCGACTGCATGCCGATATCATGCCCTGTCAATAATTTGCGAAAATGTTGGGTTTCGGATAGTGAAGGATTGATTATACATGATGCAGGCCTATGAATTGTTGCAGTTGATGCATCGGAATTTTCTTCGGTTGGATCCTTCGTCAAGGGCCTACTTCATTAGTAAGAGGAGAGGTCGCCGTGACTAGTCCGACTCGAGAGACCTCCAAAGTGGCTTGCGCTCTCACCAAGGTGACTCCAGGACGACACGTCCGAGACGTCTCAAAGCAAGGTGACAACTTCGCCTGGAGTTCGCGGGGACTTCTCTTTTCTCAGTTGTGGAGAAGTCTCAGCGAGGTCTTCGCATCGGTAGGTAATCATGGAGCTCCGCAAGGTCACGGAGACATCTCGAGACGTCTTTGAAACAAAGAAGATGTCGCGGAAACGTCAAAAAAAAAAAAAAAATCGAACATGTTTCATTCTGCCGCGACTCCTCGGAGACCAGGCTATAGGAGTCCGACACATAATACAGCTCACGAGCTAGAAAAAGGCCTACGAACTCGACATTAAAAATGGGCTCGCGAGCTACAGAGTCAACCAGCTCGGCACTAGGCAAATGAGGCCCACCATCTCGACACTACAGGCAAACAAGGCAAGGCCCACGACTCAGACACTACGACTTCTATTCGCCGAGTGTATGGATCATGGATCTTACTTGCTTATACACCGTATATATGTTTATAATGTCCAGCTTATACGGGCCTTATTTGCCTGGTGTACTGCTGGTGGGCCTTGTCTGGGTAAATTCGAGCTCATGGGCTGTATAACTTGTGGACTGTATGACTCATGGATCTTTTTTTTTTCCAATGTCGAGCTCGTGGGGTGACTTCATGGAGACTTCTCGACAAGGTCGCCATCTAGTCTCCAGTAAGATGCCCTTAGTAACCCCGACAAACAAACAAACAAACAAACAAACAAAAAAGAGGGGGAGGGGAGATAATGGTGAAAATAAGCTAAAAACAAATATTACAGCGCCATCTGTTGTTTCGATCTCATTGTGTTTTCTTCGCTAGTATGCCCAACCCGCGAGTATGTGCACGGAGTTATAGCCACCTGCACATAAATGTTAGTGTATACCGCAGACGCAGCGACAGTCCAAACTTAGCAGTGTGTGGGATCTCGCCCGAGAACTGAAGCATCATCTGAACTGGTAAGGTAAAAACACAATTCTATCCCTTCTTTGAAACGACTTGCATCAGGTCACAAAAATCTTCAATTTTTTGGTATTTATATATTCTGATTGAAATCTTTCGTGGAAAGTTCCTATTGGATATTTATGTAAACCGATATCTAAGAATCGAATCTCTTTCACCTTTTACCGTTATATTGCATTTTCTTCATTCAACCCTATTGTTTCCTTTCTTTATTATACTTGAATTATGCAATAGTGGCCTGGGGAAATCGTTAGAAAAGAAAAAAAAATATAATTCTTCATTTCTAATTCAGAAAAAGGTCTTGCGGATAACCAATCGTGCTCACTTCTTGGATCATTGAAATTGATTGCTTGTTCCAGTCAAGTGCTAAAAAAAACATAAGATTTGTATTGACATCCCGTTGGAATAGCTGTGTACAATTTGCATACTGGCGACCTGCCTCGCATATTTCTCTCATTATCATTTGTTTTTAAAAAGAAAGTGATATTATTCATACTACAACCAAATACAGGTAAAAGAGGAACCTCTCACTTTCCCCCCGGGTTTGTAGTGTTTTTACTCTTCAGATAATTACTTTCAGCACAGGCCCAACATTTGGGACAAATTTAGATTATTTTCCAGTTCAATCAAGTTCTTTGAGTTCCTCAAAACAATTTTTTTTTTTTTACATTCCTATGTTAAACTGTCCCATAACCTCATCACTTTAGATTATATGTGTGGATTCTACTCACGTTGAAAAAAAAAAAAAGAATAAAAAAAATCTCGCTCGGATGACCAATATAATTTGTTTCAACGAATTGTTAGTGAACTTTGTTCCCTTTGTTTATTAACACTTTTTTTGTAGTGTGTTACGTTATACCCTATTACATTATCGATATTCTATTTTTAGTATATGTTGTCATTTTTCATAATTGAAACAAACTCTTAAAATCATAACTCTGGAGAATACATGCTACAAACTTCCTCATACTGCATGTTATTTGTTTTTCCATGTGTAGGCCTATGTTTCTTTCCATGTCAAATTGACTTTTTAATAATAAATTGTTTGAAATATGTAATAAGGAACAACAACAACAACAAAGGTTGATCTAACGTAAAATCTTTATTTAACACGTGTAGTCTCATGAGCAGCAACTGGTGTCGGATAAGGAAAACAAATTGGAGTCTCAATTATCTTTCGTATCATAGAGTCAACTTATTGTGCTTGGTGGTCCGTCATTTTGAGTATATCAGAATGTTGTAACAACCCTTATATAGCTACATTGTGCAGTAATTATGAATAGAGCGTGTAGGTGACGGGAAATGAAAAAAAAAAACACATAGACATCGAATGTCTCAGTACGGATATGTGTTCAAAATAACTCTCCAAACCATTGAAGCCTATAAGTTTTCATTACGCATTATGCAGGGATGCCAACCTTGTTAACGGCATTCAGTATATTCTTAGGCTGGCTATAGGTGTATTTCTGGTGGAAAAACAGTATTTTTACCTTTCCTACAACATGCATACATAGTTATGCACTTTTGGGAAAACAGTACTTTCCATGTTTCCTGCAGCTTTTTAGAAAAAAAAAAATACTGCATCTATGATTATAGTAATACAAAAGTAAATACAGGAGAAAAATCAGCAGTAGCAATATCCTTTTGTTGTTGTTGTTGTTGTTCGCTTGATAAATCATTTTCTACCAGCTCCTGTAGGACGCGATTTGATCAATGTACTTTGTATAACTAGTGTGTTACCTGATGACAATGACACAGGAATTAATAGCCCGTACAGTCGCAGGAGTAGAAATGCTAGTCCCTATAAGCAACTGTTCAGCAGATAGTAGTTGGTTGGGCACAGATAACAGCTTTAGGCATTGCCATTTTCCCCCCAAAAAAAAATCCTTCAAAAAGGACATGAATGCTCTTGTGGTAAGTTACAACAAGCCTTTTGTCAATCGTACTTGATCCATTAATATTGCTGTAAATATAGCAATGCGCACGATGCGATAAACTTCGCTTTTCCACGGATAATCGACAACTCTTGTTTCGCTGTAACTTCAGCAAAATCAAAACTTCATGAAAACTTTATATGAGTCTTTTTGGAATGTAAAAAAGTTCGACAATATCCTTCATGAGAATATGACCTTTAACTCAGTAAAAGGAGGAACATATTTGCTCCGCCGACATTTGCCACGCCGATAATTTGGGTCATTCCACGAGCTCGACATTGGAAAAAAGGGTCCACGAGTCATACAGCCCACGAGTTATGCAGCCCATGATCTTGACACCAGGCAAATAAGACAGACAGTAGGCAAATAGGCCCGCGAGTCTGACACAAGAAGAAAAAGGCCCATGAGTCGACCCGGGCAAACAAGGCCCACGAGACCGACAATGTGTACGTTCAGCCCCGTGATCATGATGTAACGAGTGTCGGACTCGAGGGCCTTGTTTGCCTGGTGTCGGACTCATGGACCTTAATATTGCATCTTGTCAAGTTCGTTGGCTGTATGACTCGTGGGTTGTAAAACTCATGAACATTTTTTTTTTTTCAATGTCGATCATGTGGGCTGTATGACATCTGGGCTTTATGATCAGTCGGTGTCGGACTCGTGATGTGCACGCACCCGAATATCTATGCTTACTACAGATACATTTGCTCCGCCGATAATTGCTATATGGCGATATTGGTTTCATGAAGACACAATAACCATTTACTCGGCCGAAATATCCTTCGAATATAGACATTTGCTTCTCAACAATGTTCCAAAAAATTTTACTCTCAATCAAATTATCATACGTTTTTCGCTTTAAAAAAGAATATGTTAAACTATGATAGTCTATAGTGAAATCTGAAAATCGTGCACAAATCATATTGCTTGATTGTTCTGTTCCTTCATTGAATCGGTGCTTTGAAATAGACGAAATTGGAGTATAAGTGCTACAATTCAAATATTTCACTGGTTATAGTATTCGAGATGCTGTGATGAATAGATCTTGTTAACTGTTTTGGGTAATTGTCAAGAAAGGGCATGCCACTAATGTTAAGATCGGTCCCGAATAAAAAAAAAATCCTCATTATAAAGTCTCCTCATTTATGTTTTAATAGCTTAAAAGTGTTTACGTTTTAATTGTTTTTAATAGTTTTAAAAGTGTTTGAGGCTGTATCCTTCAACGGTATATTTTACTTTTTCGATTGTCGTTAGGAAGACTTTTTTTTTTCAAATTAAATCTACATTTACATGATTCAACATGAATTGTTCCCCATGACCCCAAATATTTGCTACAGCTTAACGGAGCAAAGTTTATGAAATTACCAAGCAGCTTCTAGACATTTCGTCGCTGTGCAAAGAGAGTTCAGGAAGGAGTTTGGTGGGTTTTTTTTTTTTTTTTTGTTAAAAGGATTTGGTTTGCTGCCATGGTGATTCTTTTGTTCAAATATCTCCCTCCCTCCTCTGTCACGTATAGGGCACTTCGTCTTTCGGAAATGAAACAATGCTAACAAAATAGAAAATGATAATCAAACCACGATTAAAGAGATCAAGAATGTTGGGGAGAATGATCATGATTATATACACAGTATCATGGAACCGTCCATTGCAGAATTCTCTTGTTGGGACCATGAACTCGTAACGCCTTTGAGAAGGTAATCAGGCATGCTTTTATCGGTCCCTGTTTGTAACGACCAAACTTGTCCTTTTTCCCGGGGTGTGTGTGTGTGTGTGTGTGTGTATGTGTGGTGTTGGTGTGTTATTTGTTATTTGTTATCAGGGTTATTTGTTATCAGGATTATAGTGAGGGCGGTCTTAGAATGACAAATTTTGAATTGTTTGTTAAGAGTCAACGAATTATGTGGTTGAAGCGATTATTATATGGTGAGAAGCTCATGGGATGGAAACTTTTTTTTGATTATATTTTTAGGACTGCGGGAGGAAGATTCATATTTTTGTGCAATTATGATATACGATTTCTAAAGTTTAATGTACAATTGTTTTATTTAGAAATTTTGAGGGCATGGCAAGAAATGGAGAATAACCGGAATTATCAAGAAGGCAAGATTAATCCAATCTTTTTTAATAATAAGGATTATTTGTGTAAAGGGAAAATGATTTTTTTGTGAAAATTTATATAGGAAGAATATTTATTTAGTGAAGCAAATTTTGGAAAAAGATCGTATGAGATCAGCAGTATATTTTCACAGGTTAGGATTAGATAGTGAAAATATAGTTAAAGTTTGGGAAATAGGGGAGGTTGTTGTAAGAAGCCAGAAATTTGAGGGAAATATATATGATTTTTATTCAGTTGATAAAGAGGAATATAATATTTCTTTGAAAATTTTTGAGAATGTAATTTTATTGAAAGATGTTTCATTTAGAAAGGTGTATGAACTCTTTGTTACAAATTTACAGCAATTGTATGTTTTACGAATGAAAGATGGCCAAAATGATTATTTGTTTTTGAAAAAGGAAATTACACATATATTTTTAAGACCAAGAATGACAACACTTCTAACAAAACTTAGGGAATTTCAGTATAAATTATTACATGGAGTTGTTTATACAAAGGAAAATCTTTTTGAGTTTGGTTTCGTTGCAAATAACCGGTGTTCTTTTTGTGAGCAATCGGTAGAAACATATAAACATTTATTTTGGGATTGTGTGTATGTTAAGAATTTGTGGCAGGAAGTGATAGATAGGTTTGAGATGGCAGATCTTCGAAATATAGAGTGGAGAGACGTTCATTTTGGTGTTACGGGAAGGGATCCAAAAGTAAAATTTTATAATACAATAATTTTTATTTTGAAATATATCATTTTTAGATCTAGGTCGGAGGGAAAAATTCCTACTTTGGAGGAAATTTGTAAAAGAATAATAAGTTTTCGGGATGAAGAAAAAGAAATTGCTATAAAAAGAAATAAGTTGGGATTACATTTGCTGAAATGGGAAAATGTTTCTGAAACGAGAGCTTAAGTATTGTTTTGTTTTCTTTTTCTTTTTATTAGTACAGTGTAGTTATCAGTGGTGAAGGCAATATAATGTGTCATTGGCCGCGCGCGGGGAGGGATAAGTTTTTGGTGGTGTAAAAGTTATAGGATTTTGTCCGCAGCTAGGAGTTTGATGAGTTTTGTTTGGTGAATTTGAATAGGCATTTGGAGCGGTATTTGGGTGCGGGCGGACGATGCTTTTCTGCATACGGCCATTACACGCTTGTATGTTGTATGTATCAATCAACATTTGAGTATATGAATATAAGAACGACCCAAGTCCAATTTTTGGCCAAATTTAGTTTGACATGGGAAATTGTAGCTTATGCATGGACTCATCTTGTGTATAAATGATAAATCCTAATTACCCCCGGAAGTGCCTGAAATAAATGAGTTAAATCTTATATGAATGTAAACATGAAGGACTTGGGTCGTTCTTACATTCATATTATAGCGCCCTCTCTCGTCCTTCTCTCATCTCTATAGCAGAATATCATGTATATGAATCAAAGAACGACCCAAGTCCATATGAATCAAAGAACGACCCAAGTCCATCACACAAAATGGCCTCTCCACAATTAATGTAAATGTTAATCGTCATAATAATATATGTTCTAAATTGTATATACAATGTTGCCTTCCCATCACAGTTAAATAGAATATTATTGGACAAATAAAAAAAATATGAAGTTTTTTTAAGTTTACTTGAAATGGTCATCCATGGACTTGGGTCGTTCTTATATTCATATACTCATTTGGAAGTCCGTTTTCATTAGGAAGGAAGGTGGTATCGCTTCGGGTGTGTTTTGTGTGTGTGGTGTATGTGTGTATGTGCGTTTTTGGTGTTGGTGTGTATGTGTGTTGCTGTTTGGGGTGTATGTGTGTGGTAGTTGTGGATGTATGTGTTTGGGGCTGTGGTGGGAGTGTGGGATAGGTTTGAGTGCATCGGGGTTGGTGGGGATGGGGATTTGATTTTCAATGAAATGATTTCATTCTAGTTTTGTATAACGTATTTTTGTTGCTTTTTTTATGTATTATACCCTTGTACATATAAACCCTTACATACTCGATTTATAATCGAGTTGTTATGTTGAAGAGAGATGATTGGCAGTATAAGTATACCATAGTCAAAGATACATACATGTATATAACTATACATTTTTTTTTGTACATGTCAATACTTTCTCGTGAAGAAATGGTCAGTAGGATTGATTTATAATCGAGTTGTTATGTTTGAAGGGAGATGATGGGCAGTATAAGTTGGTAATGGATTTGTCTTTGAATGGCATTTGTACCGTTTTTATGTTCATGTTACACCCAGAATGGGTTGATTTATGATTGATTTGAATGAAATCAATAAAATATCATTGAAAAACAAAAAAAAAAGTGTTTGTGTGTGTGCATGTCTGTGTGCTGTGACATTGGTGTGAGAACTTTATCGGTGACTTGAAACAGCATGATGTCAAATTGTTTCACGTACTTCGCTGCTTGACTCGATTAACAACCTATTCAATTTTGTTTCCTGTAGTTCTGCTCTTTTATGTATTTGCATGGTCAGGCATTACCAGTCACGCGGAAGATTCATTACGTAGAGCGGTGAATTGTGAAACATAAAATCCCTATAGCCCGCGAGCCAGAATACCACATTGATCATAATATCGTTGCCTGTCTGAGGATCTGCGAAGGCGGTTAATGATTTTTTAGATTTATTTTATGAGTTCTGATTTACAATAGGGCATGTCTGAAACATTAAGACAGACTTAAATGAGGTCTATTGTATCAACAAAATTAAGTCATTTTAGTAACGCACGGGATACCATGCATAATTTTCCACGAACCATCTCCTCTCCTATTATACATTAAAGGTACTAGCCCACATTTGCAAACCCACGAAAATCAAAACTGCATAAACAGGTCCAATATGACTTCAAGTACAAGTTATAACAGTAACATGCCTCACCTGTCGCTCTTTGTCTATACCATTCGATAAAAGAGAGAAAATCATCGTTTTAAAATCAATTTTCAAACCGGGTCAACCCGACCCAAAATCGATTACGAGCGCGGGCTATAGCTATATACGTACATTGTACATGTAACACGTACGTGGACCGGAGCTAGCGAGCGTTATACGCATGCATACGGATTACGGTGCATTTTCATTTATTTTTATGAAAGTAATGGACTAATTGGAACGAAATTTTGCACAGGTGTTACTGCAATCATACCCAAACTCCATGCTAACTATGAGACCAATTGCTGGAGGTTTACAAATGTGGGCAAATACCTTTAAGACTTCACAAATATTGACATGAGGAGAGGTTTTCCGTCCATTGTAGAATCCTCAAGAAGCCGTTAACTCGAGAAAAAAAAATAACCCAAACAAAACCACTTGTTTGGTTTTATGGCAAGTTTGCATTGTCATCGTTTGCTGCATTTAACCACCAACCATGTTTGTGTGTGTGAAGTTGCGGACATCAATTGAACTCAAACTTCGAAGAGAAGAAAAGAACGTGTACATTCCCTCTTTTGATAATTATTTCATTTCATAGCAGACAGAAATTTAAAAAAAAAAAAGGTACTCGTGTGTTGTGTATCCTCTTTATAACATGTATGTGAATTTTGTGAATTTTTACTGACTCTTTCGACCCCCTCTCGGGTAATGACAAACCGGTGAATACAATTGACTTGTAGATTACACATAATGACACAAAAGATATACAAGATAATATAGTGTATATGAGAATACAAGCATGAGTAAAATGAAAAGATACACAGACATAAAGAAGGTTGATTCACTAACATAACGCTACGTGTCCGTGTAGGACCAACTCTTTTTGTACCATCTGTGGTGCTTGAGCGATTATCTTTTTCAGAGTTTTTAGAAAATTGGGACATGACGAGTAAATCTTGCTAAAGCAACTGAAAGGTACTTCTCGTATCCAAAAGCCATGCCATGTGCACAGCACTTGGAAACCTAATTTTGGTTAACTTTTTGGGCACATACAAACGTCTCTCCCTTAAGAAATAAGGACAAACAAAAATATAATGAAAGTCATCACCTATGTGAGATAAACATACGTTCATTCACCCACACATCATGCATACATACATTTTCTATATAGGGCCTACATAAAACATATGCATGTAATATAAAAGGATTAATCTGAGTTACCATTCTATAGGATTTAAAATCATTTTTTCTTTTTTCTAGATCTCTGTTGTGATTTATTTAGTCATCCTTGACAGTCATGGAGAGATGGGTAGGTAAAGTCGCCTTAGTGACAGGTGCTTCGGTGGGCATCGGAGCAGCAACAGCTACAGCTCTTGTCAGGCAGGGAATGACAGTCGTTGGATGTGCCCGCAATATGGACAAAATCAAGGTTTGTAATGTGACATCATCATTAACAACAAGAAGAACAAAACACTGCAACAAAATAAGTAGTATAAGTAACATAAGTAACATTAAGCTTTCGTTTCATTTGTATATATAGTTTATAGTTTATAGTTTATATATTCAAATTCATGAAATTCTTCCGTCGAGATGTTTTCATTGCAACTGATTGACAAATTGCCCTACATCGACGTAAATAAGCACTGAATTGATCAGTGTTTAGTAGTAGCCATGATAAAAAATCATGGGCGTACATACTCGAGCAGGATTCGAACCCACGACCTCCTGATCACCGGACAGGCGTCATCTCCACTAGACCACCGAGCTTTCGCCCGACAGCAAGTGTTGGTTCTAATCCTTATAGCATGCAGCGGGTACTGCTTTGTTATTCAAATTCATGAAATTCTTCCGTCGAGATGTTTTCATTGCAACTGATTGACAAATTGCCCTACATCGACGTAAATAAGCACTGAATTGATCAGTGTTTAGTAGTAGCCATGATAAAAAATCATGGGCGTACATACTCGAGCAGGATTCGAACCCACGACCTCCTGATCACCGGACAGGCGTCATCTCCACTAGACAACCGAGCTTTCGCCCGACAGCAAGTGTTGGTTCTAATCCTTATAGCATGCAGCGGGTATAATACTGCTTTGTTATTCAAATTCATGAAATTCTTCCGTCGAGATGTTTTCATTGCAACTGATTGACAAATTGCCCTACATCGACGTAAATAAGCACTGAATTGATCAGTGTTTAGTAGTAGCCATGATAAAAAATCATGGGCGTACATACTCGAGCAGGATTCGAACCCACGACCTCCTGATTGTACATAAAATAGTTTATATATTTGTACATAAAATATTTGAAATATATGTACACTAGTTATATATACGTGAAACATTCTCAATTTAAAAGTATTATGTATTATGTTTTCAAAATTTTATGATCTAGCGCGCCGGAACACTTTTGTGTTTTGTTTTGTTTTGTTTTGTTTTGTTTGGGGGGGGGGGGGGGCAAAATCTCGACGGGGGCACATTATCTTATGTGACGATGTGAGATCCTCTTCGAGGGAGCGAAGCGACCGAGCGGGTGGAGGGTGTTGGAGGGGGATACCCCCCTCCCACGGTAGGGACTTTTTGTAAAAAAAAAACAAAAACAAAAAACAAAAAAACAGAGTACAAAAATTGCGTTTACAAAGCATTTAAAAGCAAATTTCTAGGGAATTAACATATTCGAAAAAATCAGTTGGAAGGACTATGATCATAACATACGGGGGTACATTATGTGACGGTGTGAGATCTTCGGCGAGGGAGCGAAGCGACCGAGCGGGGAAGGGTGTGGGAGGGGGATATCCCCCTCCAACGGTAGGGACTTTTTGTAAAAACAGAGTATAAAAGTCGCGTTCGGAGCATTTTAAATCAAATTTCTAGGGAATTAAACATGGGAAAATAAATCACTACGAAGGACTATGTTCATAACTTATGAAAACTATTCATTTTACTATAAGTACGGGCAGAGCGAGCGAGCCACTTTCACTTTGCCATCCGTCTGAAATGTATTCATTAAAAGCTTAAACGTGATTGCATTGTTCGAGCAGTAAAAATATTTTTATACTGCTAGAAAGCAGAGAAAGGAAAAATGTGAGGTCTACTAAAGGTATGTTTCAGCGGGCACACTCGAGGACGCGAGGCTACCATGTATACACTAATTAAGTCATAAGCTAATATTAGTGTATAATTGTAATAATGTATGTTATTAGTGTATAATTATAATTTTCAGTTATGAAATTGACAACTTTTAAACAAGAAAAATGCTTTTATTTTCATTTTGGTTGATTATTTGTTACAGGGGGCACTTTTTATTTTATAGGGGGGGGGGGGGGAGGGCAAGTGCCCCCCCCCCCCCCCGCTTCCGGCGCCCTTGTTTATGATCCTTTCCTGATGAAGTGATAGGAAATTAAAGGCTCTCTATAACGTTACTTCAGACAATAGGGATTTGATGCGTAGGTGCTAATAAAATCCACCGATTCATTCTGTATCCTGCACGCACACGCCCACACATACACATAGACATACACACGCAAACACACACACATGTTTATATAGCTATATATATATATATATATATATATATATATATATATATATACATTGTAACAAAAGCTGCAAGGGATTATAAGCTTATCCTGAAGAAATGTCATACCCATGGACGAAGGAAAGTGACCCTTTTTTCTTTCAAAACTCCATTTAGTCGTAGAAAGTGGAGAAACAAATACTCTGGATTATGAAAAAAACTGATAAAAAAAGATTGTTTTGGGGTTTTTTTTTTTACCTTCATGATTCAAAAGTTCAGATTGTTAGATAGACGTTGGAAGGACTAAGAAAAAAGAAGAGACCCAAAGAATAAAGATTGCATATTAATATAATAGGTAACGCGCTAATGCGCTTGGTGGGGGGTGGGGTGGGGGTGGAATCAACAATGTTTATTCAGGCCCTAATACGGTAGACCGGCCAGGTAGTTGAGTAGAGCACAAAATGTTAGCTCAGGCGCGCCGGAAGCAGTTTTGGATTGGGGGGGGCAAACATTGGAGGGGGCTCAAGATTAGACCATGCATATGTTACACAATATACACATACACACACACACACACACACACACACACACATCTATTATTTATATAGCCTATATATGTATATATATATATGTATATACATTTGTATATATATATATATATACACTTGTATATACTATGTAAAGTGGCGTATGGTGGGTCGAAACATGGGGGAACCATAAAGTCATTTTGACGGTCTGTATGCTTGTGCGTGTGTGCGTGAGCAATAATGGGACTACTATACATTACGGAATGTGATACATTCAACAACGCAGTCATTGAGGAACATTGTAAGTTTTCCTTACATGGATTATGGAATGACGGTGTGAAGCGATCGACAAATAATATATTGTCAGCAACATAAGGTGAATGGCATAACAATAAAATGCGAGCGAGCGAAGCGAGCGAGCTTGAAAATTTTGATATTCTACAGTTCCAAAACTGGAGTTTTAATTGTAGCTACATATTTCGCTTTGAAATAAAAGGGGGCGCATCGGCGCAACTGCTGGCAATTATTGGCAGCAACATTAGGAGAATGGCATAACGATTCAATGCGAGCGAGCAAAGCGAGCGAGCTTGAGAATTTTGACATTTTACAGTCCTCAAACTCCCGTTTGTAGCTATATCTTTCGCTTTGGAAATTAAGGGGGAGGGGGCATAGGATGCAACTGCTGGCAATTACTGGCAGCAACATTTGGAGAATGGCATACCGATTCAATGCGAGAGAGCAAAGCGAGCGAGCTTGAGCATTTTGACATTTTACAGTCCAAAAACTCCCGTTTGTAGCTATATCTTTCGCTTTGGAAATTAAGGGGGAGGGGGCATCGGACGCAACTGCTGGCAATTACTGGCAGCAACATTAGGAGAGTAGCATAACGATTCAATGCGAGCGAGCGAAGCGAGCGAGCTTGAAAATTTTAACATTTCACAGTCCCAAAACTCCCGTTTGTAGCTATATTTATCTTTCGCTTTGGAAATTAAGGGGTGGGGGCATCGGGCGCAACTACTGGCAATTACTGTCAGCAACATTACGAGAATGGCATAACGATTCAATGCGAGCGAGCGAAGCGAGCGAGCTTGAAAATTTTGACATTCTAGAGTCCAACAACTGCCGTTGTAGCTATGTTTTTCGCTTTAGAAATTTAGGGGGAGGCGCACCGGGCTCAACTGCTGGATGCGAGCGAGCGAAGCGAGCGAGCTTGAAAATTGTGACATTTTACAGTCCAAAAGCTGCCGTTTGTAACCATATTTTTCCCCTTTTATTCATATATATATATATATATATATATACATATTTAGTTTATTTTATTTGTTTATTCATTTATTTTTATTATCATTATTATTATTTTTTTTTGTGGGGGGGGGGGCTTTTTGGGGGGGGGGGGGCAAAAATGCGTTTTGCCCCCCCACTTTTTGGATTGGGGGGGCGGCCGCCCGCCCCCCCCCCCCCCTGCCCCCCCCCCCCCCCCCCACTTCCGGCGCCTATGAGCTCAGGCTATCCTAACATTAGATAGAGTCGAACATGTCACACTGCTTTGGTACAAACAGGTGTTCCAGAAAGAACTGGAGGCGGAGTCCGCCACGGGCCGGTTGCATGCTATCCAATGTGACCTCACCAAGAGGGATCAGATCTCTGCCATGTTTAGGGAGATCAGACGTCAACACAAGCTCGTTCATGTTTGCATCAAACAATGCTGGTCTGTGTTTTGATGGTTCTCTCGTCAATGGAAGCCCTGCAGATTGGCAGACCATGCTAGATGTATGTAGCTCTCCTGATGCGCGCACGTCAAGAGACCGACACCCACGAGTCATACCGCCCATGAGTTCGACACTAAGCAAACAAAGCCCATGAGACCACACATTAAACCCCGTGCTGTATCTGTCGAACTCGTGGATTGTTTTTACCCTATAGCATGTATAGTGTCGATGTCATGGGCTCTATTTGCGTAGTGTCGAACCTGTGGGCTGTAGGACTCGTGGGCTGTATGACTCATGGGTGTCGGTCTTGTGGGATGACCCCATCCTGATGCCCCCCCCCCCATGCTCTGCTGTTTCTATTGCTGTTATTGTGCGCTCTCTTGTTTGTATATTTCTTTTTAAGCCAAAGTAACCTCTGCATTTATTCATTTTTTTTTAAGGAATGTAGACCCCATTTCTACAAATCTGCATAAACACATCTAATGTATAGATTGTATAGGTCCTACCTGACATATTGTTCTTATTTTCAAAGATTGCATGTATCCTAACTGAAATGCTATCAGCAAAAATCAATCCGACAAAGTATAGCATGCAATATGATTTTGAATTTGCCTTGTGGGTATAGATATGCAAAATGTATCTTGGCATGCTTTTAAATGTACATCAATAAACGATGAGGTTGGAATGTAGAGACCGTTTTGCTTGACTGATATGTTCAGCATTACAATATTATACAGCAACAAAAAAGGGATTTTTTTTTTATATGTCATAATTGTAAAGTAATGCTAAATTTTACGATCTTCTTACAGATATATTTATATGTATATATATATATATATATATATATATATATATATATATATATATTATATATACATATATAATTTTACTTTATACTTTACTTTATTCTTATACTGTATACATATAAATAATATGTATATATATATATATATATATATATATATATATACATGTATATGACGTGGTGGCAAAAACATGTCACATGGATTAAAGGCCCTGTCACACCTTTCCGGGCAAGGCTTGCACGTGATTTGCGGAGAACAATTTTTGCTACCCGGAGATCCCCGCAGATGGCCTGCACATGACAGTACCTAGCACGTATCTCGCCTGTAGTCGCCCGGAGGTGCGCACGCGAATCCTTTTTATCCGCAGCCATGTTTGGGCCGTGTCACACCTTTCCGGGCAAGCTACAGCATGCAGGGCGGACAAGGATTTGGGCGAGTTTTGCATGTGTCTTAATTGCTGGACGCGCGTGTATACTTAAGCTCTACTTGCGGGTAATCTGTGTGACCTGCGTGTCAGGTGCGTGGGGCTGACAACTCAGTGAATTGATTCCTCTGAGGGAATACTTATTGGGCAGAGGACCCAGAGAATGTCATAATCCTGGCCGCAGCCGGCTCTCAACTAACCAGCAGAAAGGCAGTAACTGACACTCAACATGCACGCGGGTTAACTGCCTGTGACTTGCAGCAGCTACGGGCCTCCTACTGGTGTTCTGCGTGAACCTCTGCTGGCAATCTTGCTCAAACTTGTTCCGGGTGAGTTGCGGGGATTGCCCGCAGATGTCCGCGCAGAACACCAGTAGAAGGGCCGTAGAGATAGCACCTCGCAGGCAACTCCCACACAACTAGCCCGTAACTAGAACGTGGGTAGAATGTAAGTAGCACACGTATAGCTGATAAGACGCATGCGAAACTCGCCCAAATCATTGTCCGCCCACAGAAAATTACCCTGCGTGCTGGAAATTCCATGTACGCAACAAGCCCGCGTAGCTTGCCCGGAAAGGCGTGACAGGGCTTGCGTGGGTTTGTGTTTGCCCACTGAAATAAAACCAGAATGGAGCATTCTAGGTACAATGTAGAATTGGATGTTCTGTTTATCCATCAACTTCATTTGGAACGTCACAGTTTAAGTCTGTAATCCAATCCTGAATGTTCTTACCACATTCAGGTCAACATCATGGCTCTCTGCATCTGTACTCAAGAATCAATAAAGATGATGAAAGATAACGGATTCGATGAAGGACACATCATACACCTTGGCAGGTAGGAGTCTTGCCTCATATTGCCAACAATTCAACTTTTCTGGTGGTCTTGATGAAAACAGACAAATATAAAACATATACCTTACTTGATTTAAGAGAGTAGAAACTACTGTGCTAACCTGAGAACCATCGGCTATGTTGGATTTTGTTATTTAATATCTATTTGAAGATGATAATGTATCTAATCTAGTGCAATTATAGTAATGGTTAAAAAAGATAATAGAGCACATACATTATCCTCAGCCTTCACCCTTAGTTTTGTTTTTCTATTAACTTTTCATGCGCCAAGCTGGAAACCCCAGTATGCCACATTGTTCCGAGACTGCAGCGCAGACATGGATTGGGAAAACATTAGTTTTTTTCATTTCCATATAACTTTTAATATTTCTTTTTGTTTTGATGGACATGCAATGGGCAAATAACGTTGTAGGGAAAATTCCAAGCGTTAATTGCTTTGATGTAGAATAACTGTCGGCGATTAAACGCTCTCTGTCTATTTTGAAGATAATTGAAAAAATATTCATTCATCAGTTGATTCAAGACAGTATAGAATTTACTGTTTAAATAAGAAACAGTAATGAATCTGTGTTGGATCACTTACTAAAAGAAAAACATGTATCTACTGTTCCTCTTCTTTTAGTAACGATTTGAAAAGTAGAAGAGTACCTCACACAAGATGTCACACTTTACACCACTTTACAACATTGCTGTTATTTTATTTTTCTGATAATCTAATCTCCACAAGTTTATGAACAATACATGAGTACAAAAGAAACATGAACTAACCTAGTTTTCAGAGACACATAAACTTTTTGAACATTCTTGTTTGGCAATCAGTAAGTTGAAAACAAACACGGTCTTTATTGACGTCATTTCCATGAAATTATACATATTTACACTATAGATTGAATCATACATATTCTATATTTTCCTCAGTATACATGATTATAAAACAGATATCACATAATTTTCAAGATTGTTCTTAGGACAGTAGTATGCAATGTTTTCTCCTTATTAAATACACATCAATTTTGAGTCATCCAAATTAACACAATGGAAAAATAGAACAAAATCTCTAAGATCCCGAACTGATCGTCATCAATAAACAATTAACTAATATCCTTGAAGACTAGAACCCGATTTTACAAAAGAATTGAAAGAAAATTAACATCTTTAAAAGATGAAACAGTGTCCCAGTATCAGCCATAATGTATGCATTTATTTTGACCAAATACGTTTATAACCTGTCGCTCTCTCCTCTGGGTTTCACTCAGTATGTCCGGCCACAGAGTGTCCGGTCATCGCTTCTACTCTGGCACCAAGTTCATGGTGAGGGGGTTGACCGAAGCCCTTCGAAGAGATCTGCGAGAAATGAACAGCAGCATTCGTGTCACTGTAAGTCGTGATGTGCATCTTGTGTGCCGTTGCAGAGCTACACTGTATTTCCCATTATTACTAAAGCCTATTAATTGTTTTCTTGATGTAGGGATTCGGGCTCATGGACAATAATTTCAGTGGCTTTGTGATGTAGGGATTTAGAGGCGGTTAAACATTCTTGTTGATATGTGGTGTATTTTTTGTTGTTGTTGTTGTTGCAGAGTTGGGGTGTTTTTTTCTTTCAGAGGGGGAAGATCCTCAAAATTTGCGGTGTGGTTGATAATAGTACGGTAACAGCAAATATTGTGTCCATAGAACATTCTATAAATGGAAGTATTTTGAAAATGAAGTTTCTGGTGTATATGAATGCTATTTCAAACTCATTTATGTCACTGCAATATATTATGTTTGCCGATGACACCAATGTATTCTGATCCATTTCTGAATTACATTCACTCATAAGAACTCTTATACTGAATTGCCGAAATTAGTTACATGGTTTAAGATTAATAGATTATCACTCAATTTGAAAAAATACAAATCGTATATATGTATTTTCATACTAAGAAGCATACAAATGAAATGCTACACTTATATGCACCAACTCAGGTTATCGAGACCATTCAGATCCTTTATTCGCAGAATTAAAAACACTCAAGGTAAATGACATCATTATTATCATTTTTTGTGTGTGCAAAATTCGCTCTTTATATTTCGCTTACAGAATGATCAATTGCCATCTTCTTCTTTTTTTTTCTCATTATTTCAATTAAACAAGGACATACGTTCTCATCCCACAAGACAATCTGATAAATTTCATTTATGTAATCCCAAAACGGTGATGGCTCTAAAATCTATCAGACACACCGAACCCGATGTTTGGAACTCTCTTCCTTCTGAAATTCGAAGTTTAAAGCCCATCATGTACTTTTTAGGAAAGCTGTAAAGACAATGTTTCTCGCTGGATACCAGTAATTTAGGTCAGGAACACTACCCTCCGGACAACTACAAGTACCCTCCTAGGGCAATTACCCTCCAGGGTAATTACCCCCTAGGATAACATCCCCCCGAACAACTACCCTCCTAGGGCAATCACCCCAAGGGCAATTCCCCCTTAGGACAACTCCCCCCTTGATAACTACCCCCTCCCCCCCCCCAAATAACTACCCCTGGATAATTACCCCCCCATAACTACCCCCTAGATAACTACCCCCTGGATAATTACCCCCTTGATAACTACCCCCCCCCCCCATAACAACCCACGGATAACTTCTCCCATGCAGAAAACTAACACCCGGATAACTAACCCCGGGTTAACTACCCCCCCCCCCCCAAAAAAAAAAAAAAAAAAGACCCCGGATATCTACAACCTCCCCCCCCCCCCCCAAAAAAAAAAAAAAAAAAAAAAATATATATATATATATATATATATATATATATATATATATATAACGAGGAAAATTATCTCCAGGACAATGCCCCCAGATCAATTACCCCCTTGAACTACCATCAGGGTGATTGCCCCCCCCCCCGTAACTCTTACTTTTAATAGAAAGAATATTATTGCTACAGAAAACGACGAAGTTCTTGGTATCATTATTTTGTCAGAAATCATGGAGATGCCATGCTGATACTTTATCTTACGAAAACAACATCTTAAAGATTTACGATTTGTATCGTTTGTATTCAGGACGATTTATGAACAAGCTCAATTTCTCCCTTCTGTATTTGACTCTATGTTCATCAAAAACGAAACTGTCCCTTCAAAAATTCTACTCAGCAATCCAGTGAATGTCATTTGCCTTTAACCAAAACTATTTTCGCTAAATCTCTATTTTGTTTTTTCTGTTCCGAAATTTTGGATTTCTCTTGATAGTAGTATAAAAGAAGTAAAAAGTTTGAATACATTTACCCTTAAATTAAAGAAATTTTATATTTCAGAATGACTTATAATTTTTGTAAGCTTAAATTTCTAGTCCCATTTTTTTACCACAATCGTATATCATTTACCACAACTCCACTTTTCACGTCTTTGTTTTGATCAGCTTATTTCTCATGCCTCAAGTGCCGTGGTTTTGACCCATCATCTTCCTCTTCCCTCTCCCTTTTCTCTGTCCACCGTGAAGGTAGCCTCTTCCTGTCATTCATTTCACCCTTACTTACCTTTCCTCTTTCCCTCATTACAAGAAAGCTGTCTCGTGTGTGTTAATGTGTCTGTATGTGTGTACTTCGACTCTGTCTTACTTCGCTTTCTTTGCCTCTTTTTATCAATTTTGTAACTATGGGATATATATATATATATATATATATATATATATATATATATATATGTGTGTGTGTGTGTGTGTGTGTGTGTGTGTGTGTGTGTGTGTGTGTGTGTGTTATGGGTCTGCAGACTAAAAGCTCTGCTTTTTAGTAGTCCCCTCCATTTCCAACCAGTTTTTCTGTAATTGTATTGAGATTATTAGGAAATTGTATTATGCATTATGGTTCATTGGTTGTTGTTGTCGTGTTTTTTTTTTATTGAATTGTTGCATCATTATGTGTATTCAAATGTCGTAGATGTGCTAGAAATGAACTAGGGCTATAATTTCCCCAATACAACTACCCCCAGATAACAACCCTCATAGGGCAATTATCCTCGGGGCCAATTCTGTCTATTATATTCCCCATATATAGGGCAATCCCCTTCCCTCAGACAAAATTAATTCAGGGTAAGTTCTGCTAGGAAAAGTCACGGAGTAACGGTGTAATCGCCCGTAATTATATATACTTATATATTTCATATCTATTTTATGCATTATTGAATAGATACTGTATTTATTTCGACAATGCCTATCACTGCCACCAGTTGTGTTTAGGCGTTTTATCGACGCGATTTTATTGTTATACCATTAACGCTCATTGCCCGGCTGCATCATTGGACATCAATGGAGAGGTATGACCCCTTCAAAGCCGCATGTTATGTATAATGGACGAGTTCTACAGACTCTGTAAGCAAGTGGGGATACGAAGAAAATTTTCTATTTGTCAAATACGTGACTTTAGTTTCCGTTTTGGGGTAAAATGGGATATCATGACCTGTAATGTCATTGCGGAAAGAAAGGGAAGAGACATTTCCTTTAACAAAGGACACAATTTTTTAATTAGCCTAATGAGATCACGGTCTGCTACTCTGTGAGACTTCACTGGTTTCCAATGTGAACCCCGAGCTTGATTAATCATCTGTGTCAATTAAAATGCATCTGGCATGCCATTATTTTAACATGTCTGCTCTGTTTTGAAGTCAGTGTCAACACTGTAGAATGTCAAATGTATTTCTGTATGTCTGTAAAGCTACGGTCACAAAGGTTCGTACGAACGATGCGTTTGTTCGAATGTCACTGTTCGTACGAATTCTGCATGGAGTTCATAGAGATTCGTAGATGGGGCACGTAATCTTATACGGCCTTCTTACGAATTTCATACGTACGCTGTCTAATTCGCAAGAACAACTTAAGGCCTTTTAGAGAAACGAAATGATTTTCAGTTCTACAATGTCCCTAGAATTCGTACTTTTTTTTCGCAAGAATGCCTTGAGTTATTCTTTCGTCAGACTTACGGCCATCTTACGATTTCTTTTTGTTGTAAGATGGTCGTACGTGCAACTCCCGGCACTCTCGAGTCATTCGTAAGAAGATTTTACATTTTTTGTGTATTTTGTCGGGTTGTTAAAAAGACGCTGCCGTGTCCTGCCGTCTTGATGGTTCTCCCTCCTCCTCTTCACCGTAATCATTAACGCGTTATAATCTTCCACCGCCTCCTCCCTGTCACTTCGGATGTCCATCATCTCTTGAGGTTGTTCCTCCAACTCTCCCCCTCTCGCTCCTTCCTTCTTATCTCCCTCCTTTCTTTTATTCTCCTTCCTCCTTTTCCCTTTGATTGCCTTCCCTTTTGGTCCCATGTTTAAGAGAGATGTTTTCTGATCGAACACCTAGAACAGAGTGACATTTGAACTTCGCGCATTTGGCTTTATACCCTCTAAAACTCTACAGTTGAACAAATTGTGTACCTACGCCTTACGAGTCCCTTACGAACGCCTTACAAACTCGAAGAGTTGTTCGTAAGAACGCCGTACGAATCTCCGTTCGTAAGGCATTCTTACGAAAGACGTAAGAGCCCTCTATGAACGACTTAAGGCGTTCTTACCAATTATATCGTAAGAATTTAAGTCTTTTAGAATTGTCTCTCGACCCTACAAGATCTTGCGTAGTTCGTACGATGTTTGTACGACGTTCGTACGGCCGCTTTACGAAGAGAGGATTTCGTTCGAAGTTAAAAAATAATCTTGGACAAGACCATCGACCAGGCTACGAACTTATGAACGGTCTACGAACGGTCTACGAACGCTGGTTTCGTACGGCCTTCCTAAGAAGATCTTACGAAATTGTCTAAAAATCGTTCGTACGACTTTCGTAGCAGTTGTTAATGGTGTTTGTGACCGAGCTATTAGCTGTAATTGTCATTATGTGTGTCTTGTTTCCTTTTCCTTCTTCTTTTCATACAGGAGATTTCGCCAGGTGCTGTGGAAACCGAATTCCACCCACGACTCTTGAGAGAGGACCCCGCAACCTGTGACTTCTATAAGAAGATTCCGGTAAATGCCTTATGTTCTTTTATCATATCCGAAGTGTCCAAAAATAACTATATAGTTATATTCTCTGCTTGCAGCAGCTAATGCAGTATTCATGTCAATGAAAATATAATGAAATTACAGTACAGTATGCATTAGCATTATTTGTTAACTCTGAAAAAAAAATGAATACAGATAGAATTACCTTTCTGTATCAGGTGCATTTCATGAAGCGTTTTTCCCACAAATTTGTCTGACAAATTTGCTCTTGGCCAGTCAGATGAGAAGATTTCAGTAGCTTACAACGGTTTGTCAGAAAAAAAAAATATTACAAAATGCTTCATGAAATGTCCCGTGACTACAAGCGTTTGTTTGTCTGCTTGTTTTTATCAGAATTTTGTGTTACTGTATATAGATGATAAAGTTTACAATATCAGAATGTTTGAGCTGTCCTCCACATCTGAGTGTGTGCGTGTGTCAGTGTGAGTGTGGACCTACTACACAAGAACATTCATCGTATCGTTAATTAATTCATGCACCTGTACATCTCAAAAGCGCCACAAAGACATTCTTAACATGCTTTACTGCTTTGATCCCATCATTGTCACTGCCAGCAAGCCGGGAGAAGAACAAGACGGAGATTTGAGAAATCTAAAACTATATGCGCAGAAGAAAATAACTCACAAAAATCAAGTAAAGTGTATGTGCAGTTGTGGTGAATGTTAGGAAGTCATGCCTCAAACAATTTTCACTTGGGAGAAGCAGGCAGTTTTTAAAAGAAAGCTAACATTTCGGCAGAACGATTGTCATTTGTGATCTCAATATTTCACTTTTCCGCATCTTATTCCAGAGCAAAAAGGGATGTTAATTGTAGAGAAGAGGTATAAAATCTTGCCATTAGGCAAGGTCTTATGCGCGTGCGAAAGTGTGCGAATCAGCAATTACCCATTTTTGACTCAAAATTTGTCATGTTCTCAGATTTTGCTGCTCCTCATCATCTGTATTTGCTCAAAGACATTTCCGTCTGAAAAAGGAACATCAGCGAAACAAGACTGAAATGAGAGAAACGATATTTTTGTCAGTGACGATACATGATCACACGATCGTTATTGTCCAGACACCTGAATGTACTCATTAGGCGTTTTCACATCAGCCCGATAAAAATCCAAGCTCGAAATATTTTTCGCGATCGCAAATTAGCGCGCTATTTCATTTCCTATTCACATCAGCCCGAACATTATCAAATAGCGCGCTATATAGTTCGCATTAATTATCCTGCTATTTCGGAAATTTCCCGAGTTGGACTCGATAAATTTTCTCGATCAATTAGCGCCCTAATTTGTATACACATTATCAAATAGCGCGCTATTTCGTGATCGTTTTAATTTCCCAAGTCAGATAATAGCGCGCTATTTCGAAACATCGGGCTGATTTGAAAACGCCTATTAAGATGCACATACTGTAATCAGGTGGCGGTGGTGATGATGGGATCAAAGAAAGACCTCCGTTCATAGTCCATGTGTAGTAGGTCCATGGTGTGAGAGAGGGCGTCCAAAAGGGAAGGCTCTTAACTTTGAGAGCTCGGGCATAAAATGGAATACCTGTTCAGTTCAGATATGATCATATTATAGGCCTACTTGTCGAAGAGAACAGAGCAAAAACAAAAGCTTAGGTCAAAGCAAGCCAGTGGTAAATTCAAATGTGAAACAGTATATACATTAAAGATTGGCCCTTCAACCCCCCTAAAGTTTGATAACTTTTTTTTTTTTGGGTATATACAGTCGACTCCTGTGATAACGAATTCCTCGGGACAAAAATATTCCACATATCGCGTAATTTTTTGGTTGCGTACTTCTCAGACTATGCAGGCTGAGGATATTGCCGACGAAGTGATTCACGTCTTGCAGCGACCTCCCAGTGTTGAGGTTAGTACTGCCATGGATATATAACATTCCTCTTGAATTCACTGATCTGTTTACAAATTTTCTCCCCTCTATGTTCAGTTTGGCTGTCATAAATCATGGTGGCTATCATAAGTTTAAGATTATTATAAGATTAACCAAACATGATCCTGATGACTGCTCAAGTTTTATATCCCAATGAGGGAAAAATGAAAGTAACTATAATCACAGAAGTGAGAAATTTTTAAGTCTTCACACACATGGCAAAATGTATTAGACTCAGCTTCAATTTGTTTCTCACTACCTGTACAAAAGAAATCATTAAGATAATTAAATGAACAACTGGGTTCTCATCAAAATGTAAGAGTGATGACAAATAAATATAAGTGGACCTACGTGGTTATCAGAACATGTTTAGTATTTTGAATGACAATACCTTATAACCACATACATTCAGATAACACTGGATAAGGGAATGATGTTCATTTCCTCATAACATTAGTCTCGTGTCCACACAATAAGAAAATCCTCATTTTTTTGACATGAATTCAAGAAGAAAACAATACATATACATTTATCAAATCAGGCCTTTTAGAAATTATTATTCTCGAAATGGAAGGGGGACTTAAATCGTCATTATTTGTCATAAAGAATGATTTTACAATGGGTTTATGTATATATGAAGCAGTGGTTCTCAGGTGATGCTTTCCACCCTTTGCGTATGCAATTATAACGAATATAAATCGGTAACTTTGCTGAAACATTATTTTGGTGATACAACATTTGCTCCTGCAACAATTGCTCTGGTGTTATTTTCTCCAAGGACTTATGGTTAGGGTTGGGGTCGTGATAGGGTTTTAGATTTAGTTTGATGTGAGGATTAGGATTAGGTTTAGAATTGTGGGTAGAATTTATGTTTTTTGTTTGTTTGGTTGGCTTTATTTCTGCATTTTTTGTCATTTCGATTCAAAATAACATCACGAATATTATTTTTCTAAACATTTTCAATACAAAATAATAACATCTTCAATAATATTTTTTCAACATTATGGACGGGAGAATATACAGTGCAAACATAACTTACAAATCTATTATCAACGATGATAATCGACACCAGATTAAAGTGAATGTTTATAAAGGAGAAAATTGCTTCAGACCATATAAAATCGTATAAGCGTATGGGTGCTTGAAATGATGGTGCCCTGAGAAAGTTGTAGTGGGATAAAAAAAAGGCAATCGAAAAGGAGTGGGAGTGTTGTTCCTGAAATGGTGCAAGGTTTGGCTTAGCGTGCAGATATTTTATGGAAGCAATAGACCAGTTCGTAATTCCACTTTGCTCATGAGCAGAAATAAGGTCATCTGTACCAACAGGTACTTTGGTTTGTAAATTCACTGAGATAAGCATCTGTGATTCCATGGTTATTCATGTGATCCTTATCTCAAATGGTACTTGCCAGCACATTCACCTGACAGCAAGAATGGTATTTCGCAATATAAACGGAAATGGGCTGTTATTGCATTCAATACAAAACAATGAAATGGATGCGTGCTAAATTGTCAGCTGATGGAGTATTCTGATCACCTGATCTCAACGCAAGTTCATTCTTTGTTTAAACATGAATTCCGTAAATTGTTACGTCGGGCAAGCTTATGCATTTTGCCGCTTTGAAAACGAGTGAAGTGCCTAACCAACTGAGAATACTTTCTCAGTTGGTTAGGTCATTTGTACCAATGTGTACATGAGCTAAGAAGCAAATGGCGTGGAACCGAAGCATTCACCGCTCTGTGGGCATGACCCCATTCTTCTTTATATTCAAGTGTATAATATATACTCGGTTGTAGATTGGAGTTTCACTGTATGTTGGTAACTCTTTACACTTTGTAAACACAGCTACCAAGCGCATTTGTACACTATCAAAAGGATATATACTTTTCAGCAGTCTTGATGTCTGTCAACCGTAACACTCTGCTGTCAGGACAATAGAACTGCAAGAAGACAATAAATGCCGGCACGGAAAAGGCATTGAACACAAGGGCCTGAGGAAAGTGCATTCATTGCAAAAAAAAAAAAAAAAAAAAAAAAAAAAAAAACCGCTTTGATTATGATCGAGTGTCTTTGTATGATCGGATTGATCGCTGATCGGATTGTTGATTATATGCCAGACAGGAAGCTAAAATTGTGGCTGATTTTTGTTTTTTTTTAATATTTTTTTTACACCGTGTGAACTTTGTTGAATTCATTGTATTCGAGTTCTGTCGGGCGCAGTGGGAAGTATCCTTGCAGCTCTAATCCAACAAAAAGTCAACTGATGAGACTTTTGACAAGAGGTTATGATTTTGAAAGACGAGATCTCGTCAAAAGGTCGGATTTTGAATGACGAGATCTCTTCATTCAAAATCTGACCTCTACCGTGAACGATTCTCAGCGTTTAATTAATGTAACGCATCAAACTTTGGTGTTCTTGTATGATAGCCTACAAGCACCACATTAATATAATAGAAAGTCAAACGCGAGAGAAAATGGTCGTTGAAGTTCAGGTTATATTCAGTTTCACTGATCCACCATTTATCGTGTGAGGAACGCTGATGAAAGAATTATCAAGTCGTTCAAGACATGGAGCCCTCTTAAAAACCATTCTATCCATGATTACATCGAATTGTCAAAGCTGAAATGTTGCTGAATATTGTAAACTATCTGTAAGCTTTCCAGGCACACGGGAACATACACAAATTTGTGTTTGAAATAAACACAAATAGATCTAGAAGATTAGTATTACATATTTAATTGATTAGTGGAAAAATGAGCAAAGAAAATGGGATTCCATGGGGATTCGAACCCGAGACCTCCGGTTTGCTAGCCCGTTGTTCTACCGACTGAGTATAGAAAGCCCTAGTTCAGTGTTCGTCCCAGAAACCATTAATTCTCAATGCTCAAATGGTCAGAAGCTATGGCAGTGTGTTTTTGTGATGACACACATGCACACACTTGAACCTGGCATAAACCCAAAGGATAATTCATCATGGGGATAAATGCGAGGGTACACCGAAGTGATGCAGTTTTTTTGAGTATGTAACAAACGTAAACAGAAGAAAACTGGCCACGATACTTAGTGGAAAAAAGAGCAAAGAACATGGGATTCCATCGGGATTCGAACCCGAGACCTCCAGTTTGCTAGCCCGTTGCTCTACCGACTGAGCTATAGAAAGCCCTAGTTCAGTATTCGTCCCAGAAACCCTTAAAGGGGTGGTACAGTATTGGTGGAGATGAGAATTGGGCTTTGAACTTTTTGCGAGATACCAAGAAAACACTTGATATAGTACAGAGCATACCATTCTAAGAGGCATTCAAAGTTTATTTGATGAAAATCGGGTTTGGAATGACTGAATCATCCAAAAACAAAGTAAAACAAAGCGATCTTAATAAAGTGTGAGTCCCACACTTTATTAAAATCGCTCTTTTTGGATATCTCAGCCATTTCAAAACCAATTTTCATCAAATAAAAGTTGAATTCCTCATAGAATTACATGCTCTTTCATATTTCATAAGAGGTTACTCATTATCTCACCAAAAAAAAAAAAAATGTTAGAAACCTGAAATTAGGTCTCAACCAAAATTGTACGATCCCTTTAATTCTCAATTGTATATTTCTGTAGTGTTATTTGTCTGTTTCGTTTGACTTTTATGAATGAGTTTGTGACACAGGGCCTCTAGGGAGAACAGTGCATTGACTACTGATAGGGCCACCCTGTATAAATACGACTGAATAAATAAATAAATAAATAAATAAATAAATAAATAAATAAATAAATAAATAAATAAATAAATAAATAAATAAATAAATAAATAAATAAATAAATAAATAAATAAATAAATAAATAAATAAATAAATGCTCGAATGGTCAGAAGCTATGGCAGCGTGTTTGTGTGATGACACACACGCACACACTTGAACCTACACTGGCATAAACCCAAAGGATAATTCAACTTGGGGATAAATGCAAGGGATCACCGAAGTGCTGTAGCTTTTTGAGTATGTAACAAACACACTGCCATAGCTTCTGACTATTCGAGCACTGAAAATTAAGGGTTTCTGGGACGAACACTGAACTATAGGGCTTTCTTTAGCCCTAGTTCAGGTGATAGCCCGGTAGAACACCGGGCTAGCAATCCGGAGGTCTCGGGTTCGAATCCCGATGGAATCCCATTTTCTTTGCTCATTTTCCACAAATGAATTATAATCATTTCTGGTCAGTTTTCTTCTGTTTACTTTTGTTACATATATAATTGCACAGTAAAGATATGATTGATTCAAAACATCAGAGTAGGATAATTGGGATGTGATTGCTAATGTCAGAAAAAAAAAATCTAACGGTTTCAAAGGGTGCTTAACAATTTGCGGAAATGTTACCATTATTTTGGAGTAAAGGGCTTATACTATAGTGTGCCTTGTTGGCTTTTTAATCAACGGGAGAAAGGAGTGTGAGGACATGAAATCTGAGAAATCGTTAACTAGATTTCTTAGACACTCTGTAAGATGTTGATATTAAATACCCCCCCCCAAAAAAAAACAAGCAAACAAACAAACAAACAAACAAACACCAAAACGTTTCTTTCTTTCAGTTCTAACTTTGATTAGATATCTTGCCTGTGATAAGAAATTGGCACTAAAAGAATGAGAGGGGTTATGAATTACTCCCATTACAATACATTTGTCGTTGAGAATCTAGAATTGATTTCAACGAAAAAAGATTCTCATTTCATTAACGTAATAGTCATTTCATCGACGAAATGACTGATTTCGTAATGAAAATATAGGCCATGCGACACCTGGCGCCCCATAAAAAAAACTGCGATCTTTGTCCATGGTTAAAAACCCTGGTTTCATTATTTTGTACCACCTTCGTGAATTCGGGCCAATGTTTAGATCACAAATACACACGAGACATGAAACTCGTCACACTGACGAGTTAGGTGATACGCCTGGGGTCATCAGATGTCGGTCATCTGTGATCGACAAAGAAAAGAATGTGATATAGGCACTTTGAAGTTATATTGAGCGTGCATGCAAGACGGTTTCTCTAACCACTCGGCCACGAGACATCCACGGAAACGGTAAGGCCAAAAAAAAAAAAATGTTTAGATATTACAGGGGGAAAAAGTCAATGCCCACTCAACAATCGTGGCCGCGTGAACATGTATTGCATTGCTAGAAGGAAATGCGGCCTTGTAACGACTGAGGTCGCTGTGCCATTTCTGGCAATTTCGGAAAAATACGTCCCGCACACATAAAACCTATAATCGGCTGATTTTGATACCTTGCCTTTAATCACAATTTTCAGTGTGATGACGTCATCAAAGTACAAAACAATGACATGGACTTGAAAGACAATTGCTCAAAGTACAACACCTCCGTTGTCGTCATTACATACTATGATCGGTTTGACAGAGTCAGGATGCAACATTTTGCAGCAGTCGAAGTAATGTGGTCTCCAACACAAAACAGAGGGATATTGTGTGTCTGTGTGTGTGTGTGTGTTTGTATAGGTGCGTTTATATACGAACGTAATTTCTACATGGACGAATGTGTAATACACCATTGAAGAAAAAAAAGTAAAATAGCTAGGTATTTTGTTTCGTGATCTTGTGGGGTTCGAACCCGCACGAGTGCAACCTCACGTCTCTGAGACGGCGCCTTTAACCACTCGGCCATACGTCTCGACGAGAAATAATGAGGAACGTAAACTTATGTATGTGAAAGATGAATCAGGAATCGATTCGTCCACATTCCATTCTCATTTTCAGTTTTAAACTGCAAAATTGTCAACCTCATGAGAAGATTTCAAAGAACAAAATGCATGATTACTGCAGCTTATTGTCTCAGCTACAACATACTTAAATTTCAGAGGAAATGAAGCAAAATCAGCTGAGATAAAGGTGCTTAAACGTTGTCAAGTCAATGCATGGTTTTAAAAAAAATCACCTCCCATAGACATAACACGTAAACTTGTCCGATTTTGCATCTTTACTTTTAATCACAATTTAAAGTATGATGACGTCATCAAATTTCAAAACCATGACATGGACTTGAAAGGCAAATGTTTAAAGTACAACATATGTGAATTTGGGATAATATTGAGCTTAAACAACAGAGATACGAGCAAATGAATGTCAGAAACAGTACCTCAAAAAAATCAATTCCACTTTTTTTATTCAAAGTGACGATATGATCACGTCATCGCGTTTGCCTGGCAATATTGATACTTGGAATGTTATTTACAATTCATATGCTTTTGTAATATGCAATAGAAATATCGGGTCAACGGACGATTTAAAGAGCTATGGCGAAATAAACAAAGACATGTTTTTTCACTATATTTGCAGAAAGACGCGCGCGCGGAATTTCAACTTTGACGCCAGTGCATTCCTTTGTTATAGGTCAACATCGATCGGAAATTAGTGGATATTGTTACTCAAAGTATCAGGAATCCAAATCAGTCAAAAAAATTGCATTTTCATGTTGGTTACGCCCTCTGCGCGAGAAATTGCGCGGACGGACGCGCACGCGAGAAAATGTTTGAAACGCTTAAAATTGTCTGAAACTTCGAGATTTCCCATTGGGAAGTCGTTTTGAGCCTTTTAAAATTTTGACGCGCGCGAACGCGCGCGTAATGAAGACCTGGGTAACTAGCGTTAAAAAGTAAGATAGAGCGTGACCTGAACTTTATGTCCACCGAAAATGATGCAGAAATGACATCTAGTTATGAAGTTATGATCGATCATGTGACAAGGTCCGAAAATCACAAAATGGCGCCTAAATGACGTCATAGATATGTTACTGTCATGAAAACCTTATTGCGGCTAGATATTGTTATGAGACATGTTGACTGAAAATTTCATGTCATTCCGTAATGTCATTGTTGAGATATTGACGACACAAAATTGTCCAGAAAGAAAGAAGAATAAAAAAAAATAAAGAGAGATTTTGACAATCACAATAGGTGATACGCTGATAGCGTATCACCTAATTATGTTGGTATTTTTTGTTGTTGAGATATCTGTCCTGCACCCCTCTGCACCATAACTGCAGAATGATGGTACATGATAAATGCTTTGAATTATTATTACAATTATCATAATTATAGAGAACATATCCCACCCCTTCCATGTTATTTCTATTCTTATAAAATCAAACTTGGGTATAAAGTATAACAAGGGGAATTAAAATGGAAGTTAGCCATGTTTCCGTAAAGCTGAATACCGGACAATAAAATCTACATTATTTTCCAAGAATGATGATAATGTACACATTCTTTTCATGCTGCTTTATAAATAAATTATAGAAAATGTTAAATCATGATTTGCAATGTAATCAATTTGATTTCCCGTATAATAGGATGGGGAAGATAAGGGCAATTGAGATTATATATTTTCATTCAACTGGTAGTCCAGGTCTAGAGTATCAAAATCAAAAGAATCATTCAACACTAAATCCGTCTCTGTTCCGGAGTCAGTTGAGTTATTACAAAAGTTTGTCTGGTGAGCAAGCTAAAGAAACTTGACTTGATCGACTGTTACAAGAATCAGAACTATAGTCAAGTAAGGAAAGAAACAAAATACATCGTTTATCCAATGTTCGTTATTCCGAAACACACCCATTTCCTATACCTAGATGTTTGATAATGCGAAAATGAAATAAGGTTCTATATTTCGAATGGCTAGTTAATCCAAAATGATACAAGGTCCATTATTCCGAAAATTCGTCAATCCGAACATGCCGAATATGAAAAGAAGGCGGGATATAACGAACCGTCGAAATTGCGAATTCCTTTTCGGATTAACGGAATGTGAAATCTTAAGCTCTCTACAATATAATAAAATGGGGGAGAAATTGCGTGGAATAAAACTGGAATTCAAACTTTTTAATCAGTTTATGGTTATTATGCGTATAATTTTTAGTTGCATTTATGCCATCAGTTTCCGTACTCGAAGTCAAACAGATGTGAGTTTGTTTTTGATTGTCTGGTTTGCATCAAGCTTTGATTCTGTCATTAATCTCATTACTGTGCCTCAACACACACACACACACACACACACACACACACACACACACACACACACACACACACATACACACGCACACACACATGATAACAGTAATAACAATAATGATAATGATAATATTGATAATGATGACGATAGTAATGACAATAGTAATGATGACATTGATAATGATGATGATAAAAAGTAATGATAATAATAATGATGATATTGATGATAATAAAATAATGGTAATAATAATGATAATCGACAGGCGAGGGAATATTCGTTTCTAGGTCTGCAAGAAACAAGATTGCATCCAAAGATTATTGTAGGATAAAGGTTTGTATTAATGCTACTGACGGATTTTTATTCCCTTTCCCCTCTCTTTCTATTCCTTTTTTTTTTTTTCTTGTTTTATGCTCAGATTCATGATATTCTGATGCGTCCCACCATGCAGGATTACTGAGGAGTAAAACACAAGAAGCACACAACTCCACAGTTTCCAGTCGAGCCATAGTCCCATCAATGCTATTATACACGGATTTCGCCGTGAAAGAAAAATAAAGAAGTTGCGAAGAACAGTGTGATGCTAAGATAATCAGAATACTATATCTATTTAAAATCAACGTATTGTATTTCCGAAGTTGTCCAAGACGATTACGAATTTATCAGAACTATTAAAAGGCATTTCTACCTGAAATGGAATAAAATATGTTTATGGCTTCTGGCATGAGGCAGTAGCTCAGTTATGATATACCGTAGTCCTTTTTGTTGCTGCTGTTTTCACTGCTCTTTCCTTACTTCGTGGCATTTTGTTTTTTATCCCTCCGCCACGAAGTGGTGCAGGACCCATTGTGTTTTCGGGTTGTCCGTCCGTCCGTCCGTCCTTCCGTCCGTCCGTAATGAATTTTGTGGACAGCGTAACTAAGAAACCTTTTGAGGTATCCTAATGAAACTTGGCATGTATGTGTATTAGGGGGTAATGTTGTGCCTATCAACTTTTGGGTGCACATGCTCAAGGTCAAAGGTCAAAAGGTCAAGGTCAAATACGTAGAATTTCACTATTTCCACCATATCTATGCAATGCCTGAAGATATTTTCTTGCAACTTAGTATATACATGTATTACCCAATTAAGATTCTCAGGTGAAAACTTGGGGTCATGAGGTCAAAGGTCAAAGGTCAAAAAGTTGAGCGAAAATATTAAAACTTCACTTTTTTCTCCGTACCTTGGAAATTGTTCAAGGTATCTTCATGGAACATATATACATGTACTGACTGGCAGTGATTATCTAGACAATTTAGGGTTCATGGGGTCAAAGGTCATGGAACAAAGGTCAAGGGCAACACTTCAAAACTTTACTATTTCCTTCATATTTATGCAGTGCCAGCAGGATTTTTTCTTACACTTTATGCATGTATAACCTAATAGAGATTCTCTGGAAACTTTCTTTTTTTTTTCTTCTTTTTTTTTGTTTGCCTCAAAGGTCAAAAGGTCAAAGATCAAGGGAAAGTGCTGAACTAACATTTTCCTCCATATCTCTGAAGTGGCTCAAGGTATCTAGAAACTTACTACATATTTATGCATGTTCTGCCTGACAGTGATTATCCTATGAAATTTAGGGTCAAAGGCCGGATGACAATGGTAACAATGTACTTTTCAATACAGAAATTGCACTTTTTCTCCATACCTTGAAAATTACTCAATGCATTGAACTTATGAATGGGTCAAAGTCAAGTTAAAGCCCTTAAATCTCCAAATACATGCTCTCCTATTCATCCAATTAAACCTAGGTCAAGGAAGGTGAACATTCAACACATTTGTGACGTACTTGTCATTTTGATATTTTGCCAATTTTGTGAAAATGTAATCACACATTGTCCACATGTACTACAGACATATTAGGAGAATCATGCATTATGGCGGAGGCATACCAGTCGCCTTAGCGACATTTTCTGGTCAATATACCTGCTACTGGTAATCATATCTCACAACAGGTAAATGCCTTAAAATGCTTCCAGTACTTATATATTTTCTGCTATTTGCAGACGACTCAAACCTAATTCTTTCGCATCCACAAATCCTCACACTTTAATAAGGTGGATGCCTTACATTCTGAGCCTAATAGGCAAAATATGCTTTATTGGATAAGGTCAAACAAACTATCATCAAACCTTCTCAAAACTGCATGTGTGTAAGTTATATAGTAACATTTTAAATAATCTCTTTAATAACCTAGTATATTATGTATTAAATGATATATAGTTATAGATGAAGTTACATCAATGAAGTTTTCAGGTCTGCTAATCGTTAATAAACTTCAGTGGAAGCCACATATTAATAGTGTTGTCATACAGTATCTCGTAAAATTAATGTTATCAACAAAGATATATCTTATTTTCCCACCCACACCCTCTTGCTTATACTCAGCTTTTATACCTATACGGTGTAATAGCTTATGGGAAACATTCAATTCGGCTTATTTCGAAAAATTGCATGTCTCCAGAAAACAAGCAAACTTTGCACAATCTTGGAGATTTCTCACGAATGTTTCATTCTCCGAAAACAAGATTTGAAAGATCACTGAACTTTATCGTCATTATCTTGGCCAATTCATGTACAAACTCAGCAATAACTCATAAACTATACCATTTTCACTAGCGAGAACCCACTCCTTCCAACATGTCCAAAGATACCAAACTGAAATGAATTTCATTTGCCTGTATGTAAATAGGACTATAGATTATTTACTCAATTTTAATTTCAGTTATCTCTGTGACAGTTTAAAAGCGCCCCTGTCTAACTCCTTTCAAAATGAATTTGAAGAAAAAAATAATAATTACCTAAAGAAATTCATCTGAATCTTATCATTAAAGATAACGTTTTATACATCAACATTATGAGATCGTAAAGTTTTGCTGATTCTTTATTGGTTGCACAAGAATGGGAACGTCAAACTTGTTTTTCTTTAACCAAGCAATTGTTTAGCGGCTCCGACCATCCATTAATTCTTGTCTTGTTATAATTATCTACATTTATCGTCACTCCACATAATAAGTCTCTCTCTTTCTCTCTCTCTTCCTTCTTTCCTGCATGACAGTGACTTATACAGGGTAGGGATTTTTCCAGGGTGTTTGTTTAACGGCTATAGCTAATTTGCTATCTTGGTTAGTTCATGTAATGGAGATTTGTAATTCCGCGTTTTATGTATAACAGTCATGTAATTTGTGTTATCACCTTTTAGGGAAGGCACCCTACAAGTATTGCTTTATAAGTATTCCTCTCAATTTTAATCATTTTTAATATTATACTCAGATTGTTTTACAAATATTGTATAAATTTCGATTATTGTACAATTTAATGGTAATCTATGCAACCAGTTTCTGTAACGTGTGCTTCTGTCATCTGTCTTTGGAAATGGGAAAAAATAAATGAATGACTTATGTGATTTCCAAAATGGAATGTTGTGATGTTGGTCATTGTTTAGTGTCTTGTACAAACTTTTGCAACTCTGATATATTATCTGGTTAGGTGATATTCTTGGAGAACACGATTACATTATTGTTCTTCAGACATTACTCTTGCATATGTGGTGTTACTAGTTGTGTGGTAACGACATGAATTAGAAAAACTATTTAGAATTAGTGAGATTGATATATACAGGAAGCCTCTAGATCAGCCTCGACCATGGTGTCAAGGAACGTTTATAGGCACACGATGTAATTGGCGTTCTACGACAAAGCGAACCAGATCGATCATATCGTTGCATGCAACCATGAAAATTAATGGCAGTTTTCATGAGTCATGTTCGTTATTCCAAAGGTTCGTTTAATAATCCGAAAATGTTATTCTGAGAACGTGCGTACTTAACGAACATTCAGAATTACGAACCATATCTCGTTTTCGGATTAACAAACATTCGACATAACGAACTGTAATATATATTATATATATGTATATATATATATATATATATATATATATATATATATATGTATAATCGATTTATGTATATATAAATATAAATATATATATATATATATATATGTATAATCGATTTATGTATATATAAATATAAATATATATATATATATATATATATATATATATATATATATATATTTCATTATGTACACTATAGTTGATTAAAGGTATATGCATCATAGATCGTATCACGCTGAAAGTAATAATGAACAGGCCAAAAATGGTGCTGACTCAAAATTTGAAGAGATCATTCATCACAAAAAGTACCTGTTGTACTGATATTACACAAGCTTTAGTGAGTGATCATTTGTACTGAATGAACAGATGCTTTATTATTTTATAGCAAATACATATCGACATTGCTACGTAGATTATCTTGCCAAGTCAGCCCCCCCCCCCCCAAGTGTACAGTATATCATATATCGACATAGCGATTGTACATTCATAGGCCTGCGAAAGCTCCTGTAGTAAAGTGTCATTCGACATGACATCATTTTATATGTCACCATGTCGACATACACTTCTTGGGAAGTTTACTTGACAAGCCACTGCATGTCGCCAGTCGACATTGGTCCTAATACACTTTTTATTAGTCGACGTGGCGAGATAATCTGTACTGGGGATGGGGGATGGGGCGTCCATGGGGTAAGAAATGGGTTAATATGCGATGAGTCATGCGTAGTGCTAACGTGCATTATAAATCAAATAATTTAATTATAAGGCAAAGGCCTGCTCGAAGCCTCGATGCCCCCCCCCCTCCCCCATTTAAGTTGAAATAGATATTGTAAACATAATAAAGAGAGCACCCAAAACGAACTGGGCCTAAACAGTTGGAGTGGAAACTAGGTTGATCCATTGAATGGGTTCTGATTGAATGTAGCTACAATGGGATGTCCTAATTTACGCTATATGATCACACGCTCGGAGCCACTTAAAGAGTTTGATATGATCGAGTATGTAGTGGGAAAATTTGCTTGTCGTTGTTCCATCTCCGGGACCAAATTGAATTTGGAGACAAAAAAAAAAAGTTTCACATTTCATACAAGCTGCCGGGTATTTCAAAGTAAAATTATGAATAACAAACAAGAATTTGTTAAAGAAACCAACAATAACGACAACAACAATATGAAGTGAAATTAGGTTCCTTATTCCGCATTTTTGTTAAAAATTCGTTCCTTTTAACAATCCGAAAATGAAATACTAGTAGGCGATGTTCTGAAGGTATGTTACAGTATCCGAAAACAAAATGAGGTTCGTATAATCAACGGATTATGACATTATCGATAGTCGGATATCACAGGACGAGATCACTGGGGTGCCTCGAGCATCAATGCCACCGTAATAAAAACAACGTCTGGGACAGGGGAGGGCCCCAATAGGGGGGGGGGGGGCCTTGGGGGAGGGGAGCTGGCTGGATGGAGGGGGGGGGGGGTGCGTGCGTGTGGTATGGGGCGGTACAGTAGTCAGTATACCGTTGTGCGGAAACTGGCGCTGGTCGCTACTTTCCTGCTGTGGTGCTGGTCTAAGCCGGTGTAGGCTACAACTCACGCCCACTGAATTGGTAAGTCAAAAAACATGGCATGAATTTAATATTGACCCCTGATATATGCAGAGAATCACTTGCATCATGTCGCAAACAGTGTCAGTGGTAAACTAATTCTATATGACTAGCTGAACAGACTTGAAAATTTTGAGACGTGTAGTCCCATACCTAGCAATTGGTAAATGTGTAGTCCCATGCCTAGCGATTAGTGTAGAATAAACAAAAACCCACGAGTCTCGTTTATCTTTCGTGTAAAATTCAACCTATGCTGCTTGATGGTCCGTTGCTTTGTGTTATATTGATATATTAATCTTCATCAAAGTTGATAATAGTTAATTGTTAATGAAGATAGTGTAAATATCAAAAATATGTGGGGCTTGCAGTTATTAACAAATGGTTTGTTTGATTTGTCTTATCATCCTACAACAGTCATTAATTACATCATATTTTTCTTTGTAGGCGTCTGTTTGGATTTGAGTACAGTCCCACAGCACTCTTTAGAAGTCATCACTGCCATGGAGAGATGGGTAGGAAAAGTCGCCTTGGTGACAGGTGCTTCGGTGGGCATCGGAGCAGCAACAGCTAGAGCTCTTGTCAGGCAGGGAATGACAGTCGTTGGATGCGCCCGCAATGTGGACCAGATCAAGGTGTGACTTATCTTGCAACAAAGACTCAATGACAACCAAAGCAACCGCAAAACCAACAACAACTGCCACAATGCAACCACAACAGACAAAACAAATGCAACAACATCAGATATCACTCTTGGTTTACCAGTAAGGTGGATTCTAAAACCAGAACTCATAGTTTTGAAGTAATGTGTAACTCATAACATTTGTTGGATGATTCAAACCAAGTGAATAGGTGATATACGGTGTGGATCTCTATAACCATTTACAATTTCTTTTGACAATAGGGATATTTGATGTGTGGGGACCAGTTGTTGAACTACACAGACTAACTCTTTATCTTGGACAGACAGACAGACAGACAGACACACACACACACACACACACACACTCAAAAGAGATATGAAGCTCTAAATAGTGACTATAAAGTTGAGAGATTATTAGCTTTGCCTAATTATTGATGGAAGCTGCATTGTTTAAGTGATATGATACCTGTTTTGCAGTCAGGAAATTGTATGTTCAAATCCCATCCAATAAATGCCCATGGTTTTTATTATGGCAATTAAATAATATTGGTGATTATTTATGCTGATGAAGGGCTATTTGTCAATCAGTTGCAATAAAACCAACTTGATGCAAGAATCATTAATTTGAGTAAATTGACATTGTTGAATCATACTCAAAGTTTGCTTGCTTGTTTGCTTTTTAAATGGAACAAGTACAACAGACCAAAGACATTTAACTAGGCATAAAGTTATGAGGACAATATCTGCGGCATGAAAATAGAGTAATACTCAACTGTTAAGATTGTGAATTTTTCCTTTCGGGTGAAGTTTTTTCTAGGGGTATCTCAGACATATACTTTTTAGGTTAATGTTACATAATTGAATACAGTAAAACCAGCAACATTTGCGGCATGAAACTTTCTCAATTTGGAGCTGACAGCGTTTTTCGCGTCACGAAACTTTCAAAAATTGGCAACTAGCATTCAATACACTGTGAAGACAAAAACATTTGCATGCATTGTACTTTTATGAATCTTAGATCCTTACTTAATTATGAATATTTTGTGCACCTGAACATTTCTGGTTTTGCAGTGAAGGCAAATAAATGAGTGTTGAATGTATCACGCTGTCATTCCTTTTGTGCAAACAGGCGATTCAGAAAGAACTGGAGGCGGAGTCCGCCACGGGCCGTTTGCATGCTATCCAATGTGACCTCACCAAGAGGGATCAGATCTCTGCCATGTTTGAAGAGATTCGGCGGGAGCACAAGCTCGTTCATGTTTGCATCAACAACGCTGGTCTGAGTTTTGATGGTTCCCTCATCAATGGAAGCCCTGCAGATTGGCAGAACATGCTTGATGTATGTCTTCGGATCTTCTGATAGATCCCAAAGCTACTGTCATTACTAACAGTGTCATTTCATATGCATGTTTTCTTTTTTTTATACCAGAGGAAGACTCTGCATTGATTTTTTTTGTTGTTGATCTGTGTTACCATTTTGCATAAAAGAGGTCCTGTAAAAGTGGGTATTCTTGCTAATTTGTCGCGCCTGGCCAGGTGAGAAGCGTTTCACATTTTTTAATTCCGTGGAATCAAGACATTAACTACTGGAATATATGGCAAGCAAAAATATTCACATGCTTTTATATTTTGTGCTAGATTTTGGTTTCGCGGAATATCAACTTCACGAAAATTTCCACTTTTACAGTACATCATTTTCCTTTAAATTCTAACTTTTATAGATGGCATGTACAAGTCTATTGTTTTGAATTGTTTCTGAGCAAACTCAACCTTACAAGTAGGGTTAGAGGATTATCCTTTTCCTGTTGAATTCATCATGGTACCAAATATATACTAGCATGCAAAAAAAAAAAAGAAGAAAAATCAATAAAAAGAATATAACGTAGAGGATGGAAAATGACTCCATTCCATTAATACACTCAGCACTACAATCATCCAACAGACAAAACTTGACTTGTTTTCGCTTCCCACTTACATGGCTGCTACATCTCAAATCCTTTCTTCTTCGGTTGTGTATGCTTTTTGTGAATGGGGAAATTTGTTGAATTTGTTGAAAGCATGAACATGTCATGTCAAATGAATGAATGTTTGTGCAGGTTTGTAGTTGCTCATTAAAATGAAACCAGAACAGAATTATAGGTATAGTATTGAGTGGTCCGTTTACGTATCCATATTGTTTTTTATGTCAATGTATATTCAATGATCCAACTCTGATTCTTGTTTTAATACAATGTATTTAGGTCAATGTCATGGCTCTCTGCATCTGCACACAAGAATCAATCAAGATGATGAAAGATAATGGATTCGATGACGGACACATCATACACCTCAGCAGGTAGAAATCGTGCCTCATAATATAAGGATTATATTGTCAGCAATTCAACATGTTCTGATGCTCTTGATGATAACATACAGAAAGATAACATATTCCATAATTGCTTTTGGAGAGCAGAAACTATGTAATGTGCTATCCTGAGCAACAGGCTTCAAAACTATTTTGGATCAGTTGTTGTAAAATCTACTTAATGATAATATGTATCTTATCTTGTCCTATAATTATAGTAATTAATGATATGAAAATTGATAGAGCACATATGCTTAGCATGTAACATCCTTAATTTCATTTCTATAATCTAACTCATATTAACTTACAAATGAGACAGAAGGAAAGGTGAATGAAAATTATTTTTAGAACAATCATAGAAGACATATTCACATGCTACAACTGTCAGCAATGGATTAGATGAATGCTCACTTGTTCTTTCTTGAAGTCATTCTCATGAAATTAATACATATCTCAACTTTCTGGGGTGGTTGTAAACAAAACCGCATATAGCATGAAAGATCCTAATACTGTCCTCTCAATAGCATTGTTTTGTTTATCGTACTCTTTATGTGCACATTCATTTTTTAATCTTCCAAGTGAGACATTCCAGAATCTCAAACATACTGACATCCTGTGAGCAATTAACCATCAAGACTATCAACCTTATTTGCTGACAGAGTTTAAAGGAAATTTCCGGATGAAACATGATCACAGTTTTTATGCCTCCGCCACGAAGTGGTGCCAGAGGCATTATGTTTTCGGGTTGTCCGTAATGAATTTTGTGGACAAGGCAACTATCGAAACCTGTTGAGGTATCCTAATGAAACTTGGCATGTATGTGTATTAGGGGGTGAAGTTGTGCCTATCAACTTTTGGGTGCACATGCTCAAGGTCAAAGGTCAAAAGGTCAAGGTCAAATACATAAAATTTCACTATTTCCACCATATCTATTGAATGCCTGAAGAGATTTTCTTGAAACTTAGTGTATACATGTATTACCTAATTAAGATTCTCTGGTGAAAGTTTGGGTCATGAGGTCAAAGGTCAAAGGTCAAAAGGTCAGGGTCAAATACATAAAATTTCACTATTTCCACCATACAAATGTATCTATTGAATGCCTGAAGATATTTTCTTGAAACTTAGTGTATACATGTATTACCCAATAAAGATTCTCTGGTGAAAGTTTGGGTCATGAGGTCAAAGGTCAAAGGTCAAAAGGTCAAGTAAAAATATTAAAACTTCTTTTTTTTCTCCGTACCTTGGAAAATTGTTCAAGGTATCTTCATGGAACATAGTATATACATGAACTGACTGGAAGTGATTATCTAGAGAATGTAGGGTTCATGGGGTCAAAGGTCAGGGGTCAAAGGTCAAGTGCAAGACTTCACAATTTTACTATTACCCTCATATTTATGCAATGCCAGCAGGGTTACTTTTTTACACTTGGTGTATGCGTGTTTAACCTAATAGAAATTCTCTGGAAAGTTTTTTTTTCTCTTTTTGCCTCAAAGTCAAAAGGTCAAAGATCAAGTGAAAGTGCTGAACTATTTTTCCTCCATATCTCGGAAGTGGCTCAAGTTACCTTGAAACTTAGTACATATTATGCATGTTCTACCTGAAAGTAATTATCTTATGAATTTTAGGGTTAAGGGCCAGATGAAAATGGTAACAATTTACTATTCAATTCAGAAATTGCACTTTTTCTCCACACCTGTACCTTGAAAATTACTCAATGCCTAAATGTATGAATGGGTCAAAGTCAAGTTAAAGTCCTTAAATCCCTAGATACATGCTCTCTTATTCATCCAATTAAACCTACGTCAAGGAAGGTGAACATTCAACACATTTGTGACAAACTTGTCATTCCAATATTTTGCCAATTTGTGAAAATGTAATCACACAGTGTCCACATGTACTATCTAGACCTATTGGGAAAATCATGCATTATGGCGGAGGCATACCAGTCGCCAAAGCGACATTTCTAGTTACCATATGTTTTCTAAAATATACCCTGATGGCAAAAAAGATGCTTTTGATGGGAAGTAATCTCCTTTTCATGTTGACTTGCCTTGGTTTCGCTCAGTATGTCAGGTCACAGAGTGTCCGGCCAACACTTTAACACTTTTAACTCTGGCACCAAGTTCATGGTGAGGGCTTTGACAGAAGGGCTCCGAAAAGATTTGAGAGCGATGAAGAGCAACATTCGTGTCACTGTAAGTTGTGATATGTATCTTGTTTGCCATTGCAGAACTATTTCAAAGATTGTTTTACAGTGTATTACAGGATCCACAGGATACCACCCTAACCTAACACCATTGTTCTTGTATCAGAAGTGCAAATCAAAATCGCATGGAGCATATTTAGTTTACACTGTATATCAAATGAAGTGTTATATCAATGAAGGTTTAAATTGGCAAGTTCCTTCAGTTCTGCCAAGACTCTGAGCACTAAATTGCAAACTCACTTCCAGCAATAACAACTTCTTAGTAATGCACAATCAATGTTGGGGGGGGGGGTAAAAAAATCTTGGTAGTTTCAGAATGACTCCTAAAGCTGTAACTGCAGGTGTTATGAGTACCACCATATTTCTTTCTGTCTCATGAATTCAGTGGAGTATGGGATGGATTTAAATACACCAACAGATACTGGTACTTCTTTGCAACAAGGATTTGGGAATTCGTATGTACTGTGTCTCAATTTATTCTATCTTCTCTTTCAGTGAGACACTAGGCAGTTCTTTGAGCTTAGTGTGATTGTTGACAATGCTAAAATTGACCTCATAGCAATCGCAAATGGCATTTTGGAGACAATTTGTGTGTTGAAAGAAAGGTGTTGCCGCCTTATTTAGCTTGTATGTGGCATGAGCTTTGTACCTCAAAATGATGCCCTTTTTGTCAGAAACAAAGAATATTGCCAAGATATTGATGATTGAACTTCTCCAGTTTACAACTATTCAGTCATTGCAGTCTGTTGCTCACATAATTTTTGTCATGTCATCACAGTAAAGCAGGGGGATGAGGCTTCCCTCAATAAAGGACAAGTCTTTTGTCTTTTCAGTAATGAGATTACCATCTGCTACTTGTTAAGCTCTGCTTTCAGATGTTAGGCTTTACCTCTTTCTTGTATTGAATCGTAATTGACATAATATAACCCTATAACTTAGTGTCAATGGTAGCAAATCAAATGTTTTCTTGTGTGTTTGCTAGCCGTCTCCTTTGTCATAGATGCGCTGTCCTTTTTTGTTTGTGCAGGAGATTTCACCAGGTCTTGTGGAAACAGAATTCAACCCCCGACTTAAAAGAGAGGATCCTGCAACCCACGACTTTTACAAGAAGCATCCGGTAAAATGTCCAAACATACACCTGCAATAGTCAGCCTTAGAAAGCACAGTACATGTGGTGTTTATGTCAGTCAAGTAAAATAGTTCAGAATATACAACTCGGACAAAATTATGAAGTTGGCACGGTTGGCCTATGCTCTTCAGCATCCACTAACCATCTGTTATTGATCATTAAAGCTGAATTATGTTTCAATGTAGATGATCAAGTTTTGTAAGATGTTGTGTTATCTTGCACATCTAATGAGAGTGTCTGTGCATGTGTCAGTGTGGTAGTAGACATCAGGACAGGAAGTGGTCTCAGTACTTGGAGGGTATTGAAAGGAAGAGCTATTCTCTTCATAGATATGATTGTAATTGTCCAAGAGAAACAAAACCAATCATTTAATTGTGCTTAACCCTAAAGGGGCCGGGCTTTTTTGGCTATGCTCAGGCCGGGAGGGGGGTGGATTCCGCCCCCCCCCCCCCCCCCCCCCCCCGAGATCTCGGCCATCGGTGGCGCGATCGCGATGAAATTTTGCATGCGTGAGACCTGCGTCATAATCTACAAGATTGTGTCATAAGATTTTTTGAAACAATCAATTTCTAATTTTAATTAATTAATTATGCAAATTAAGCTCAAGATCATATTTTAGCCTAATTAAAAGCATTGAGAGTCTAATTTTGGTCTGTAAATCTGTTGCAGCATATTCAATGATTGTACATCACAAAAACATCCAAAATTCATTTCAATTCTTATGTATTTTATTGTTTTCAGAATTTCTTATGTATTTCTCTGTTTTTCAACTTTTGTTTTTTCTTTGTTTTTTCATTGGAAATTGTTACTGACCACTTTTCTACCATAATTAGCACAAAACTAATCAATGAAAGTGATTAATTGTAAAAATAATCAGGTTTTTATGACTTTCACGACAGAGCACTGTTTTCCATAGGAAATGTACACAAAATCACAAAATTGTGCCCATTTTGGGGCGACATTCCGTTACAAAAATGGGCGTGGCTTCGCAAAAGTACGCGCGGACTTTGCGAATTTGGTCTCAAAAGTTGCGCGAGACTTGAACAAACAAAGTCAAGAAGCCTCGTGACGAGGCCTTCTCGCGTAACAGAATTATAGCGCGAAACGTCGAGGGGGGGGGGCGGATTCCGCCCCCCGGCCCTTTTAGGGTTAAACTAATGATACTTCAGATTTAAGACAATATCTGTCTCAGTTAGATACTGGTAGTTTCTTTAACCTTCGTTATTGATGAATATTTCAAAGGTACTGGACATCAGATTTGGTCGACAGCATTCCTGTTATATCATACTTTACTGGTGACGGTGAAATAGAATTTCTGCATGAAATGAGAAAAATGAAAGTTGAAAGAACTTTGATCTGTAAAAAATATCTTCAGTACACGTGCCAATCGCAATAATCATAATTTCATTACTGTTGAGAAGGCCATCTGTTTAAGTTAATTCATCACTTTGCAATCATTACAACTTGCAAGGTAATGTTGGTTGAATGTTTTTGTTTTTATTTTTTCAGGCATTGAAAGCTGATGACATTGCCAATGAAGTGGTTCATGTCTTGCAGCGACCTCAAAATGTTGAGGTTAGTAATGCCAAGGATACATTCCTTTTGAATCTACTTTTGATCCATGACAATCAGTCTCCACTCCATGTTCAATCTGACTGTTTTCAATAATGGTAAGATTGACCTGACACAATGAATGTCTTTTATCAAATGTTGGGGGTAATGTAGGAAAGTACTATCAAAGAAGTGAGATGTTTTGGAAGCTTCACATTTGTCGCAAAACAGAGATTTGTCTTGTACAAATCAGATGCGTCAATATTATTTCCTCATTAGTCCCCATCTACTTATCCACAAATCTCCATAATTTTTATGCCTCCATCACAAAGTGTTGCTGGAGGCATTTTGTTTTGGGATTATAGGTTTGTCCACCTTTAAAGGAGACCTCCCGAAGATTTTCAGATTTTTACATTTGAACAACTATAAATTAGTTATACTGAGGACAGAGTTTCAGAAATTATGATAATAGGGATGAAGAAATATTTTCGAAATTTATAACAAATTACAATGAACAAGGATGATGACATGGCAGGGTCACCATAAGAATGCATGAGTTGGAGCTCAAGGAAACAGGACAAAAGAAGAATGCATGCATAGATTATACACATGTGAACTCGCAAGCAAGCGGTATTGTAATGGAATTACACTGCTACATTTCTGAAATACTTGAGTGTCCTATGTCATCATCCTTGTTAAGTATTATTGAAGGTTTTTCAAAGTATAGTTTCTGTGCTCAAGAACCACAATAAATTCCACAAATCTATGCATGGAGCTGTACTATGTTGATTTTATGTGCTACATGATGTGAAATTATGAAAATCGTCTTGAATGCCCCTTTAATTGATAAACTGTGGATGCCCATAACTAAGTTTGTAAGGAACAAGATTGCATTCTGTGATTATTGTCGGCTACATATTTGTATCCCTGTACTGATTGATTTCCCCCCTCTCATAGCTTCCTCTCCTCTTTTCTCTCTGTTTTATACTCAGATTCATGATATCCTGATCCGTCCCACCACACAAGTTATGTAACCTGGCTGAGGAGAGAACACCAAAAGCACAAATTCCACTCGCCATAATGTTAATAGCTTCAGCCCCTCATTGCAGTTGCGATGCTGATGTGGACATTGTCATTTAGACAGAAGGAAGAAATTGCCAAAGCAGCATGACATTACGATGATTAGAATCCCATACTTGCCAACTAGTAAGATTTTATCAGATTCAGTAAGATTTTTTACGTTAAAAATAGCAAAATCAGATTTTCTGTCAGAGAAATCAGATTTTAAACAAATATTTAGATATACCTTCCATGTGTATTTTCTGATGATTTGACCGAAAGTAAGATTTTTAACTTCAGTTTGCATATAAAATAAGATTTTTGCAATCCACGAGTAAGATATTTCATCTTGAAATGTTGGCAGGTATGGAATCCTATCAAACAGCAATGTGCTGTGTTTCCTACACAATCCTGTATAAGTGCATTATCATCAAACACAGAATGAAATAGGTGTATGGGTATTAACCAATAAGCCTTCAGAGTAGAATCAAGTAACAGAGTAATTTCCAGAATATGATCAATGAAGTCAATTAATTCTATAAGACTGTATTGTTAGCCTGTGTTATGGTAATTTCAGTTCTATGTAAAGTATACTCTCGCCATATACGTATAATACTGATACATGTATAACAAAATATCGTCATAGAGTACAGTGTACACTGTAGTTTCACAGATTTCATGATTTGCCTGTTTAATGCATTTCGTTTTGCCACCATGATGTAACAAATCGGGACACCAAGAGTGAAGTTTTTCCTCTCGTATTGTTTGTTCCAACAAACTTCCAATGTACAATACCTCGTGTATGTGTAGTTCTATGCAGGATTTTTCCTTTTGGTAGACTTTTTCAGTAACCCCTGAAATAAATTTTTGTAACAGGGAAGAATTGAGGTAATGCCTGTAGTGAAAACATGGAACAGATAAGCTTTGAGTCGTCAATTTTCCACATCTGTTGAAAGACTCATTTTTTTTTTTTCACATCCATAAGCAATAATTTGAGGTAGATGGAATGAATATATCAGTTGTTGGATAGGCAGATGAACTAAAGTATCATGGTGATAGTCGTACTTACGCCAGTACTGATCCTGACAAGAAATCATTCATCACAAACGTGAATGTCCTATTAAAGGGGAAATCCAGTCCAAATATAAGTTAGTCAGATAAGAAAGAGCAAAATATTAGGGGTTCAATGGTATAATTTTGATCGAAAATGGTTGAAAAATAAGGAAGTTATGACATTTTGAAGATTCACTATTTTGGGGGAAACAGTTGAACAGTCAATATAAATATGCAAATGGCAAAGTGAGCATGTCATCCCATTACCACTTACAGTAATACAGATGTAATTTGTACATAAAATTGGGAAATTTCCAGTTTTTCATTCAAACGCAATTATGCCCAAGGCTCAAATCCCCGTACATCTAACTGATCACTATTCTGAAGTTATTCAACCAGGAATAACATCAAATTTCAGACTTCAATGACAGAAACATTGAATTTTTGTCATTTTTATTTTGGTACATGATTGGTGGAAAATTGTGAGGGTATGACATGGTTATCTCACTCATTTGCATATTCATATCCACTGAACAAGAACTGTTTTGCAGAAATTAGCAAAACTTCAAAATGTCATAGCCTTATTTTTCATCCGATTTCAGTCAATTTTTTACCATTGAACTCGTAAGATTTTACTCTTTTTTATCAGACTAACTCATATTTGGACTGGATTTCCTCTTTAAGCAGATTGAGTTGGTGATAATTGTGTTTGAATAGACAGATCTCTTATCATATGATATCCAATAATTATGATTATGTTGACATGGATTTCCAAGAAAATACAATTACCACCCCATGATACTTGAATCAGCAACAAATAAACATGTACTCACTCCCAGAAAAAGCAAAACAAAACATTTTACTGCAAGAATATGAAGTGCAGATAGCACAAAGTGCATGGCCCTGTTGGATGTTGCATTTGTGAATTACATCATTTCAAATATCTTATTAAATGAAATTCAGGATACAATGTGATTTTTTAAAATGGATTGTCCAAACTTTTGGAACTTTGATATATGTAAGGAGATATTTTTGAAAAAAACATCATAAGAAGAAAGTAAGACTTTTTAGTCTATTCAGATGTTTTAAAATGATTTGTGTACTTGTACATTTTGTGATACTGTCATATTTTCTCATAAAAGCTTTAAAATAAAATGCCTCAAAAGGAAAAGAAATAAATGATTATGGCTCTAAAGAGAAAAATATTTCAATTCTGAGTACAGTGTTTCTGCATTATTAATGGGCAGCAATTTTGAATACACAACTTTCATTAATACAGTGTACATTATGCACTATAGCCCCTGTAAAATACAAATGCATTGAAGACAACATTATGTCAGGCTACTTAGAACTATACTGTACATGTACGTCAGTTGGACACAAAACAGTAGGTCATTTCATTTGAGTAATAGAATCGGTATGCACATACTGTTTTATTTTGATTGTGTTTTTATCGTTTTCCAGTACATGTACAAACTCGCACTTTCTTTAACAAAGCAGAAACATTGTTGCATAAGGGATAAACACAATAGTGTATTGCATTTCATACATTTACAGAGTACTAAAATACATGTAAAACAAACACGTCTTGAAAAATGTACCAGCAGTAAAAAATCAGCAGTCAAAAGCTCGACGTCATTTGAAATCAAATAGAATGGAAAATGATATATTAGAAATGATAAAATTCATTTGAGAGACTGAATGTACGTACAGTATGTCTGTGCATTGTTCTAATTATGGATCACATGCACACACGTACAACAAATACAGTACAAACTATTTTTGTTTGTTTTTTGTATGATGTGCTTTGCGGTATATACCAATGTTGCCAACAAATGTGTTTGTGTGATGTGTCTTTACATAAATTTGTGTTTGTGTGTGTGTGCACAGGCTTGTCTATAACATTTTTTTTTTCAATGATTTCAACAGCTCACACATGCCTTCTAGCCATACTGGACGGTTCGCATAAATCTCCCTCAAAGTCGCGGTCACATGAGGACACCATGCAAAAGAAAATCAATTAAACCTTCTCTCCTCGTACTACCAGGTCTTTAAAGATGCTTCAACATCATAATTCGAAATGTAATTATGATACTATCCTTGGTATGGAGGACTTTAATTGCAGAGTGAATACATTAACACGCCGGCATCAATATTGCAACAACATCTTTGTCAAAAGATGACATTACGATTCAGCTCCTTTGTTTCTACATCGTATTTATTTTCTTTTTGCCCAATTCCTCTTCATTCGCCTAGTAATTATATGAAAAGCATATTTCCCGTGTCCTCCGCAAGTTGCAGCAGGTTATCGTTACCATGGCGTCCATTATTCCATGGTGCCGCGGTGACAAACTTGACTGTAACCCGTTGGCACGCTTTCGTATTGCCAGAGAATAGCTGGCGGAAATGCCGAGGTTACGGAAGCAGATGCCATACCGCATTCAGATGAACTTGATATAATAGTGAGCAGGAGTAAACCGAAGGAGATTTCCCTTGAAAAAAAATGAGAGAAATATATATATATATATACATACATATATAACGTTCATATGGAGATGGAGATGGTTATTGGGTATATCGCGTGTGTATAGCAAATAATATATATATATATATATATATATATATATATATATATATATATATTATATATTATATATTATAAATATTCTCTAAATTCCGTGGATTGAAAGTTTAAATCGAATAAGATTGAATTCTAACTCTATTAGATTGAAAACTTCAATCCAAGTTTTGGATTGGTCCCTGACTACAATCTATTTCAATCTAAGGAATTTAGAGTGTATGTATTATATATATATACATATATATATATATATATATATTATTTGTGTGTGTGTGTGCGTGTGTGTGTCTGCAATAAGCGCCAATGGTTGTTCTAATTCTTTTTAAGTCGTTTACAGAATGTAAACGCCATTTATATCTATAAAAAAAAAAGAAGATAACAACCCATGTCTACATTTCCAAGCACATAGTTACAGTATCGAACACTGGATATTCAAATCACGCAACAATTACATACTATTTTTCCCTTCTATTTACTAATTACATTTCTCGTCATCCCCTTGTGTGAATAAGCACGGCATTATTGTGATATATGTATCTGTCAAAACTCGATTCACTGCAGCTTATCTTGTTATTGCTGGTGGCTGCTATCCACCTCCATTGACCGAGCAAGACGCCGATGATACATATTTCCCATTCACGTTTACGCTGAATATCTATTTTTCTCACTTTTTTTTTGGATCCAAAAATTTTCTTAATATCCCCCAAATCTGTGAACCAGATTTTTGAATTTCAATTCTACAAATACATAGTGTCCATCGAGTGGGAGGGGAGATACCCCCTGCCACACCCTCCCCTCGCTTGCCCGTTCCCCCAAACGTTGAACATAATTATTCTTGCACTCCCATGAAAACAAACTGCATAAAAATCGACATATAAACGTCTCTCCCCTCTTTCACATTAATTACCAGGTATAGTGATACAGCAGACCCTGAAAGAGGTGTGGTTCTTCAGCAACACAAATTCAAGAAGAATGATGCTGAACAGTCGATAGATAACAGTTAAAAACAATACCGCAGATGCACGAAGAAAAATAGAAACTTTTTTGCTTGCTAGCCCATGTCTATAAGTCAGACTAAACTATCAAAGGTTAAAGAAAAAAAAATCAATTAATTTCTACATTTGAAAATAAATTATAACACTACCAGACCGCACCCCGCAGTGGGGTAGGGTCTTGGAACGATATGTTTTCATAGGAAGGTCCACTATTTCCAATTTTGACCCCAACAACAACAACAACAACAACAACAACAACAACAACACCAGTAGCAGCAGCAACAGCAGCAGCAACAGCAGCAGCAGCAACAACAACAACTCTACTACGAGACTGATGTATACATGGGCCTTGTGCGCATACACAACGTCTGATATCGACTTAAATATACATCGACTCTGGTTATGCCACTGTATAATCCTCGTCTCTTATATTATTATTAAAGGGGGAAAATCGATACAGCCATTTGATGAACTGAATAGCGCTACCCGTACTTTCCATTAGGCGACCTCGAAATTGAGTGGTCGTTACTGGAGATCAACACAATTAATTATCAAGAGAAACTCGTCATTTTCCTTAAATTTTCTTTAGCAACTGGTATGTCACATCACTACACACCCAATCTGCCTTTTTCATAAACATGGAGCTGAGGAGTAAAAGTTGTAGCCTAAATCAACAAACCTAAATCTGTATGTCTTTTGGGGGTCTTTCGTCATTGAGGTGGTACTCATTAGGAGGTAGATTTAGGCAATATGTTTCGGTTTGCTATATAATTTTCATTTTGCTCGTGCATTTCGGCGGCACCGAGTCGTGCGAAAAGGAGAATTCCTGTCAATAGTACCCTGGCGTCTGTTGCTATGGGAACACGTCAAGCGGACTCGCCGTTTCCTCTCGATCTCCACTATTTTTCCGTGCGCGCACGCACCGACTGTGCTGGCGTACGTACGGCGTCAAGTGTGCGTTCTGTGTGTGCTATGGCTTTTACCATGCAAGCGCAATGAATGAATACTACGTACACTGTACTACATGTACGTATATGATCGGCATGATCACAGCATAGAGCAGCTAGCTAACTAAAACACGGCGATCGATTGATTAACGACCAAAACTACTCCGTTCCGGCCAGTGCTTTGCAAGTGTCATGTTATTTCCTGTAATCAAATAGGCCGAAGATGTAAACTAAGGTAAGTTAGAGTTTTCTAATGCACTGCAGACGGTTTGCGTTAGGTACAAATGCAATAATTTTCCAACGTCATCAAGCAAACAAGAGTCGCCGGCCGGCGCGGCGGCTACCTACATACAACCGTACATCGTAACGACAGTGTCGGTGACAGTATATTATCATCTGTGACTGTCAGCAATCGGTGCTGTGCTGTGTCTGCATATGTTGCTGTCTCAGTGTCATGTCTGTTGTTGTCTGTGCCATGCAGGTGGTTGTTGGTAGTACTACGTTGACGTGACCTGTTGCTGCCCACCTTATTATGTCCCTACTGTATATAATGTCATGTTTTATTTCGACAGCTGTTCTGTATCCTGTAATATAATTATTTTTATCAGTGCCTAAATGAAATCAGTGTTTTAAAAATAAGTCTGATCGAGGTTGATTTCATCTGTATTTCATCTCTTGCATCTCTCAATGAGACACATGACAGTTTCTTGTTGATAGTCTCTCTGAAACACGTTAAATTAACTGTTAGATAGGTTAAATTAGATAGGTCTAACACTAATGATAACGAGTTAGAGTCTTTAGTTGTAAATTAGATAGGTCTAACACTAACGAGTTAGAGTCTTGTAGTAACGAAAATGTTAGTACTTTTTAGTAGTCTAAACTAATTAAAACCCAATTAGTAATTGTTCATGTCCTTGATGTTGTTATGTTGTAATGGCCCCTGAGTCCAAGCTCCAAGAGTCCAGTCCCACTCCTATGTAACCAGTTAAAACGACTCTAACATTAAATTTAAATCTAACTTGTTACCCCTACACCCCAGAGGTCTCACTAAAAAATGACGTAATGAGAGAGACAAACCCCACTGAAAATATGTGCAGAGTAGATCTATGTGTAGCTGCGGCCAGCGCCCGGGGGTTTATACATATAGTAGAGTACTGTACGTGCAGAGCAGAGTTTGTGTTTTTTTGACTGTCGACAGTGACTAGAATCTATCTGTTTATAGCGTAAGCTGATGAAGATATGGGGGAAGAGAATTACAAGGTGTTCCTTAAATACGCTGTACTTCCTTACTTGTCCAGGAGTATCCGAGAATTTGTCTATTCCATACCACAGCACAGCAGAGTAAACTAAAGTCGGAGGAAAGGTACTGTTCTCTTAATGTACTTGTAAAAACACTTCAATTCTAGTTGTACTTGTAGTACCATGCATCAACATTCAAATACAATTGTACCAGCAATCACTAACCTAGAGATTGCATTGCAAATAATGTAAGCCTGCTATTAACACTAACAGTGTAACACATCAGTTGCCTCAATGTTTTTATATACATGTAACATCACAACATTGTGCTTGTTCTGCCTGTTTTTATTCAGTGTCAAGTGGTCAGAATCTCCATTCGGATGACACTCATGACTAGATGACGTAGCATGAGCTGCAGCACAATGTTCTGTTTCAACTTCAAGCGTCGTCACAAGCTTTAAGGTGCCAAACCTTGCCACAGTCAAAGGTCAAACATGGGATCAAATGGGAGACCCTCTTCAATTCTCGATTCCTCAGGAAGGATAGGTATGTTAACATTCTGTAACCAAAGAGTTATCAGTAAGGACTGAAAATGGTGGTGTTGTTTCTTCTTCTGAGGATCTTCTTATCAAATTGGGTAATAACTGCCCAATGCCCCAATAGACGGGCTCTCTAGACAGTGACATCTGTCCTTATCAGATATAAATAGTTGTTGCTATAATTTCACAGTTTCACAGTGTGCACTTCTGTAGCTCTCACTATTGCAAGGTTGTCTATATGTTATTGATGTGTTTGTATTTGTTATTTGATATTTGATTATTGTGCTCTTACATTGAAATGTCTTTCACATACATGTACACTTATTACTTGAAATAAAGGATTTAAATCAAAAGGAATAACAATGACAGATGAGATAAAGTGTGAATACAAGGCAGTTTTTTTTTCCATTCAAATTCGATAAAATGTAGACAAGTTGTTTAAATACGTGCATATTCCTGCACCAAGTGCTCAAAGACGTACAGTACATGAAATAAAAAAATAAATAAATAACAGGAGGTCACAAGTTCATGAATACATGTAGCATTTGCCAGAGTGTTTGTCATGTTGTGTTGCCATTAGAGAAAGTACCATAGATAGTTGTTCAAAATGTTAAAGTGTATCAGAGAAATGGCAATACTGAACCAAGATATCTCTTTCTGTTGCAGTGCTTTACTTTGCTGTTTTGCATTGTAGATAATGATTCCCAGTCTTGTCTAGGCCTACAGGATGGTGTGCTTATAGCTTGTGTACATATGCAGAAAGATACAAGGACTAGAATCATGCTCCAGTCGTGTGCTTTAAGAGGGTACCCAAATGTAATGATCAGTCCCTTTGTAAATCAGAGTAGGTCATATCAATCAGATCAGAGCAAATTGCTCTGTGTTTCGACATTTTGCATCACTTTGAAAGAAAGATATAGACTGCTAAAATATGAGACTGAATGCCTTCCCTGGGACTAGCAGAGATACAGCAGAGCTGTAGCCCATCTCAGTGTAATGATAGCAGTACCGTATCTCACACAGGTGTGCCTACCCCTTCAAGTACCAGGAGGGCGACGTTCAGTGGGTATAGTGAGGAGACACGCCCCACCACAAATGCACGTAAGAAGCGCAGGAAAAAACCCATCAGTCTCAATGTGACTGCTACCAAATATGAAATCGGTAAGTGACCTGTTTTTTTTTTTTTCTAACATTAATATAGGGTGTTATAAAATGTAAGTGCTGGTATGGCATTTTATAGGTTGCTAGATTTTTTATACCATCAATGCTGAAATTGTTGATCAAATCTGCAATTTTTGATTGACTATGTCGTCCTTTTAATCATACAGTCTGGTTAATATCTGTAACTTGTGGTTACCTCAAAATTTTGTTGTTGTTCGTGTGGAAAAAAAAAAGATTACAGTATTGGAATGAGCCATCATTGGCAAAAAAAAAGAAAAAAGAAAAGGGTCCTGAACCATTGCGAGAAGGTACTCTCTGAGAAGTTTGCCAATATTTTAATGTAGGTCATCACAATGCAGTGGGTAATTACATTGTACCATGCAAATCTTGTGTAAGTTGTAGTTCAAATTCTCCCATGAAATCAAAGGATAAACTTGTTTGAACAAGGTACAATGACACTGTCCATCAATGCTTTCTCCTTTCACAGTGAGGACAGTCGCCCAGCAGTACGGAACACTGACCATCAAGGATGATGACCCAAATTGGTAAGTCTGACCGTTGGCAAGCTGACCATGCACTGTTCATGCCATGTCATTTCATGCACCCAAAATGAATTCATACAACGATAGAAATGTGTGTTTGTAAGAGAGTGGCCATGAAACAAATCTTGACACATTATTGTACAGTACTGTAAATGCCGAAAATTTCATAGTGAGGAAATGTTGCACCCCATTACAACTACAGAGTATCATCAGAATTGCAACACAACAAGTTTGGGTAGATATTAATAGATTTCATGTGCAGATATGCTGTCATTTGCAAAATCACAAATAATGGACCTGACTGATGTTTTCCTGGTGAAAACATGAAGTTTCAAATTTGATTGTTGTTGAGACTCATTGGTTGAATAAATGTGTAATCTGTATCTTTCTTTTCTATTACTCAGTTTCATGTTCTGGAATGACACAGCCATCCCCCCTGATAGAATTGCAGAATTGAAACCCTATCAGGTGAGTGTTAATCTCCAACATTTGTACAACGAAATGAGACAAATTTCTGAATAGATTATATTTCTCTGTAATATGCAAGACCTTGAAAACATTCTTGATAGACTGATGCAGTAAGATAGACAACTGAAGCAAACCTTACTTGGGTTTTAAGTACAGTTGAACCTCTAATATCCGGCCTCCCTTTATCCGGATCTCTCTATTATCCGGACGCAATCTCGCCGTGATTTTTTTTATCTTTTTTTAATAATTACGGGAGGAAAGGGGGATTCCCAACTCCTTGAGAACAAACACACATGAATTACATATACTTGATACATTTCTTAATAATTATTTAGGTAAATCATCCCAAGAATTTATAAAAGAAAATGATTTCATTCTTGCAAACACGAACCTCTATTTTGGGGTCTGTTACTGAGTGTAACAATGAAAAGGTTGCAGTATACACATTACTACATGTGGTACTACAATGGGCTACATCAGTACATGTGTATGTATATTATGTACATGTATAAAGCATTGAGTCTCCCGTATCCGGCCAAATCCCTTATCCGGATGAGCCCCGGTCCCGACTTGTCCGGATACGAGAGGTTCAACTGTACAACATCATGTACTTTGCAGAGGCATCCAGGTCCTAGTTGAGTAATCAAATTGTCAGTTTCAACTCATAAATAGCATGATGTCTGTTTGTCAAAGATAGTTTGACAGTTAGAAAGAAGCAAGGGCCTTTGAAAAGTTTCCAATGCTTGTAAGACTGTTGTTATTTTTGGAAGATCATATTTTGGAGTTTAGCAAGCCATGTGGTATGGAATAAATGTAGACAAGTGAAGACAAACCTGAATAAAGATGTTTATGTGGCTGTCACAATTTCATTTTTTGCTGTGTTCATGATATGTTATCATCAATATGTAGAGACATTCTCCCTGACCAAATGTCTACGTACATAGTACATTAGTCCATGTTACTACAGTTGTATTTTGCAGTTGTTCATGGAAGTCATATTTGAAGTTCTACTTTTTTTGTTGTTTACATCTTGACTGTAGCGAATCAACCATTTCCCAGGAATGGGCGAGATATGCCGAAAAGATTGCCTGGCGAGGAACATGTTGAAGTGAGTAAACACACATTCAGGACAACAGAAGTTACAAAAATAAGTAAATGTTGCATAAATTTGGCAAATTCTAAACTTACATGTATGGCATTGTAAATGTCATGAATTCTGAGAGCTATGTGTGATGTGTAGGATGAAGTAACAAAAACTTTTCTTGTGGTAAATGCCCATTCCACAATTTGTGTGGAAATATGTTTGTATCTACTGTCCTCTTTCGTTATTATTCTTTCTGGTTTATGATTAGGTTTCAATGGTGCCGTCAATATATTCCATTCCTATGTATGATAATGAATGCAATTGAATCAGCATTTCTCATTCCGAGGATATACAGTACATGTATGCATGCTTATGAAAGGATTACATAAATGTCAATTCAACCTGCACTTTGCTCATTTTATGTACCACCTGTTGCATTCAATCTGTAACAATCCTGAACATCACCTGGTTTTGTTTGGCATTGGATGCTGTGTATATCATTACATCAAGGTTCTACACCCCCGAGTCTCTCTCTATATCCTTCCAGCACTGCTCCTACAGTGGTTGATATAAGTGTCAGTATGGTGTATGGTATACATGTATATGTTTTATTGTACATTGTCCTGCACAGAATGTACAAGAGGCACCCAGATGACTTCAGCTTCGTGCCCAAGACCTGGATCTTCCCAGCCGAATATTCCTCTTTCCAGAACCATGTCCACGACTTAAAGAGGAAAAAGAAATCCAGGACCTACATTGTCAAGCCAGCGAATGGATCCATGGGTCAGGGGTATGTTGTTGAAAAATGAACAAACAGACATGATAAAGTTAATCTCATCTTGGAATGTACCAGTGATAGTTATTCTACATGTACATGCCATGGACACAAATTTTTCATTTTCTTTCTCTATAGAATATAGGATGGCATCCAAGTGGCTTAAGATAAATGTCATATCAGTTCAACTGTGTAACTTTTTCTGTCTGTGATATGTAGAATGCCAGGGAATAGTGGTCATTTAAATATGACTACTAAAACTCAAACAACTTGTGCATGTTCCTGTTACCTTGCTGAGATAATCCGATCTCACAGTTTCTCAGTCCAAAGCCTATGGGAGACCACATTAGACTTAGCCTCATTGTTCACATCTGTCTGTGCCACCCTCTCTGTTTCCAGAATTATGCTGTTCAGGAACGGCGAGAAGATACCCCCTCAGGATCACATGATCGTCCAGGAGTATGTGGATAAACCCTTCCTGCTGGAGGGCTTCAAGTTTGACCTTCGAGTCTACGTCCTGGTCACCTCGTGCGATCCACTGAGGATCTTCCTGTACCCGGACGGACTGGTACGAATGGGGACAGAGCAATACGTGGCCCCAACGGACAGCAATATCGTGAGTCATTCCTGAGTTGTTGTACACTTGTGAATAGAGCTGAGTTTAACAGTACTTTCTTTTGAACAACAGTATAACTTGACAATACTTCATTGTAAACTTATATAAATGTACTTCTGATCACAGACCACTACACACTCAAGTGTATGAAATGTTTTTGTAGCTTTGTTCACTGCCTGTAAAACTTTAACTCTTTTTGTGCCATGGTGCAGACCCCCTGTGTGCCACATTATTTTGAGACCACAATGCATAAGTGCTTTCGAAAAAAAATATGTTTTTCAAAGTCATGTAACTTTTTTTGGAAGCGCTCATACTTGAAATGCAGTCAGCAAATTTTAGACAAAATTGTAAGCTTTGCTGTGATGTAATGTGACAGAGCTATAGATATGACGCTTTCAATGAACTGTGGCGTATTGCAGTTTATCATTCAGTTTGTGGGCGATTGCGCATATGAGCAAAATATGCAAAGTTGGCAAGCGGTTGACCGAGTCGAGCGTGTGGATGTGACACACAAAAGATCAAACAAAACCAGTTGCAGGGATTTCTGAGACAGGTAGACACACAAATGAAAGCTGGATCTGTCTTTGTGAGTATACCATTTTCACACAAGTGTCAAGGTTTACATTGCAATTCAGCAACATGAGACCTTTTGAGTATGAGAAAAGACTTACTTCTTGATCATGGGGCTCAAAAACTTGCACAGTGAAGTAAAAGTTAGGACAAATGATAATGGTTGATTAATTAGTTTGATTTTAAATTCAAAATTTCTGTGCAACTGGGCCGATTCTAATTTTTGTATCACTCATTTGCACCCACTGTAATGATGCAGATATAGCCGATGGTGAAAAATATAAAGTTCAGCTTGTCTGCAGAATAAACTTTATTAACTTTATTTCTTATTCTATGTCTGCAGGATCAGCTCTTCATGCATCTCACCAACTATTCCATCAACAAGAAGAACGCTAATTTCCAGCGCAGTGCCGATGTGAGTACGGGCAGTAAGCGTTCCATCTCCTACCTCACAGACTACCTGCGGCGGAAGGACTACGATGTTGCTGCAATGTGGAAAAATATAGCTGTAAGTCAAAGTTTAATCTTATTATGGCATCCTTGTGAAAAAAAAAAAGATAATTAGGCTGATGACATCAATCATTTATTGAGGATGGTGTCATTTGGTTTTCTGTAGGTTTTCCCATACATTATCTTCATTTTAGATTGATAAACCATTGAAATGCAAGGAATCTAACTTTCAGGGTTGCAAAAGGGACATACAAACATTAAGGAAGGATATATGCATCCTTATCATAGTTGTCAAAATTGACTCAAGTTTCTGTCAAGAATTGAATTGATACTTGTTAACCATTGAACCTTTCTTTGTCTTTCAACACTCGACAGGACGTACTGGTGAAGACTATCATCGTCGCAGAGCCTCACGTGCTCCACGCCTACCGCAACTGCCGACCGGGAGTCAACGCAGGTCACGACAGCGTGTGCTTTGAGGTCCTGGGCTTCGATGTGCTGCTTGACCGGAAGCTGAAGCCATGGGTTCTTGAAGTAAGTCACTGGCTCTGTTGTGTTTAGTTTGTTTCGTGTGAAAAGAAAAGCTGGGAATTTAGATTTGAATAGAAGGTGGGGGACTAGGAGGGAAGAGATGATATGCTTCTCTCTCGTATGGTTTAATATCAAAGCTGCTGTATAAAACCCAAAGTGAGGTGTAAGCTACATACCGGTATCGTGCATGTTATGTTTTGTTTTTACGCTGAAAGCATTTTTTCTTTGTTAGAAGTATTTTGAGGAGGAAAAAGCATTATTTTATGTGTGCATCATGATGTTCTAAAGACCATTTTCCCATGGTCTAATTGGTTATTGTGCAAGTGTGTGGAGTATTAATGAGAAAGTTTGTGATAGCATTTTTTTTTGGTTTTTTTTTGCTATAGGTATAGTGGACATGTTGTTTTGTAGCATCCTGCGCTGGGATTTGAAGAGGAATTATGTGCACACTTGTTTCATGTACCTTTCATCCCTCAGATACTCTTATCCAGCATCTGCTTGTAATAGATGGGTATTAATTCGCCCCCGGAGCTTAAAGGGATGGTACAGTGTTGGTGGAGATGAGAATTGGGCTTTTAACTTTTTGCGAGATACCAAGAAAACAGTTACGAAATAGTACAGAGCATACCATTCTGAGAGGAATCCAAAGTTTATTTGATGAAAATCGAGTTTGGAATGACTGAAACATCCAAAAACAAAGGAAAACAAAGCGATCGTAAAAAAAGTGTGGGTCCCACACTTTATTAGAATCGCTCTGTTTTGAATATCTCAGCCATTTCAAAACCAATTTTCATCAAATAAAAGTTGAAATCCTCATGGAATTATATGCTCTTTAACATTTCATAAGAGGTTTCTCATTATCTCAACAAAAAAAGTCAGAAACCTGAAATTAGATCTCAACCAAAACCATATGATCCCTTTAAATATATATGCAAAATGTAAATACAGGATTCTAAATATTCATTTGCCATTCATAATATGCTAAGTGAGACTATGGAACAACTCTGATGATGAAGAATGATAAACCGAGTTACATCTCGTCTTGCCCTCCACCGTTCAAACTTTGTAGGTCAACCGCGCACCGAGCTTCGGCACTGATGAGAAGATTGACCTGGACATCAAAGGGGGCCTCCTGAACGACTCGTTCCGACTGGTCAACATGAGGGCCTCGGACAAGAGGCGTGGCATGGCCGCACAGAAGGCGGAGTCCCAGAAGAGGTTACTGCGCCCCACCAAGAGGCTGTCCACTGAACAGAGCGTGAGTTCCTATCCTTGTGGCCTGTGTCTTTAACATTTTGTGTTCTGTAGATGCTGATGGCACAGAAAACCCTATGGTGTACAGACCCTAAAGAAAACCCTATGGTGTTGTAGGATCATAGTGAAGTACCAGTTTCATTCTCTGACACTACAGTTTGTACTTTCCTGTTGTCTTTAAGTCAATCATTGTTTGTCACCTTAATATGATGGAAGGAATATGTAATAAACTTGATAAAAAGAAAAACTGTACTTTCCATTGACCATCACATATCTGGAGGGTAAAACCATAATGCCCTATTCTGATTAGTGTCTAAATGTTGAGCCAAATTTTCAAGTACTATCGTCTAGTGCTTTAGAGGATCTTTGAAAATTGGGGCCACAGGTCATTTTTGTTTTTAGTTTTTTTAAAATGAAGACACAAAGATTTGAAACTCAGTTTAGGATTCAGCTAGGTGAGGTTCCCTTGTCTGCTGTGTGATATTGTAAATGCAGAAATTTTTTCACTACTTTTAGATGGCATGAGTTCTAACACCCATGAAAATATCTTCATAATTTTCTCTGCACATTTTGAATGTTTTGACAATTGCGCAGTGATATTAAAAAACCGACGAATGTGTTTTTTAGCCACTCATTGCAAAATATTAATTGCACAAATGTATTGATGTTTAGAGTAAGCCACAACTGAGCCCTCAAATTTACTCACACACCAAATATGTGAGGATGTAATTGAAAGGATCTGTTGTTATATGTGTCATGTTATGTTTTGAGGAACGTAAAGTAAAACCAGCATTAAACTATTATATTTCTTAGCTTCAGGCCAGCATCAGATCTTTCTAATCATCTCACATAGAACCTGGTGCTTGTGATTGGATGATTTCTTTTAAAACTGATATTACTAGCATGTCCACCAAATTATACCAGTTTTTTAGCTTTCACATACCATGTACTTCAGTTTGTCAATAGAGGGCACCATTTACAAATGTCCTCAAAGTCTCACACTTGTAAATCAAATAGAGCTGCCCAAGTCTCGTCATTTTGTTCATACCAAAGATACTAAACTATACTTTGGGAAAAATATGAAAAATTATTGATACAAGCCTGTTAAAAACTAATTAAGTTTGATTGATAAAGGTGAATCCCTCTACAAAATGCACCCCATTTGGAGGTTAAATAATTATTATGCCTTATTATTACAGCGGGTCTACAAAGCACATTTGTCTTTGCCTACATTAAGAAGACACATAAACATTTTGACTGATAAAATTGTAGTCTTGCTTAAATGATCTCTGCATGGAGTTTGACCAGGTAAACTGCCTTGACAAATTTCAGGATTGGAGTTAGATAAGTTGGTCTTCTGTAGGTAGTAATGATTAAAGACACTGTGTATTTTATTTTTAAAAAGACAATTTAGCCTAAACACGTGTCTATGGAGAATTACTGCTAGGTGTAAGCCTTCAGATGATATGTGTGTGCATTATCTTCACTGATGTGTTTATACAGGAAACAGAGAGGCGGAGGCTAGACGTGGAGCAGCGAAAGATGGAGATTAGGGCGAAGTTGGCCCAGGTGCGGCGGGAGAATGCCCGCGAGGATTACGAGAACCGCAACATGGGGCGCTTCCGGCGGATCTACCCGCCCCAGGACCGGTTCCTGAAGGAGAAGTATGACCAGCTGATCGCAGACGCCTTTGAGGTCTTCTTGTCAGGGCGTGCTGCCACCCTGCAGAGGGATGCCTGCCATCTCATGTCTGGCCAAGTTCAGGTAAACAATGATCAATTGTATTCAGCAAATAATGAATGAATATCAGATGCATTATATTCTGACCATTGTGATGGTTAAAGTCAAAGTATATCCTCCGAGATATTCTCAAAATTGCATGATGATGATAATCCAAAGAGCTCATAATGAGTAGGTGCTAGAGTATGTAGTGTGCATACGCCCTGTACCTTGTTTTATGAGCACACAGGGAGAGGTTAGGTGGTAGGCTCATCCCTAATGCTAACTTGCTAGCATACAAGCAACAGAGGAGCAGCCAAAATCTAGAAGTGCGTACTCAGTTCAAACTTCAAAAGTTCAAATACTCGCTGTAGAAATGTTACTTGAGCGCGCAAAGTGGGTAATAGCAGCATTCATGAAATCTCAGACACCATTCAATAGGTCGCCCTCTAGTGATGGTGAGGAGAAAAATCTCTTTGTGATTATCATGTAAGAAATACTGATGATATGACATTTGACAAAAGGTACCAGGAAGCAGCATAAATGCTAATCAGACCTGATAGCTGTCAGAACTTACACTGTTTTACAATAAGTTGACAGTGATGATGAGATATAATTTGTGTAAATTACACCTACATATCTCAGGAGTATAAAAGATCACATTTGACTGCTTCAACAAGTTTAGATTCTTACAAAAAGAATTACTTGAAGTGCATATGGTCAGCATGGATAACAATGATAGTAACCTAGGCAATGATGATGGTGATAATGACAGGGTGTACTGATGAAGATGATGGTAATGATGATTGTGATAATGTTGAAATAAACAGCAATGCTGAGGGTGATGATGACTAAAGCATGTCTTCTCATTTTTGCTATTAAAGGAGAAGTCCGGACGATTTTGAATAAATTTCACCATAATCTACATAAATCAAGGACCATAATGACTAAGTTTCATTGAAAAATACCCTCCCAACTCATCACAAACGATTTTTTAGCATCACTAATTTTGAATCGTAACTGTTCAATTTCTGTACGCCGGCAAGCAGTAGCGTTCCACGTGGTTCCGGCCACGCCGCGGATGCACGCGACATGATCGAAAATGCCGATGTGTGAGCGTTTGGGTGTTCTAATAAACCGGGCGATGGCTAGAAGAAGAGTTTTTTGCCATTTCGAACCCAGAAAATGAGCGGGAAAGGTGTGCAAGATGGCTCTCCAATATTTTGTTTGACAAGTTTGTCGTCAAAACTTACAAATACTACTCGATGCAGCCTCGTCATACTCCCCATCGGCGGCATAACTGCAACCAGCAGCCCCATACGCATAACGTAATGGGGCTGTGCACTGTAGCATTCAGGATCATGATAAGGTAGTATCGCGGATAAATATCAACTTAAAATCGAAAAATTTCTTCAATTTGAAGACTTACCAGTGAAGTCGAAGTATTGACAACAGGCTTCGGGCAACGCTTGGTTCTTCCAATAGTCCCTTTCTGTTCGAATTAATGACTTAATGTGACTCGGTCGAGAGGAACCTGGGAGAGCTACACTGAATTGACGGCCAGCGCATAACTGGACATGTGTGCGCACAGAGATGTCTCTTTGTATGTGCGCCTGTGCTGGCCGTCAATAATTCAGTGTAGCTCTCCAAGGTTCCTCTCGACCGAGTCACACATTAAGTCATCAATTTGAACAGAAAAGGACTATTGGCAGAACCAAACGTTGCCCTAAGCCTGTTTTCAATACTTTAACTTTACTGTTAAGTCTTCAAATTAAAGAAATATTTTGATTTTAAGTTGATATTTATCCGTGATGCTACCCGATCATGATCCTGAATGCTACAGTACGCAGTCCCATTACGCTATGTGTATGGGGCTGCTGGTCGCAGTTACCGGCGGCGGTACTATGATGAAGCTGGCGCTGGCGTTTCTTCCGCAGTTCAAGTTATACTGTCGTAATTTACCACCGTCAGACATACTCAACAGTCTCGGACAACAAGAGAGGCAATAATTATGGAATTGACAGACTGATTTCAGACTGTTTACACTCAGTAGTTGAAAAAAAAAAACGATCGCGGATTGTGATAGCATTTGGCAGCAGCAGACGTAAATGTATGCCTGATCACTCTGATGACAACAATAGCCAATGATTTGTTAATGATGGGGTGGACACTAATAAGTACGGCAGTATTACATTACATATAATATTTCAATAAAATGAAAATGATATAACATTGCAACTATTTTACATTAATCTGTGACGAATTTTATATGGATATATACCGAAGATCATTTGAATAAAGAAATACAGCATTTGGCAACAGCTCTCCTAAAACAGTGTACGGACTTTTGCGGTAGCGCCAACAAGGCAGACCTCAGCAGGCATGCAGATACTGCGCCGCAGTCAGCAGTGCAATGGGAGATCGATGCGTAGCTGGGCTGCGCTCGCGGTGCTCTGCTGAGGAAAGTGAGTCTGTGACGTCACGCGCAATGCATACTGGGACAGATAGTACGAAGGGCTGCTCGCGACGGATTCGAACATGAAGAATTACCTTATTTTTCAAAAAAATCATAGTAAATGTATCTGATGGTCTTTTCTCGTCGGGAAAAGGATAATAGGTTCATGAAATATTGTTCTTTACACGGGAAACGGCTGATAATTGTCCGGACTTCCCCTTTAAACAAGTTGTGTGGAATTGAAAGGAAATTCCAATTTTAGAAAGAAGTATGATAACTTGATACACTGTTGCTCTCTCCATACAAGGAAACACTGGAGAAATTATTTCAAATGTTTTGATTTTCATACAAATCACTTTTCCCTCCCTTCATGCACCTACAGGAAGATGAGCTTCTGGACATGTTACACCAGTGTGACATCACAGACTCAAGTCCAAATGGAAGTAGCAAGGGCTTCCGAGGACCCAAGGTATGGAGCTGAGCCATGATGTCGTTTTCAAGAATTTTGCTACTGTCATTTATGCGTGTCATAATCGTACATGATTACAGATAATCACAAAATCAGTAAATTCTTGCACAAGATTAGAAATAATAAATGCTCCAGAAACCAAGTTAATGAAACATATTTTGGTGTAGCAAGAGTTAGAGAGATTGATGATTGACTCTGTTATCTTTACAGCCATTGTCATCCATGCCAACTGTGGTTAGCCGTGAGCAAGCTGAAGACGATGATGACGAGGATGAGGATGAGGATAACGATGAGGAGGAGGAATATGGAGAGTATTCGCCCCCTGGGACTCCGCCCTCTGTGCAAAATGGTGTTGAGACCAGAGCAAGGGATTCTGTGTCCCTGGACGGCCGACCACCCATCATGCCACATGCCCCACCCCCGGGAACAAGGCCACCCTCGGCACGATCACGCCCCGCCTCTCGCACGTCCATGACGTCGTTGTCGCAGAGGCCGCATTCGGCCCAGCGCCCGAGATCCGCCAGACCTCTCTCTGCTTCCAACAGCAGCAGGAACACAGCCTCATCACAGAGATCGAGGTCTCTGACGAGACCCAAATCGTCCACCAATAGAATCCCTTCTACAGGCCTTAGTGGCTCAATGGTAAGACTTCAGTCACAGATTTCTCAACTTTATGTTGACTTTGTCATGTGCCCAACCACCCCCATTCCAAATCATAGTTGTGAAGCATTTGTTGTCGTCTCAGAGAATCTTGATGAAAGATTTTAAAAGTCGTAGGTCATGTACAATGTAGGTAAGTTTACTCAAAAATTTTGCATTTGGTTGTTGTTTATTTCTTGTTTTCTGCTACATGAAAAGTTGTTCATGATTACAAATTGAAAACATAATCCACAGCTCAAACAATATGCCTTCAGAATATTAGTCGCAATGCGTATGTTTGCAATTCATGACACTTTTTTATTTAAAAGGACACGAAGGGAATTATCATTAAAATGTTTAGTTCCAAAATACGTACTTGACTTTCCACACACTGGCCAAACAGTGCAAGCAGTTACTGCTAGATGTTGTTCATGTTATCAGTAGATGGGATGATCCTGTGAAATACAGGACATTCGGTTCATCAGGGCTGGAATCTGTGTCTGCGAACTGAACGTTCTTAATGTCTTTATGCACTACATATTGTAATTATGCTAAAGCTGGGCAATGCTTACTCCATTCACTTACTTTTTTATTTGTCGTAGGACGAGAATATGCTGTCAGCTGCATTCCAACAGAAACAGGAGGACCACACCAAGAAGATGCTGGTATCGCTCACAGACATGCGCATCAAGTTTCCCGGAAAGACAGATGAGGAGGCAGCCGTAATCCTCGGCCAGGTCAGTGAACTCTTTTCCGATAAGATGATGTACACTTGCAAGGAGTATATCAGCGTCGATTTTCAATTCATCCATTTAGTGTAGTGACGACATGTAATTAAATCTGCTTGACTGGACATACTGGTGAAAATCACAAAAAAGGACAGCTTCATGGCTTGTCTGAGTCACTTCTGCTCTGACTGGCTGGCGAGCATTTACTTGTGGTGGATGAATGGGCAATGTTACTTCCAGTCAAATCTAAGAAGTAACTCTGACAAGTCAATAAACATTAGTCTGAGATTTTAACAAGTAAGTCCAGTTGAACAGATTGAATTCCATGTTGTTATTCACGGGGCTCTAGGAGTAAAAAAGGAAGTTATGTAAAATCTACAAGGAGTTTTAGGTGTGAAGCCTGATCACAAATAATTGTGTCACATGGGCGAGGGAAATTGATGCAAGATATTCATTCAACAAAGTAGAATTAAAATCAAAGGGATGGAGTAGTAGAAGCTCCATCAGAGTCAGAAATGAAGTAAACAAGTTTGGGAGTTTTCAGAGTTCCACATGTTCTTATCTCATTTTCATATTTGCACTATAACCTGGTCCCTGTTTCATAAAACTTGTTATCAGTGACAACTGCCACATTTCTATGACAAATTTGCTCTCAGCCAATCAGATGCAAGGATTTCAGTAGCTTATAACAACTTGTCACTGATAACAAACGTTATGAAACAAGACCCAGATCTGCTAAGTAGCTTTGAGGGTGATATCATCGTCAATTCACAAGTCTCCCCTGAATTTGTGCAGGAAAGCATGGTGAAATCTGTTTTGATGAGATAATTCCGAACTATTTCATTTCATTTCGTTAATACACCCTATATCTTTCCTCCCACAACTAGTCGGTGCTTGGTTATAGTGGCACAAGAAATGTTTCTGATTTCATGTCAAAACATGGTATTTAGTGAAGATTTATGTGTAGGTCAGTGGGAGGGTTATGAGGATTTTGACATCATCAACTCCCTATGTTTGCCTAATATGTGATTGCAACTTTAATAACTGTTGTGTGAAAACATGTAAGACTATGAAATGCTATGACTTTATCCAGGGCTCGACACTAACGGTGGCCCGGGGCCACCAAAAACGCACGTCGGGAAACCAAAATTTCAGAAATGATGAATGTGGTGGCTTGATCGGGCCACCAAAAAAGGTCGGATGTTTGCCTTTGGGCCACCAAAAATAAAAGTTAGTGTGGAGCCCTGCTTTATCACACTAGGCCATTTCTCATGATGAAACTTGATCCATTCAGTTCCATTGTTTTTAACTTTAAAGCCAACTGGAGGATGATGTGGTATTTCACAACTAAGCCAAATGTCTAAATGCTGTTTATCCTATATTTAGCTTTCCGTTGTTCCTTTATATTTTTTCTACATTGTCATCTTTCTGGTACACAGATCCACGAAAGCTGGAAGTACCACAAACCACGGATAGCCTCCTACTGGCTGGTCAAACTGGATTCCATCAAGCGGCGCAAGGTCATCGACATCGTGCGCTCCAACGTCAAGGCGCTGATTCAGCGCGTCTGGCGCTGCGCAGATGCGGAGAATGTCCGACTCTACCGCATCGTGACCAAAGTCTTTAACCGGCTCCTGTGGAGCCACGGGCAGGGCCTTTGGAACTGTTTTTCTACCTCCGGGTGAGTCGTGGGCGTATGATGTTTACCAAGTGGAATAAAGTCTTTCCTACCAAATTCACATGAAGTTTGAGGTTTGGCCCACAAACTTTTCCACAACCACAACCAAGGCTGATACTCTTTTGAAAACAGGACCTGTTCCACTTTACTTTAGAAATTTGAAAACACATTATAGATATTAGCTTGGTTGAACTAGCTAGAACTAGCTGAATTTCGCAAGACATCTCTTTTGTTCAGGATAACTCACATTGGTCTCTATAAAATGTGAGATTCCATTCTATAGACCTAGTTTCTCTTCCTCTCTGTTCTTCATTGTTTGTCCTGTGTCAACTAGCATGAGTTCATTACACTTTATTACTTGGCCAGAGAAAGGGAATTCACTTTCACTTTTGGCACGCAACTGTTCCCCCCCCCCCCCTCCGAAAATCGTTCACTATCCCATCTCTAACTTTCATGGAACCTTGTTGGGAAAGCGATCGTGACAGACACCTGGTAATCATAATGATCACACAACCGTGGGATTTTTGTAACATAACATATCTGCTTTAAACTGCGTGCTGTAATTTTATATGCACGGTCAAAGTTTACAATGCCTTCTCTGGGTGCTCATGTGTGCCCCAATGTTAGACCAGTTCTGATTGAACTTTGTGATTTGATTTGTGCAACACCCAGCTAGTGAACCGTCTGAATCGAGTGTCTGAAGAGGCAAGAATCTAATGCATTTGAGGTACCCACATAGTACAAGCATAGTCTTTTGGGTGGGTATCTTCCATTTTTTCTCCCCGCAAAATATGTAGGTGTGTCTTAGTACTGATCATAGACATGAACACGCTGTTATTCTTATGCGTTTCATTCTTATGCATGTCCAGTTTCACTCATCAGCATTGTATATTCTGTTGATAAAAATGAAAATAAAATCTGAATTGAAATGAAGAGAATTTGCAACATTCCTGCAGCCAAGGAATAAAAAACCAATGAGTTCACTGCAGTGGATTTAATATGATTTCATTAATTCTATGGCTGTATTTTTAAATCTCTTTATGTACCCAGACACTGCTTCATTACCAATTGTTTACATCAGCATTCAGTAAAGCCTTTCAAGTTTTTGACCTACAGACCTGTTGTAATTGTAGATTAGCAAGCCCATTGAGGTGTAACAATATGCCTCAGTCCAATAGGAGGGCTGTGGTGACACAATAGAGAATAGGGGGATTATGTAATCTCTGTTCATAGACAATTAGTTTCCAGACATATGTGCCATGTGACAAATGGAGCGCTCTTGCGAACGTGCCAATCAGCGAACAAAATGATAATGATAGTAATTATAGGGGTATTTATAATGCCCTTTACAGCTCAGGCAGTAAGGATTAAAGCAATGTACAATAACAAATGGTTAATGGAGGATGCAAGCACAATACATGATGTGGATTATACAGAAAGATTTCTCTTCATAACATTGACTTGATTCATTCTTTTCAAAGAAAAAAAAAAAGTATATTTTGAATGATTTTTATACTCTGTGATGTATAGATTAGCGAACATGTTTCACTTTTAAGTTCCAGTTTGATTGTACTTCTGCATTTTCCGTGAAAATCATGCATTAATTAAAGATACGTGTGTGTGACAGTATATGTTCACAGTATGATAATCAAGGAAATATTTAAAGTATTCGAACACATACAATGATATCATTGAAGTCAACAATGCACCTATTTCCAGTTTTGGAGAGAATAGAAATGAATACAAATGTAGGAGTCTTTAGAATTTTGTCTTAATGTTCATGGAGACAAAAATAGAATTACGCAAGAAGACTTTGTGACTTTTGCATAGACATGTACATGCTGAACAAACAGATCAATTTGGAGTCATACCAACTTCCTCAATTCCTCAATTCCTTCCTCAATTCCTACCCTCACCACACACTAAAAAACAACCCCCCCCCCCAAAAAAAAAAAAAAAAAAAAAATGATGTCTCGATAAGAAGAACTCAAGAGGAAGTAGAGATTTGTCATGACAGAAACTAACAGGAGTTATAAGGAAATGTGCTGAAGCTAACACCCCCTTTTATTGCTACGCAAGGAAACCATATGCAATATAACATGCAACATTGGTGTGGCTTTTTTTTAAACAGAAATATAACATGTATCCAGCATGAGGTTAATGTTATGAAAGCTCATGTCATGATCCCTGATCTACATACAATGTTCTTTTTTTTTCTCTGTGTGTTCAGCTAAAAAAGAAAAGAAAAAGAGAAAACATTGTCTGTAGTTGGTGAAGGAACAAAGTGTACCAAGTTCAGAAATGGCAAGTATTGCCATTTAATACCGGTAAATGGCATTTGATATGTTGTTTTAAAAAAATAATAAACAGTGACTTTGCGGCATGGAAAGACTAAGGAAAAACATGTGATGTAGAATAAAGCAGCTGTTTAACAAATATAGAAATGTTAAAGAAATGGAAGAGAGAGATTGGAAGAAAGTAAAAGAAAGTAGAAGCAGTAGATAGATAGATAGATAGATAGAGAGATGGATACAGTATGTAGACAGATAAACAAAGAGAAAGAAAGAGAGATGAATGTTCATGATATTCTCCCAAGTTTGAAAATGTTACATCTTTGATATGCCAAATTCACCTACACCAAAAATGGGAAAACAAAAATCACTATCTTGCAGGCACACATTTGATGTATATGTCTAGTTCAGTTGTACCACAAAACACTCTACCATACAAAAATTTTGCAATAAAGCCGCCAATACAAACATATAATTAGATGTCACTAATTTTCTCAATAAATCATCACGGTGGCGGTTTATTCTAGAAACAGTTTCTAATGAAATTGTTGTTCACAGTTTGTATACTTAACAACACATAACATGGATTACACTGATTAACATTTTCATGTTGGTTCTTTTTATCCCTAACTCACATTTTAGAACTATTTTGAAGCACGAAAGCTGTTTTTTTTTTTCTTTTTCATCTGCGAATGTTAGCGAGAGGCTTCAAGATTGAATTTTAGAAAAATTATTGTGTCTCGCTGTGACTCAAGCCTGTCGCAAGCTTTGTCGGCTGCTAAATTAAAGTCATACTGTCATTCTTTTTTTGCCACCCAGCACCATTGCTAAATAGGTCACATGAAATCTTTAGATGCTTTTCATTCATTTGTCATTGATTTGTTGCTATCTTTTAAACCTGCAGGTCGTCGTGGGAAACCATCTTCAGCAAGAGCACGGATGCAGTGACGGAAATGGAGCTGGAATGTTGTCGGAGAGTCGTCAAGCTCTGTCAGGACTGCCTGCTCATTGTCTACCAGTTTGCTGCCGAGACCAAGAGTAGCCAGCAGGGAGGTCCGCCGTCGTCGGCTGCGGGAGAGGGCCGGACCCCCCACCAAAGGTAGGCAGTCCCATTCAATCAGACTGGTTTTTGTCTTTTCAGGAGGAAAAAAAAAAGAAGAAACAAATGAACTCCTTCTCTTTAAAATGTAAAGTATTCTCAATTCTAATGCCATTTCTGGGTTGCATCAGTTGAATTTCATTTATGGTTATCACTGGTCATTTGTATCAATGCTTGTATAAAAAGTATTCCTCACATTTTGAGTATTTGAGACACTTTGGAATACCCAGTATAATGGACTGCTGGAGTCATATCAAGGAATGTTTTCGTAATATTGAACTTATCGGATACACTTGTATTCTCAACTTCAGAGACTTAAGGAGAACAATGGGAGAGAGTGAAAGAGAAGGATAGAGCGAGAGGGAGAGCTTTGCAAATTTGTAGCAGCAAAACATTTCATATGCGCCATAAAATGTGCAAGAGGGAATGATAAAAAATTTCTGTTCAAATTGTTCATGACCATTTGCCTTCAAGGTCTGGTTCATCGTGGGGCCCACCGACGAAGATTGGAACATGGAACACATCTAGCCCCACTGCCATGGTCCCTATCAGTCAGCGAATGTCCAGACTCTACCCAAGCAACTCACTGGAGAAACTGTAGAGTTGAAGAGAGGGGGCCACATAGCCGTTTTCTGCATCGCTTCTGGTTTATGCACAATTAGCGGAAGGGGTGAGATGACTTCTGCCACAGGCAGATTGTGTCTTCATCTTATTTGACTTGGAAGTCCTGACCAACTTTGCCTCCCCCCCCCCCTGCCATCCTCTCAAACTCCAGACATCTATGTATGATGGGGCACATGTATAAGTGTGTGTCTGTATGTATGCACTGCTTGAATTACATGTAATGCTAGATAGAGCTACGGAGGAGGGCAGGCTACATCACATTACAGTGCCGTTCTGGGATGCAAGATGCCGTTACCCAGACATGGCAAGCGAACCACCCCCAATAAAAGGGCTTGGTACACAAACCTATTTGCAGTGAGAATGAACTTTTGCATCTCACGGAGAAAGCACAAAGCTGTAGATATTCCAGCTTTGATGTATTTGTCTTTTGATGCTGTAGACAAAAACAAAAAAATGCCTTCATTCTAGAAATGCTAGATAAGAACTGATAAAACAGTGTGAAAAATGAGGCTTTGCATCACGTACTGGCACAGTGTCGTCACAGGGAACATCTTCGTGATCACCGCAGTTTGCACATTTGATAGCCTGTGTGTTGGAGTGTGGTCGTAAGTCAATACTATTGATGTTCTGTTATAAATCTCTATGGCTGGGAGTCATTCAGCAACTCGTCATGGCATAATGCCATGGTATCTTCAAAGGTACAAAAACAGAAGGGAAAATAGAAGAGGTGCAGATATTTATATCTATTTCCCTTCAAAGTCATAATTTGTAGATTTGAGGTGAATGCTGGGTTCTCGTTTGCTCTAGATGTCTTCTTTGCTTCGCCAAAATCGAATGGCGCGTTGAATTTTTCATGTGTCTAAAAATTTAGTAGTGGAAGCATTTGTGTAGTGCCTAAGTGTGTGTGTGAGCTCAATCATTTTCAGTCTTTCAGCTGCTCATCAGAACTGTGCTTCCGAAATCAGTAAAAGAAAGGAGATTTGGGAAAGGAAAAAAGAGAGAAGAAATGTATACAACGATGTGTAGGATGTATGGTAGGAGTGTGAATACTGCTGTTTAGTGCCCAAGCTGTATAAGGATATAGAATGCCAAAATGTGATGTCATAATTACTATTCATCTCCATGGAAACTGGTTCTAAGCAACCTCACCTGGCCCAATTGTTTATGCACACAACTGGTTCCAACCCATGCTATAACAAAAGTTTGCGACATCATCACTTTGGTACTCTGTTGCAAGAGACATTATCTGTTGTGTCTTTGTTTCATTGTCATCGGAAAAAAAAAAAGAGAGCCGAGGGGATAATCTGTGTATGTGGTGTTTTCCACAGAAGTTAGTGTTTTGTTTTTGTTTTTGTTTTTTTTTTTTTTTTGGGGGGGGGGTTCTCAAGTCTACCATTATTCATGAAATTAAGCACTCATGAGAACGCTGCCTCCCATATAACACAAATCCCTTGCGTATTGTCTCCTAGGTTGGAAACTGTGAATTGATCTTGCGAAAAGAGGTGATGCTTCTTCTTTCTCATTTTATGTCAAAGTTCTTGACTGTGCATTCAGGCACTTGAGAGTATCTAAAAGTCCCAATTAGCAAAATATTATACTTGCACAAAACATGGAATATGCGGTAGTACCCTAGAGTTTAATAGCTGCTTCTGTTTCATGATAACTCCATCACTTGTGTTAGTTATACTGCATTGCAAAAGTGTAATTATTGTTTGTTTGTTTGTTTGTCTGTTTATTTGTTTGTTTGTTTCTTGTTGTGTGTTGTGTCCTAGATTTGATTTAATTTTGTTTTGCTGGGATTTTGCATATGTGAATTTCATGTCCTCAAAGTTTTAAAAAAATGTTGGAGAGCTTTGCTTTACTTTCATTTATACTGGAAATTTCTTTGTGATAAACGATATTATATGTACCAAGTCCTTCCAACTTTACCATGCTTAGTCTCATGCTGTCGGGCCTATTTCACCTTTCTACTGACATAATAACTTGAATATCCCCATGGTACTGCATTGAAGGAGACTGGTAGGATTATCAAATTTTTAGTGCTGATCGATGCAACGCATACAAAGTGTTCCAGTGATGGATGTGTGATCACTGAAGCTTCTTGTGTCACAAGGTCCTCTGTGAAACCGATTACCAATAGACCAGTGAGTGAAGAAAATGTGTTGTTAACAGATCAAGGTGTACCAAGAAAACTAGTGTGTGAGACAATGGAGTAGGTTGGAACTTTATTAGAGTACAGAGATTCTGGTCGTGTTCTCATGTGTCTAAATACTAGCAGCTCTGCTGATTAGAGTTTAAAGGGATCTTATAGTTTTGGTTGAGACCTAATTTCTGGTTTCTAACATTTTTTTTGTGAGATAATGAGAAACTTCTTTTGAAATATGAAAGAGCATGTGATTCTATGAGGAATTCAGCGTTTATTTGATGAAAATTGGTTTTGAAATGGCTGAGATATCCAATCAGGAGCAATTCTAATAAAGTGTGGGACCCATACTTTATCGCGATCGCTTTGTTTTACTTTGTTTTTGGATGTTTCAGTTATTCCAAACCCGATTTTCATCAAATAAACATTGAATTTCTCTTAAAATGGTATGCACTGGACTATATCATTAAGTGTTTTCTTGGTATCTTGCAAAAAGTTAAAAGCCCAATTCTCATCTCCACCAATACTGTACCATCCCTTTAATGCACTGTGTGGGGGTTTTGAGACTTTACCAGAATGTCTGAAGGAGTTGAGCAGAAGTAAGGAGCCAATGTGATGCCCCGAGTACAGGTACTACACATGTGTATATTATGAGTGAATGTTACCTCAAGGGAGAAAAGTGAAATCTGAAGCATGATGTGGATTCCAGAATCTTTCATACATGATGTAGGTGTGTGAAATTGCCAAGCTCTAGCTGTATGGGTTTGATATGCAGTAATGGTGTTAAAGTGTACCTCAATTTCTGATGTTATGCATGAAGATGAGATTCTACAAATTTGTACGTAAATGTATTTTAACCTGTGTGTTAGATCCATATTTATAACATTTACGCTATTGTGTCACTCTTGTAGAGCAAGAGGTCCCTTCTGTGACTATGCAATATCTGTCGTTAGTAATTTTGTGGGCTGAGTTGTCGATCTCTTCCAGTTTTTTTAGTTTTGTGTGAGTCGTAGTATGTTAAAATCTGGTCGTTGCATTCACTTCTGTGAGCATTCTCACACCATGTTTAAATTGGCTTTGAGAGATAGAACAGCATAAAAAAAAACTTTGACTTGCAGAGGTTTCATGAACTTGAACCTGAAATAAAAAAAAAATTAATGTACTTTTAAAGGTTCATGTGTTTTCACACATTGATTTTAGTAGCAACCACATATCGGGGCCGGCGCAATGGGAGGGGGCCGTCCTGCCCCCCCCCCCCCACACACACACACACACACTATTATTACACCAGAAGTGTCACCAGAAAATTGCGGTTAAACTTATTTTATTTTATTTTATTTTTTGCTTGTCAGCTGTAAAAGCCCAGAAGTGCATGGCACTAGGAATTTGTCTTTCCCCCTTCCTCCTCAAAATGAATTGACGTCCCTATTCCCATAAACTGCCCCCCCCCCCACTTTTAGAAACGTAGCACCAGCCTTGCATATGCAAATGAGACGAGGTGATAGTGTCATCGCCTCACAAGTTTCCCTTTGACCTCCTCACAAATCTTCACCAAAATCCTCTTTCTGACATGAAGTGGAGAAGGAAAACTTGCATTCATTCCATCGTGGTTTTTTTTCGTGGTGTTGCAAATGACTCTGTGATCATTGCTCCATGGTGGAAAGAGTTGCAGTTGCTAGACTTTTGACCAGTAAAATGATTTTCGTATTAATTTTGTAGACAAATTAATGGGAGAGTTGATGACTGACCAGCATGGTTGGAATTATATCACACAATTGTCACATATTGTCTTAACCCTAACTTACCTGGGCTATTTAGCAAGCTTGAATTCCTGGGGGGGGGGCCATTATGGCCCCCCCATCAGATCTCGGCCGTTGATCGCGCGATCGCCGCAAAATTTTGCATGAACATAAAGCCGGATGTAATCTACAAGACTGCTAAGTTAGATTTTCAAAAAATTAGCATTTTTTATTTTAAATCAATTAATTATGCAAATATATGCAAAAGACCTCATTTTCGTCTGTAATTGGCTTATAAAAGCTTATGGAATGCTGATTTTTGGTGTAAATATTCCTAGTGACATTCCAAACATTGGCGCGTAAAAAAAAATTCAGTATCAAAATTAATTTCTTATGTTTTTTATTGTTTTATCAATTTTTTATGTATTTCATTGTTTTTTCGAACTTTTGTTTTTGTTGTTTTTTTCAACAGAATTTGTTATACACATTTTTTGAAGCATAACTATACTAAAATGAATTGATTTCAGCCATTAAAATGAAAAATATGAATCTTTATATGAATTAATTGAAAAAACACAATTTGTATTGACTTTGTACACAAAATCACGTTTTTGAGCGATTTTGGGGTTGACGAAAATTTTTTGAAGGGGCGTGGCTTCGGAACGGTATGCCCGGACGCAACAAATTTGGTCTCAAAAGTTGCGCGAGACTTGAAAGTAAAAAGTCAGCGAGCGGCGCGGTCAAAAAATTTTGCACGCCGGAATGGTCGCGGAATTTGTCGAGGGGGGGGCCATTATGGCCCCCCCCCCCCAGGTAAGTTAGGGTTAAATTCCAGAAGGAAAAGGCAGCACTATGGGGCACAAGGAGACATGCCATGTGGGACTAGGATTTGTTAGAGCTACCTGATATTTTGTGAATATATGAATCAAGTGTGAACAGGGTCTGATTACCTTTGCAGTGGATTGGCATAGTGTTGTTTGGGTCTCTACTGCATACGGATCAGTATTGCAGAAAGTAGCGACCAAGATGATACAGTTGGAGTAGACAGTCTTGAGGAAAGACTTGATGGTGTTACAGTAATAGTAAGGCTTTCACTTTCAATATTACAGAAAGCCAGATGTGCAGGACATATTTGTTATTTCTGAAGATTTACGGCTAGTTTGGAAAATCCCTACTGCTGGATTTCCATCATATTAGTGGACCACAGAGTTGTTGTTTTTTCCTTGACAGCAGTCAGCCAAAGCAAACGTGCCATCATCCATGTCTTATGGCGGCTCCTATTGCGCAAGCCAGATGCAAGAACAGTGATAATGATGCAATGCAAGACCACTTGTCTACTGTGTGGTTATTTCAGTGTTTAAATGTAAAAACATCTGAGTGTGCTTTTCCAGGTAGGAAGGATTTTGTGGCATATGGGTCATCTTTTTGACTGCATTTTGAAGAGTGTAATTGAGGATGTTCCTTATAATTTGGTGTTTGTTACCTTTTCTGCCATTATTTATAGAGGGTCTAGTTGGTAGTTAATCAACAGTGCAGGGCAATTTTAGTTGTATAAAGATCATTTTAATAAAGGATGGTCACCAAACAATTTTTTAAGGTGGCAAACTGCATAAATGAGGGTGAATAAACCGGACAATGAGCAGCAGTTATCGTAAACAAAATAACAGTTGCTACATGGCTGCTCATAAAACATACAACTGGTTTGTAGTTTCCTTTCAACCAGTATTTTCTAATTGCATGTACGTCAGTGAAAGGAAGCTAGAAGGCGTCGATGGTCATAGAAAGTGTGTCAGTTAAAACCACATTGGGCGATCAGACCTCATGTCAATCTTGAGCAGACTTTGGACATGGATGCATTGCACGAAGGTGAACAATCAGTCAAGCAGCATGGCAATGAAGACACTTCACCTGATGTGAAAATCATGGTGGTGGTGTTGTTGTTTAACCCTATTTTAACTGGGCTATTCGAGACCAAGTTTTTACTGGGGGAGGGGGTCAATTTGACCCCCCCCCCCCCTTCAGATCTCGGCCGCCGATCACCCGATCGCCGCAAAATTTTGCCTGAACATAGAGCCGGATGTCAACTACAAGATTACATGGTCATACAATGGAAAAATGTTGATTTTATGTTTTTTAATAAATTGATTATGTAAATTTACGCATGAAATCATATTTTCACCTAGAACTCCATCAAAAAGAATGAAGGATTGCTAAATTTTTGTGTCAGAGTTCCTCAAGACACATCAAACAGTTTTCTTGTAAAAAAATAGCGCAGTGAAAATCTGTTTCTTTTTTTTTATTGTTAATTTCTTATGTATTTTATTGCTTTTTCGACCTTTTGTTTTCTATTGGTTTATTTTGCCAAAATTTGTTGCAGGCACTTTTTCAAGCTTATCTACATTAGAATTGATTAATTTCACTGTTCAAAAGTTGAAATAATCTAATTTATATCAATTAAACAAAAAAACACAATTTGCATTGGATTTGCACACGAAATCATGAATTTGAGCTGTTTTTGGGTTGACATGCATGTGCAAAACATTGCGTAACTTCAAAACGGTGTACCCGGACGTCACAAATTTTGTCTCAAAATATGCAGGAGACTTCAATGAAAAAAGTCATGAAACGACGCGGCAAAATCTTTGCGCGTTGCGGAATCGTGGCGCGAAGTGTCGAGGGTCAATTTGACCCCCCGTTAAAATAGGGTTAATTGCTTTCCTTTGTCAGTGCAATAGGGGAAAAAAAAAGAGGAAGGTCGAACATGAAATTGCAAAAGAATCAGTAAGTGACATTGAAGAAGTAGCTAAACCTGCATTTTTTCGTGGAAGGCAAAATCTAACCAAAAAATGTCTAGCATGCTTCTTGCAGTGCATAAATGTTTTGTTAAAATTGCGATGTTTAGTTGAATGATAAAGGATATGAAGTGGTAAATTGTGTATGTGTTGCACAAAGCTGGTTTTAGTGTTGTTCAGGCCTCCATTTATTATTTGCACACCTATACAATATACTTGCTTTGAACGTTAAAAGATGACCTTGTAACCTCTGTACTGCTACAGCTCTGTAAAACAATCTGCAGTACATACACATTTGCATTGTCACTTTGTTCGTGACAACACGGCGGAAAGTTACCGCAAGTGACATCTAAGCTTGACATACTGGCACAATCCAGGGGTGTACAGGAAAATATTTTCGTACCACTACTTCCCGGCACAGGAAATGACATTTGCCTCTACAAACCCACAAATGTCAGCAGTGCACACTGGCAAAGTGGTGTAGTGGTGTAGTGTACCATGTAGTTGCCATAACCCTCAATCGCTAAATTCTCCCTATTCTGCTTTATTCAGCATGTAATATTGTCACAAAGCTTTAGTACAGTTGTTAAGGCAGAAATATTATCTATGATAGCAAATGTATACATTTTAGCATTTTAATGTGGATGAAAAATTGTTCAACATAACTTGCCTTTCAGTTTTGATATTCCATATGATGACACGTTATTACTTAAAATCAAATCGGTGAGGATCTTGTATCAGATTGTGTTTAAATAATATGTGATATTTCTTTTCTTTTTTTATTTATGCAGTTTGTGTATTCCTTCCACTAACTTAGACAGAGGTGGAAAGAATTCTGCCATTTAATCCAATTTTTGAATTATTGCATTTGTCATGATGTTTTGGTAAAATAAGGTACAAGTATATGAAGCTGAACCTATGTGATTCTGTTAGAATTAAGTTTTAAGAAAGTGCTGTGTTTTAATGTAAAGGTACTTCTTATCAAACTGTTTCATATTTGTGTACTTTGTAAAATAAGATGTGGATAGATTTTTATAAATACCATTGATAGGCTGACCTTAGATTTTTCTGAAATGTGATGTTGAAATTATATTAGATTTTATGGCCTGTATGTTAGCCTACATGAATAATGTGGCAAAATTCCACACTAATAAGATGTTAGACAAGTATTTGGTGAGATTTATTTACTCTATATAAAGATGTTTTCATATTTTCAATACTGTGTATCACTGTGGAATTTATACTAACTATGCACTGATACGGCTACACAGTGTCAAACGGACTTATGTTGTGATAAATAGAGATGCATTGTTATATTGAGAATACCTCTTTGTGCACTGTGCACAGGTCACTGTTAAATCTGCACCATTCATGTAAGTCCCCCCCCCCCCCCCTGGGTGCGTTGGAGCGCTCTCCTAAAGCGAACTGTACTGTACCATACCCGCGCCAGAGGAGCGCTCGAACGCTCATAAAGTGTATCGTACCGTACTGTACTGAGCCAAAAGTGGACCACTTCCCGATGTGCTCCAAAAGCGTACCAAAGTGTACCAAAAGTTTGTTGTAAAGCATGCGCGTATCATGCGCATACGTCACAATGCAAAGACATCATTCTCTTTGTTCAGGACAGCTGTAAGTAGGTCAAGCGCCAGGTGGATGACATTCTTGCTACAAACAAGCGTGACCTTTTCTAAAAATAACTTGTGAGGTACGCTTTCTCGACTGAGCGCTCGAACGCTCCAAAACTGGCACAGTTCGGTACGGTACGCATTGGTTCAGTTCGCTTTAGAGCAATCACCCTCTCTCTGTATCCACTTGATGATTTTCTTTCTTTTTTTTCATTTATATGGTAGTCTCTTGCCTTTAGAATTACTTTGTAATTTTACTCTGAAAACAATGTGTATCGTTCTACTGTAGTTTGGTTCTTGGTACATATCAGTAATAGAGATATATTCTCATGTTACTCACTGTTAACCTGCTTGGAGAAAAAACAAAACAACAAACAATATTGCTCACTTTTTTAGAAAAACAAAACAAACAATATTGCTCACTTTTTGTAGAAAAAAAAATAGATATGCTGCAATATCATACTTTGTCCTCTCTGGTTCCATTCAACATTTTAACCAGTTGTCTTTCTTTCCAATAAAAGCAAGCAAGCTGTTTTGTAGAATTTGCCATGAATGCCTACCTGCTGTTGTTTGTTATTGCCAGTGTCTTTCAGCCATGATTTATGGTTCCCATAAATTGTTTCTGCAAGATATGATATGCAATGTATGTATGTGTAACACTATATACATCTATATCTATATCTATATCTATTATATTTAAATATATATATATATATATATATATATAGCTTTATCTATATTATATCTATATCTATATCTATATCTATATCTATACTGATATTGTAATTTTGCATTTGTCTATTCATTTATTTGTTTGCATTTGATACATTTGTGAACATATACACACATACACATACATGTATGTACATTGTATTATTATATGTTCCTTTAGGATTATACATGTATGTACATACAGTATTATGTATAGAAAGAGTGCAAGGAAGGGCATGTATGATGTACCTTGTGCAAATGCAGTGCTGTTTCTTCATAACAACCATGTACTATAGATAAGGAAGAAGTAATAGGCATTATAGCTAGATTTTAGCAGGTGTTCGCATGCCCACGAACACCCCAGCTCAGCGGCAACTCAACTCAAGCTATGGTCCATTAATTTGAATTCAATTAGCCCAAAGCTCGACCAATAAGATGTTTGTTGAAATCTATCTGCTCTTACTGCTCCTTCCTTTTTCTCAATATTATAATATTTACATCATAAAGAAACTTACAGACGTGACATAATTTCAAAATTTGCTACAAGAAAAAAAAAAAAAGTTACCCTCGCCTTTAGAGAACCATTTCGTCTCACCTCCCTGGGAGGACATCTAGACAAGAGCAAATGTGTTCAACAGATGGCACTGTTTGTAGGTGACATCACAGCTACTCTTAAGGTCCAAATACTTAGTAGTCCATCATATCAAATAACTTACATAACTATCATTCAAACTATCATGTAACTTTTTTTTTTCTTAGCTCACCTGAGCCAACTTGGAGGCTCGTGTGTGTGAGCTGTTGAAATCATTCATCGTCCAGCACGCGGCATGTGTTGTGCGTAAACTTTTTTTGTTTGTGTGTTTGCTCGGTTTTTTTTTTTTCAATTTCATGCAGCTTCTACTTTAAAACCTCATCACCGATTTTCAAACCTGGCAGGGAGCATACATAGGGTGATATAATCTTAATTTGTTCAGATTGGCACCATGCACCCCCCCCCCCCCATACCGACAGTACCAAGGGGGGGGGGGGGGTCCAAATCTTCTTCTCTAGAACCAGAGGTGATAGAGCTAAGGTAGTGTTATGAATAAGTACATCAGTGACTGTAGTTTCAAGATTCTTCTTGATGGGTTGAGGACCCCACCCCCCCCTTCCACACACACACACACACACACACTCACACACACATACAGACACAGCATACACGGTCTGGTCATCGTTCGCTGTTGCAAATGTGGATCAAATACTTCTCCACGTTTCCAGCAATTCACAACAAAATTTGCACACATTAAAAACTTGATGTAACATTATGCAAGACACATTTTTCACGAGTATTGGACTGTGTGTTGCCATGGTAACTGTGCATGATTGTCCCAAATCAGGAAAAGCTGTCAGATACAAATTGACATTTTTCTCCATTTTTTTTTTCAGCAATCACGATGAAATTCGGCACAATTGTTTGACCATCATTAAAAATTGTGAAAACAATTGGGTAGCGTTGGTGCCTTGCCATGGTAACAGTGCATTATATGGCCCCAAACGGGAAAGAGCCTTGTAGATGAACTATTTTTTTTTCCATTTTGTTAGCAGTTTAAATCATCTTTGGTACCCTTGTTGAGCTAGATGCAAATTGGAGCAGAACAAATCTGTGCGAGTATTTGAAAGTGCGTTTCCAAGGCAACAGCACAGTAAGGCCCCCAAGTCAGGAAAAAAACGCCCGTTTCTATGTGTGTAAACTATAGGTTATTGGATACGGAGATTGAATACCGAAATCAGGAAAAGGTTAGGTTGTTGGATACAAATGCCAGTCAAAAAAAAAAAAGAAATGCAACCATGTATTGGCATATACTTGTACTGACAAATGAATAGAGGAAAAAAAACTGTAAGCATGGTACGCCTCTTGAAAAATTACTTTATGACATTCGTAGTATTCCCAAATCTCACACGTGCAGACTACACAAACACACACACACACACACTCACACACACAAACACACACACACACACACACGCGCACGCACGCACAAACGCACATGAATGCCCTGCACAAAACAAACAAACAAACAACAGCAAAAAAAAGCACATAAATCCACACAATCACTAGTAAATCACTGGACCTGGTTTTGTGCAATGATTGTTGCTTTCTCTTTCAACACAGATTTTGAATAATGTTTGGTTTGAATAACGTTTTAATAGAAAGATAACAAACTAATGTGACCAAGAGTATCACGTAACAACATGTTTATCTGGATTGAAATAGGATGTTAATGAACTCTACAACCCAGCACATTCGTGACACAGTGAGGTCGTTTTCAGTGTCATCTGTAGACCTATTCAGTTTTGAAACACTATAATTCATGTTCACCAGAACGGGGGGGGGGGGGGGGGGGGGGGGGCTTCCAAAATAAGAAGAAAGATGATTCAATTGGATATGCAATGGATGACTCATGGGCTCTGTCAGTGCATAAATCAGTCACTGTATTGCTTTGTATAGGCATACTGAAGTTGTTATTCTTGAACAGCGCCAACATGTGTTCAGCTTGCCTGATTGCTTGTGCACGACGCGATTCACGTCTCACACCTTCAAATATTCGTGTGCTGTTCGTTATTCCGAAGGTTCGTTATTCCGAAGCTTCGTTAATCCGAAACACACAAATTCCCTATACCTAGAGGTTTGTTAATCCGAAAATGAAAAAGGGTTCGTTTACGAACATTTGTGGAATTATTCCGAAGGTTCGTTAATCCGAAAATGAAATAGGGTTCGCTATTCCGAAGGCTCGTTTATCCGAAAATGAAATAGGGTTCGTTAATACGAACACTTGTGTAATTATTCCGAAGGTTCGTTAATCCGAAAATGAAATAGGATTCGCTCTTCCGAAGGCTCGTTTATCCGAAAATGAAATAGGGTTCCTTGTTCCGAAGGCCGGTTCGTTAACCCGAAAATGAAAAAGGGTTCGTTATTCCGAAGGTTTGTTGATCCGTCAATGAAATAGGGTCCGTAACGAACCTTCGGAATAACGACCTCTGTTTCATTTTCGGATTAACGAACCTTCGGTATAACGGATCTTCAGAATAAAGAACCTTCGGAATAGCGAACCTTCGGACTAAAGAACCTTCAGAATAACGAACCTTTGGAATAACGAACTGTAACCAAATATTCTAGCTCCATCCATGTGCTAAGAATTTAAAGAAAAAAAACAATAAAAATTATATGAAACACACGAAAGATTAGATGTCTTTAGTGTTCCTTCTATGTAGACCAACTAATTTCACTCCAGTCCTAAAATTTGCATAGGGTTCTCCTCTCCCCTTCTCTGCCCCCCCCCCCCCTTTCTCTCTCTCTCTCTCTCTCTCTCTCTCTCTCTTCCTCTCTGCTCAAACTACGCTCGGAGGTCTTAAAGGGGAATTCCAGTCCAAATATAGGTTAGTCTGATTTTTTTTTTAAAACTTACGAGTTTAACGGTAAAAATTTGACTGAAATCGGATGAAAAATGAGGATGTTATGACATTTTGAAGTGTTTCTAATTTCTGCAAACAGTTCTTGTACAGTGGATATGAACATGCAAATGAGTGAGCTAATCATGTTATACCCTCACAATTTTCCATTGATCGTGCACAAGAAAAAAATGACGAAAATTCAATATTTTTGTCATTGAAGTGTGAAACATGATGTTATTCCAGGTTGATAACTTCAGAATAGTGATCAGATAGATATACCAGGATTTGAGCCAAGACCATAATTGCGTTTAAATGAAAACTAGACATTTTAACGTTTTATGTACAACCATTGTGGCAAGTTGTGAGGGAATGATATACTCACTTTGCCATTTACATAATAATCATTTGTATTAACTGTTCAAGAACTGTTTCCCCCAAAATAGCAAAACTTCAAAATGTCATAACTTCCTCATTTTTCATCCGATTTCGACCAAAGTTAAACCATTGAACTTGTAATATTTTACTCTTTCTTATCAGACTAACTTATATTTGGACTGGATTTCCCCTTTAAAGACAGACTGCGGTTTCACCACTCAAAAATTTAACGTGTTTTCTGAATTTACGCTGAAGCGAATGTTTTAGATTATATTCATTTTGTGAATGAACCAAATTAAACCGGAGCTACTTAGATTTAAAGCTCGTATGACAATTTTTAGACATTTTTACACCTTGAATCCCGATCCTTTTGTCTGTAAGTGAAAGATTATTTCTCAAAGAAATTTGTGGTTGTGACTGGATGCTTGAGACCAATTGGTCTTTTGCTACTTCCGCTGCGTCCATTAATTACATGCTTGTCTCTCACGTGTAATCCAAATGCCTAATACTATGTACAGTCCATACGTCACGTCTGTGTGTGTGTGTGTGTGTGTGTGTGTGTGTGTGTGTGTGTGTGTGTGCGTGTGCGCGCGTGACTGTGTGTATAATGATAATATTTAAAAAAAAGTGTAAAGTGAAATGCGACTGCAGTATCGATTATGAAATCGATTCTCACACATTAAATAAAATAATACATTTATACCATGGATGACTTGGGATTGTAAAGACAATATTTATTCAGATAATAATACTTATACAAATAAGGGTCAATATACAGTAAACGGATAAAGATATCAGATATACCCCTTAGGAATTAAAGGGGACCTCCGGATGATTTTCAGATTTTTACACTTGAACAACTATAAACTAGTTAAACTGAGTACAGAGTTTCAGAATTTATAGTGATTGGAATGAGAAATGAGAATGTTTTCAAAATCTATAACGAATCGCAATGAACAAGGATGATGACATGGCAGCCTCACCATAAGAATGTGTGAGTTGGGGCTCAAGGAAGCAGAACAAAAGAAGAAGGCATGCATAGATTTTTCACAGGTGAACTTGTTGAGCAAGCGGTATTGTAATGGAATTACCCTGCTACATTTCTGAAATATATGAGGCTCTGATGTCATCAACACTGTTCAGTGTAATTTGTTTAAAATTTTCAATTTATTGGTTTCTCTGATCGAGGACCACAATAAATTCCAGGAATCTATACACGGAGTTGTCGATTTATGCACTACATGATGTGAAATTATGAAAATCGTCCGGAATGCCCCTTTAAGACGTCTCGTGGAACTATTGTGGCGAAGCGCTCATGCATTGCATTTTGATCAACCGGTAAACGTTAGAAAACCTGAATAGAACTAGAATAGTTCAAATTTAACATTCATTTATTCAAATGACCTACTCATTCCATATTTCGATTTATATACATACAGAATTAATGCATTAAACTCCCACAGACTTTTTTTCTCATTTTGTTGAGAACTTTGCAGCCTTGGATGCTTTTGTAAGACACTCACACAGGTTGGTCATATACACATCCATACGCATGTGCACTATTTCCATAACGTCATAATAACAATTTTGATAATAATGATAATAATGATAGTAATGATAATAATTATTATCATTATCGTTATCGTTGTTACTATTATTATTATTATTATTATTATTATTATTATTATTATTATCATTATTATTATATCATGATGATGATGATGAAGATAAACAACAACACGTACTGCACTTACGCCGACCAGCTTCGAAAGGATTGACGTTAACTTCACATCAAGAAATTCGGTGTTCTGTCCGTCATTTGGGGCTTAGGCCGTCGTACCAGTCGATGGTAAGAAAGACTTATGATTTCGTACAGGCCTTTACAGGTTTAAGGGAATTTGAATTAAAGTAAAACGAAAGCAAGACGAGGGCTATGTGTTTTTCTGTGTAGATACAAAGGCGAGATGAGGTTCGTGTGGTATGAAATATGGTTATTGTGTTTGGCAGTTCTCTTGCGTTGGATGAAATAACTTTGTTTTCAACACCTTTAACTGCATCGTTACCCTAAAATAAAGCACGTGCTTGATTATAGAATGATGATGGTGTACAACGTGTTTTAGGAGGCATAACGAATATTCAGCCCAAACTTTTCATACAATTAAATGTATAGCTCCTATATACAAATAAAAAACCTAATAGTTATTAAATCTATGTACAGTTAACATACACATATGTATAATTATTTTTCAATTACACTCATAAAGCCGCCCTGCTCCATTGAGGGGTGACAAAAATGGCAGTTTCAGTAGCCAGGTTGACACACATTATCTCCTGGTCATATATGCACATTATACGTATGCATTATACGTATGTGTGTTTACTATACGTCATCCTTACGGAAATACAGGATATATTTAATATATCTTTTATTTACAAAGTACACTATACTACACTGTATTTATACATGTTGCATAGAACATAGTGATACTAATGACGATCACACCGACTCTACATAGTGTACAAGCGGCGATCACCATCTTCGATCAATTATGGCAGTTATGATCGTTAGCTGGTAGTCCATTCATTCATTCGTTCAACCAACAACCTTGCGGTCGAACAGATCGAATGAATCAACTTACTCTAAAGTAGTTATCAGGCATATTCTAAATATATCACAAACATTATACACACATTCACAGACATATACATAAACCATAAATCCCAATTTGAAATCAACGACAAACAGAATATTCACACATTCACATGTAATAGATATATAGAAAGAAAGAACGAAAGAAAGAGAAAGAAAAAGAAAGAAAGAACGTACACATACATAATATAGAACGATAGGTAGATAGATAGACAGACAGACAGACAGACTTATAGAGAGACAGGCGAGTGAAAGATGGGCAGACGGGTAGGTAAAGCGATCAACAGATCAATCGAAAAATAAATGTAGAAATAAAAAGAAAGAAAGTAAGTAAGAAAGAAAGAAAGAAAGAAAGAAAGAAAGAAATAAAGACAGACAGACAGACAGACAGATAGATAGATAGACAAAGATAAGGAAGAGGAGACAGAAAAACGAACTCAATAACTTCATTGATCGGGATTGCACAATGTCATATGTACCTACAAAATAGGATATACAGGTATCATCTGACGACAAGCCTTACAAGACAATCACTGAGTTAATAATGTTCATTATAAAATGGGTTCAAGAATGTAGCCAATAGGAAGCGCTGAAATGAGACACACCTCCTTCCTTTACTTCAGTACTATTGCACTGCCTGTAATCCTATGGTAGATTGCCGATCGTCTGTGCGCGCGGCGGCTCCTTTGATGAATTGCATGCATACGCGTACGCGCTGTCAATCCTGTAAACAACTTCTAGTTCGGGCTGCCGGCCGGCCGGCCTGCGCCTGTCTTTCCTTGTGCGTAACATATGTGGCGTACGTACGTATACTGTTTATACGTACACTTTGTACATACAGTACAGTACCGTCAGTAGACCAAGCGTTATGGGACCGGACGCGTACATGGAGTTACTTTGAAGAGCAAATCCAACGATTTATCAGGTTAATTCTCACGCCGTTTTCAGAGTATGTTGTCTAGTAGGCCTATATGAGGAGTCTATATCAAGTCTTTAAGGTAAAGGGTGCATATTCTATGTAAAATAAGTAAGTTTTCATGCGGGTGTCCGGAAACCCAACCCCCATTATACTTATACTGTTTGTGCGGGACTTCCGCGAGTGCGACGTGCGTAAAAGTTTGTGACGAACATCTTCGGACGTCTTGACCCACAAAGGTACGTGAAAAACGCTGAAAAATGATGTTAGTTTTCGAATTTTCGACCCATTTTATAAAACAAATGATGCACAGGATTATTTCGTGGCGTTAGTGTAGGCGTAGCTCACTCTCGGGTATTTACAATGTAGTGCAACATGCACTCGGCTTCGCCTCGTGCATGTTTCACAATTGTAAATACCCTCGAGTGCACTACGCCTACACTAATGCACTCTATCCTGTGCATCATTTGTATAATAACGCAACGCAGTGAGTTTTTGGAGGTAAGATAGCTTACGTAGACCTGCGGACCAAGATATTCCTGTACGCATTTGTATTGCACTCACAAATTTAAGGCCAAACATGTCATGCTTTAAAAAAAAGCTACATCGTCATGTGAAGATCGCCACCCTTAAAACATTGATTGTCATTGATTGATTGACGTCATGATCGTTGGTTGTTTTCATGTCAAACACATCTTGCTGTAATGATATAACATCCAGAGTGATGGAGCCAGTGATTGAACAGAGCTTATGACACCGACGTACAACCACGCGCATGCGCACGCAATATCCATTTGTTTTGTATCATAGGAACTGTTTGTCCAAAATGTGCCCAAATTTTGTATGAACTTGATCAGACAGACGTATCTCAAGATGAATTAAGTCCATATATGATGTCGCCCCCTTAGTAAAGTAAACGTAGCAATTCATCTCATTATAGTTCAGACTGTACCTTTGGGCACTATCATATTTTGCCCAATTTCAACCTAAATATTTAGAGAACTTAATTTTGATATGAAGTGGGATCACCTTATCATATTATTAAATTGATCAGCAGTGGTTTATTTTTCCCCCGAAGCTGCAGTGCCCTTATCCTGGATGTAATTCCCACGAAGGTATTGTGTTTTGACAGGCTTGTCTGACAACGACCAGGTTAAAAAAACACAGTTTGATACGGACAGGAAGACTCCAAAATGCTTTCACACGGGGTGGAAAAAAACTTCGACAGTGAAGGGATGTGAAAGTATTCGAGGCAGACTTGCATCTCCCCCCCCCCCCCCAATAGAATTGAAAATCACTCATTGTCATACTTATTACGATGTGTATTCTTTCATAAATGTGGCATTCTCCTGTGAAAGTACACCACGGTGATATCTTCTCAGATACTGTGAGCAGGTACCCAAAGGAGATGCTTTGCACGTATTATGATAAAGAGGGATTTGAACAATTATTGCATAGATGATACGAAAAGATTGAAATCCTTTTAATGGCCTCAACAATCCTTAATAGACAACACATAAAGCCACAAAAGCACACATGCCCCCTCCCCCCCCCCCCCCCCACACACACACAATGGTCGTACACACACACACACACACAACTATTTCTCATTCAAAGGCTAAATATCGCATGGAAGGCACTGGCATTAAATCAATATCTCGAATCAATATGACAAAATACAACTCTGTAAAGAAAGGAAAATAGACGCTAAACTCTACTTGATACTACTTCTATAGTGAAAGACGAATACTTTGCATTAAACTATGTATAGCGATTTGTTATCAGGAAGCACATAGGATTGCCAATATAGAGCCTCGGCATGTGGTAGCCGTCGATCATACCACACCGCTGCTACCGCTCTTGTTGCCACCCCCACAACAGCATTTCCTGAAGCAGCAGTAACAGCAGCAACAGCAGATAAGGTTGACGAGGAGGATGCCACCGACGACCCCGACGATGATGACGAGCCAGACCTGGCCGGTACTGAGGGCGCCGAAGGTCGACTTGCAGCACGACGGCTCGTTGCAGCACGTCTCGGGACAGGTGTTGTTGGCGACCATGCAGCGGTCGTTCTCATGCGGGCAGCAGTCCGTCGGACAGGTCTGCCGAGACTCCGTCCCGTCGCAACGCCCATCGCCGCAGAAGGCCGCGTCCGCCGCCGATCTGGCAGTGGCAAACAGTTAAAATTGGAACGGATGAATTTATAGGAGGAACATTTTATGTCACGAATAAAGATATTGATGTTTGGATTCTAATAATCATGATGAATGAAAGTTTGTGAGCTTTACAAATTACTTAATGGATTCATTATTATAGTAATCGTCAGTGCTTCCCTGTATTATTCTTTAATTCACTCATTTAGTATTGTCAAAGCTCAGTCCAGCACCCCTTTATTTACCATTTGCAGAGGTTACAAAAACCCAGCATGCTTCAAAAAGTTCTAAAATGTGAGTCAGGGATAGGAACCACCAATGTAAAAATGTAAATCAGTATAACCAATGGTAAATATTGTGAATTATTACCTATACGAGGGAGTTTTGCGAGGCAATTCCGGTTGATATTTTGCAGGGTTAAAAGGTCAGGAGTTGATATTTTGCAGGGTTAAAAGGTCAGCAAGCAATATTCGTTCGCCTCTGCCGGGTTCGCGACGTTGCTGCGTGTCGGTTACACACACCGTACACAAAACAAAAACAGTGCAATCTTCCGGTTTGGGGAGGTGGGAAGAGAGAGAGTGGAATCTCTCTCCCCACCGATCGACCACGAAAAGAAAACATCCAGGACGTCCAGGGTGTCAGTTACACGCACCGCAGAAGAACGCTGATAAATCAACTCATACAAGGTCGACTACTTACAGCAGCACTAGGCAATGACTAGTCCATTTGTGATCAGTAATTGCACAGTGACCATCAGTTTTACAACTCTCAAACTTTTAAAAGAGAAGTGAAAATAAAGTGTAAGAACGTTCAGAAGTTTGAAGTTTGCCTGTTACAACTACATGTATCTTTGAAGTTGGAGTTGGATGATATACATTGATAAACAATTTTGCAATTATTCAACATGTTGATGGTCTACAGGTAGTCAAATGTGGCTTGATCTGTATCATATATAGTGTATAGCCGTATTTACATATTTTCTTAATTTACCTAGGGGGATAGGTAATAATTATGATATTGACTGGCCTTTCTTTCGGGAGGTACCAGATAAATATTGCCCTCACTGAAAACATATTGCCCTCGTCTTCGACTCGGGCAATATGTTTTCAGTTTGGGCAATATTTTCTGGTACCTCCCTCAGGGCCAGTCAATATTATATAAATATACAAAATGTGAACAATACCGTCTACAATTATTGTTTATTGAGAAGAATAGTGATATCTCCTAATAGTTAAGGTTTACAGCTATTTTTTTTTCTTTTTTAGGTGAGTGCAGATTTATAACCTTTAATCGGAAATGAATGACAATATTATAACTAGCATATTTAGCATCTGCAATATCATCAATATATATCTTGGTCCGTTGCCATGTTCGTCAGCACTGGCTAGTATAGACACATTACCGTAGAGACTGTAAAAATATCATCACTCTGAGCATCATCACCACCACCACCACCACCATCTTCATCATCATCATCATCATCATCATCATCATCATCATCATCATCATCATCATCAATCACCATCACAATTACAAGCAACAGTGTTACCATCATCATAATAAAGATCATCTCCACCAATCCTTCAATATCAAGAGCCTGACCATCAACACTACGATTATCACCCTAAGGGTAATTGAAACTACCATCGCTGCTTCGGTTTTACGTAATCCACAATACGGTCGATCTTATGAATTCTTCATTTGGTGTTCACTCGGAAAAAAAAATATTTGATGGTCCAAAAACAGAGGAATTTCTGCGGATTTTTTTACCCTCTCTTCTCGGCTTCAAAAGGACAGACTCCCTTGAAACATTCCGTCCACTTGAAGCAGGACTCAGAAGTCAACCAGCGCCATCTATCGTCACATCTGTGCGAAAGAAAAAGCGAGAACATACAGATTAAAACTTAATATCCGACATAGATCATTCTTTCATAATTCATAACCAGGCCGCTGTAGGCCAGCCATCTTCACTTATGAAAATAAATCAGATGCTTGACGCCACTTAGCATCAAATCATGGGAGAGATAGTAGATCTTTGATTGTAACATTTAGTCAGAATAGAAAAGTTAATCATGCCGTCTGTGAAGACTAGGCCTGCCATACAACCAACTACTCGAAAAGTCTCAGAAAAAGGTAATATTGAGAAGAAGTTCGCGAACGTGATAACGCAGGATGCCTGTGCCAATGTGCATAATACATACGATCGATCACCTAAGAGCCACAAAAGTATCGTGAGAGAAATTTAGCTGTCGTTTTGCTAGAGATTTGCAAAATCCATTCCTTTCTTCTACCGCGTCCAATTCCTTGCTTTTCAAAACTATCAAATAGAAGATTAAGCTTCTCGAGAACCTCACCCTGTGTAGATGTGAACACGGTCACTCTCCCACTGACTCTGACGCTCGAGCAATTGCGGCCTAGCATTTTTCGTCCAAAGAAAAAGACAGACTTAATTCGTGCAAGAGTTCAGTTCCCGGGCTCTATCACTACCAAAATCGATTTCCTTATTCGGTATCGGAAGTCTGTCAATCGCTGACAATGCTAATTTGTCCGACCTGACCTGGATTCTTCCGATCTGAGCCTAGCTGTCAAAACAAATAGAATCCAAAGGATAGTATAAAAAAACAATGGAAGAAGATAAAAGGTCGGAAAACAAAAAGAAAAGAAAAGCAAGGAGCAGAAGGTGATCACCTTGTTTCGATAGCACAAAAAAGAAAAAGAAAAAGATGATAAGGATGACTAATGTGATAGTTCGGAAAGAAGTGAATGTCTTAGGGAAACACGTGAGATATTTGACTTTCACAGCAAAAATGGAACTGGATCTTCCAAGTTCCAAATGGAGAGAAGAATTAACTTGGATTCTCTTAGTTTGTTTGCTCGTTTGTTTGTTTATTTATTCGTTCGTTTGTTCGTTTGTGTGGCAGTGTATCTATTTTTCATTTGAGCTATAACATGGCAACATACATTTTTGTGTATGTGCCAATGTGGCTATATAGATCAACATGTCTAAGCAATTATGACAATGCTTCGAATATATAACCTCAAAGTGTATTGATTATGTATTCGAACATCACAGGCACATGAATCGGTCTCGTAGTATTTCAAACTATATTCTTGTCATAATACAGTATGTACCCAAAAAAAATTACAATCCACTTTTTGCACTGATAACACCCAATATGATCAAATTGTCTAAATGTGACTTCAGGGTCTTAAAATATAACACCTTGGCTCTATTTTGCAGAAAACCTCATTCAATTTGGTTAAGCGGTCACAGAGACAGAGAAATGCGGATTGTTGTAAAGCATGTCATGGGTCTGATTCTTCCAAGTTTAGCACTTGGATGGTCTTGGAAATGCAAATTAATGTGTGAACACAATAGACAGAACTTGGAGGAAAGAGGTTTCTGACGTGCTCTACAAAATTCCTCATTTCTCTTTGACCCCTAAAGCAAATCGAAGGGGGTTTCTGTAAGATGTGGGCAATGAGTTATAGTTCTATAGCCTGAAATTGTATTTGGATTGATTCACTATTTTTGAAATTATCATTGAAGAAGGTACCGTTGTGATATTTTTTTTTTTGAGGGACATACGGTATATATGCTTTCAACTTTTTCTCGATTAGTGAGAGTGACCAAAATACTGGTTGCCGGTGCTTTCATTTACGTCAATGTTCCCTTTGATTAATTTGTTAATGTTTGACCAAAGTTTTTATTTTTTCTGATACTAACCTTTATATGACCTGTCACTTTGATCGAACCTAAAAATCGGTGTTTGGATTTATGGCTTTCGTATTTCATTCAAAATAATTTGTACGCCATGCGGATCGCATGATCCCTCATATACAAGTACCTTTATCAATTTGTTTGTTGATGTATGTATTTATTCATTTTTTTATTTATTTATCTATTTACACGTTTACACTTTCTTTATTCATTGATACATGGAGCCGATTAGCAATGTTTCTACCGTAATATTCTCTTTTAAATGGTATATCTATTTCATCAATTAATTCATTGTTGCATTTATTATTATCATTTTTTGCATGCACTGACTTATTTATAATCATATCGTTTGATTTTCTACTGGAGTTGGGGCAAGAAATGTGGCCTGTTAGGTGTGAGAGGTATACATTCTTAGTGAGAATAGGATAATAAGATATCAACTTGTCTCATCCAACTCCAAGGCATTGTGACTGTATCAAATATTATTCTGATCACTTTTTTTTTTAAAGAACAATACTGGTCAACCTCTCATGGAGAGAATTGTCCAGCACCCTTTCTGCCATTTTTTTTGATAATTCTTTATTCGAATTTCGTGCCATTTCATATCATAGAAACCGAAATGTTCACAGAAACAAAACAAACATCATACAAAGACAAACTACTTTTACACAGACATTGTACACAATAACGTCAATCTTACACTACATAAAGACAAAATGTAGTATCACCACCATTGTGCAAACTAATATCAAATTTTACATTGTAACTCTCTAAACCAAGGAAACGACTGACTGAAAGAAAACACACACACACACACACACACACACACACAACGACAAACCCTTTCTGTGCCAAGAACTTTCGAGAGTGTGTACAATGCTATGGGATTTTCTGTGCCAATCTGCACTGAAAGCACAAAAAGGATTAAAAATAAAAGACAACTTTGGAGGACACGCCGACTCATCTGACCGGTCTTCCGTGGTCGTACTGTCATCAATCCGCGATGAATTGCTCGTTTGTACGGTATCATTACACAAACATGGTAATTTCATTCCTTCCTAAGCTCAAAGGTGACCAAAAAAGTCGCTCTCACTGATAAACCAAAAGTTACTAACGCTGCATTGACTCCAGGAAAAATTATGACGCAAACATTTAGATAAGCCAAAAGTGTCGCTTCCGTTCGGAAGGCATCGCTCTAGGATTACTGCACATTTGAACAGACAGGTGACCAGGATAAAGGCAAGCATACGCCTACAGAGCAAAAAGTTTAAAAGGATTTTTTTCATGAAAATGGATAATTGAACGGACTCAAAATCAGGGAAAGTACACAAAGGAAACATCAAATTCAAAAACAAACCAAGAAATGTCAGGTAATATCCTCTTTACTTCAAACATGACGAAGTAATGCTGGCATCACCAGAAACTACAAACTAAACAAGGCTAGTCTGATTTATATTCTTTAGTTTGCATTTCACTGAAACTTTGAATCAAGTTCCGTATTACAAAAACTGCTGTCTGTCGAAAAATAGGGGCCGAGAAATAATTTACTTTTAGTAGTTTTTTGAACCATGCACGCTGCGAATGTTCAAAGAACATTAAAACAACCTGTGCAAATGAAACCAGTTGCATGATCTCGTTTAACAGGAATACCGCTTCAAGTACGTTGGCCAACTATATCGCATGTCAGCTTGTTTTTATTCAAAACATTTCATTGACAAGCGGAAACTTCAAATGGCAAGCCTTATATGCTAATTTTATGGGTTGGCCTTTTTTCAGTTCGGCAGCTCGGAAAATCGCCAAGACAGATTAACCGACTACCTGGGAAGAAAACAGCTGGATTTTTGATGTTGTTGGTTAGCTTTACGTTCATTTTGGTGTAGTTCTGAACAGCTGGTAGCTACGGGGAGGAATTTGAAATTAGGACAGATCGGACAATGGCCATCGTCTGAAATTTTCTGGCTGGGATGGAACAGGCGATCTGGGATATGTGTCCAAGTTGAAGCAATTATACAAAGACTGCTGCTAAGCAGACAGATGAGAGAGGGCGGTATTTCTTCAATATACTAGTAAACGAGTAGGTCGAACGCGCGCCATTTTGTCACTTGCTTTCTACTTTAATTGAGATTGAGATATCAAATACATCACGACAGCGAATCGAAGCACACCCTTTTCCTGCCAGCTCACGCCGCGGGAGCGGTTGACATTTAACGTTGCCATGGCTACAGACAAGCTAAACAGCGACCAACGAAAGATACACGTCAGGCGTGACGGGAACACGTAAAAAACAAAACAAATCGAAACAAAAACAACAAAATAAAAAGTTCTTTACAGTCTCAGAACAGCGCCCAAAGTCATTCCATTCGCAGGATGAATATGAAACATGCATGTTGTTGGAGCATGTATTGAATGTAATGTATTCACTCATCAGCGATCGCTTTTGCAAAACTGTGACAAAAATTTCATGTCCTCGAACGATTAGTCACGTTACGGGCCTAGAAATGTTGAGATGTTCATGAAAACTCGTATATTCTCTCGAGCAACCCTACTGATAATTCCACTCGCTCATCACGTTTTCTCTGTAAGTTTGGATACCTCTCAAACAAAGTCAGAAATTGATTCATATGACAACAGAACGGGCAACCGAATCAAATACAAGGTATACGTCACTACATTAAAAGATCCAGCGACGGAAAATTGATAGTCTCTAAAATATTCACAGCCATGGTATGTACATGGAGTTTAACCGTTTGACTTTTGTCAAATTAAGGAATCTGTTTTGTGCCATGAATATCCGGGACACACCTCATTTCTGTCAGACAGATATCACAGGTGCATGTTGTACGGAAGGGATATCGACATGCTCACAATATACAAGCAGTCTGCCAGAACATTGCCCACTTAAATCCACTTCGTTCTCATAGGCAATACGTTCATTAAATTATGTGCATTTGTTGTAAGTTCGAAGTACAGAACTGTAATTAGTAATCCCATTGACCATTAATGCCATTACCTCCTGGATTCCCAGACACCCCACAGCTCCGTTTGTGGAAATGGAGGCCCATACCTAGTCGTAATTAAGATACCTGCACAGTGCCTTGTTTGTGACAACTCACAAACCAGGGCCCTGTTTTATGAAGAGTTAAAATTGATTATAAAGTTGATTTCTATCATAAGTCTATGGCAGCCTGTGTGTTAAGGAAATTTAAAATCGATTATATCTTTTGACGAAACAGGGTCCAGGGCGATAGAATTAAAAAGGCTGCAAATACCAAGCTTGACTGCACCAAGCCTAGCTAAACAAATTACTGTATACTAGCCTACTGGAGACCACAGGCCTATACCAAGCCTAGCTAAACAAACCTATACCAAACCTAGCTAACCAAAGTCTATACCAAGCCTAGCTTTAAAGCCTATACCAAGCCTATAGCTGAAGACGGGATACGATAAGCTATACATAGACTGATTTAAGACAGTTCATACTAAATCTAGCTAAACAGAGCATTACCAACTAACCGAAGATTGCCTATACCATGGGGCTACAAACGTTCGTTTGTAGCTCCAGATGCCTATACCAAGCCTGAGTAAAGACAACGTATATTAAGCCTAGTTGAGCAGACAACTTAAATAAAACTTTACTTACTCTCCGCTAAATACCTCTTACACCAAGCCTTGCCAAAGATATAGAATTCATCAAGCCTTACTAAAGACCAAAAGTGAGCACAATTACATTTTTCTTCTGTTAGAATAAGTCACTATGAACGCTAGTCTCGTGCATGGCAATAAATGAATTTGCGTACCACCTACAGACATTATTTGATTGGCAAATGCTGCATCAAACCTTCGTTGGCTTCGCCAGACATACCCGACGGAAATCAAGAACAAGCCAAAAGCTGACTTTGGGTTCCTTTCTGATTCACAATTTTGTAGCCTAGATACTTTGAAGAAATACTATGTCATCACGTTCTCTACTCTGTTTAATAACGTAAAAAATCATAGCAATAAGGATAAACTACCATGGATTGTTTATAATCTATGTATATCAACCAATTATGACGCTACTGAAATTAAGGTAATGATAATGATTTATGAATATAACATTAATAATTATAGGCCTAATATAGCATGCAATTTTCCTATATGGTAGCCTTTTCCTCGAGTAGGCACTTCTCGAGAGAGCCGTGCAATATTGTAATCACTCATGAAATGCCAGGTACCATGTGAACCCACTTTGAACACTTGGGTGAAGAGAAACGAGAGAGAGAGACCCTGTCATTTCCACTGAACCACATAGCTCGACCCCCCTCCCTACATGCACGTTTCAGGTCTGTCTGTCTGTCTGTCTGTCTCTCCCCCTCTCTCTGAGTTACTGATTTAATTTTCATTTTCCTTTGCAAAAAAGAGGGGCGATTCATGTTTGACACCGGGATTGACTGACGCAATATAACGACGTCCCTATAAAGCATCCATTGGAAGAATAAAAAAAAAGATAATACTTGCAGTTTCTAAGATGGCAGACATATGGAGTGTTCCTGACTATAATGATGAATATTTTCTTTCTTAGTCATTCAGAGATTTATTGGAATATAATCAAAAGTGATAAGTGAAGTATTGAAGCATATGCCCTTTGGCAGGCAAAACTTCCATTCACAGTCATCCGAAATGAACGGCTTTTGAAAATGTATTTATTTTTTTTTTCAATTTTGCGAGTCTTTAAAATCCCGCGATGCAACGTATACACAGTTCAGTGGCACACTAGATCGTAGAGTGCCCGGGGTCATTGTCAAGGCATGAGCAGTTCGGAGATTTAACGTTTTTAACTTGCATCCGAATTGTTGTTGTTGTTGTTGTTGTTGTTGTTGTTTTGTTGTTGTTCTATTCCATTATTTTTCTATATTTTATACTTCATTCTGGACCTCAAGCATGGTTACTGTAAACTACTACTATAATTAATCACATTGTAGCTATAATTAATCACATTGTGAGGTTAAAACAACTGTCACGTAAACGTACTTCCATGGTTGTAGGCAAATTTTGTGTTCTGTCAGCCTACCGCGCATGCGCGTGGTATCATTCACATTAAAGTCACACATTTTTTTTTCTTAATTAACCCATACGGATTCAAGGTCCCAAGATGCCATAAACATCATATGGAAACAGATTGCTCATGGTATTGACAGGGATTAAGCTGGTTCTACTACTTTGATGAGTTTTCGACGCCGGCTTCCGGCCTTGCCAGTATTCCGCTGACCCCAAGAGAGATGATTATGTTATCGTCCTCAAAGAGGTCGAGCGAAACCAAGATAGTCCGTTTCCTGTCTACGTATAATACCGAAAGTGCATGATCACGGATTCCCAGGGCAACAGAACCCTTCATCTGGAATCGCACAATTCCCAAGGTACATTTGCAGCTAATCAGCTTAATGTATGTGTATGTATGCGTGTGCGTGTATGTGTGTGCGTGTGTGTGTGTGTGTGTGTGTGTGTGTGTACGCGGTCGTGAGGGTGTGTGTGTCTGTGTGTGTGACACGATTACAGCTATTACTCATTTTAGTTAGAGCGTTGGCATAATGCTCAGATGTTGCTTGGCATGTTTGTTTGTTACATTCGGTCATAGTTTTCAGGTCTGAGTTTACAATTTTCGGTCAAAATTAGCATGTAAACTTCAAAATCAATATCATATGAAAATTCAGAGCAATAAAAAACTCTGGGTGTTACAAGTCTGCTACCGAGATTAGAATGCGAGATAAAGCACGCCATTTTCTGTCGACGGACATAATGTGAAACAAACTTATTGAATAATAAGTTATTTTATAAGATTTGGATTTGATGTTACTTTGATGATTTCTTTTAAAAAAAATAGATTACTAGTTGCACAAACCTGTTTACTTGGTTTAGACATGTACTTGACTCTATTTGCCAAAGCACAAACAAACACACCAGCATAGCAATAAAGGTTCCGTTGAAGGAGCTGCAACATTAGTCTTTTGACAACCCTCTCCCCCCCCCCCCCCAAAAAAAAAAGACACGCTTCAACTTCTCATTGATGCATTGTTCGAAAGCTTATCAACGCGGTGTTTGATTTTTTTTTTAAAGATGAATAGCTGTAAAAGTTGAAGAATTAAGGAATCGAAATGACTACAAAGCAGAATATAATTATATGTTTAGTGTGTAAGAAACAGAAATTACCGATCCTTCCTGACACCTTTGGAAGTCGGCCTCTTAGCCGTGCGCGGTGCGTGCGTGCATGGCATGCATTATTTTGTATGTGTCGGTTTACTGCGAACATAGCCACGTGAGGGCGCTTGTCATATCGAATGAAATAAATGGCACTGCGGATAGCTGAAAAAGATTTTTTTTTTCTTTTCTTTATATCACGTCGGTAATGAAGTGAGAATTACATGGATAAACTCGGGAAGTGAGCGTGTAAACATTCATCAACTATCTTTCTAGGAACAGCTGAAGTTTCCTATGTTTCTTTACAGCTTCCGCGATAGATAACTCAGTATCGATGCATGATATATAGCTCTTATTCATTCTTTTTAAATACCGGTTTTCCGTGATAACCATTATGCGTCAAGCAAGAATGATTAAATTGCCATAAATTACCAAAATGTTCCGTCAGCAGTTTTGTCTCAAATTTGGTTGTTTCTCGTGTGGGTCTATAAGAAGTCTTTTGATTCAAGACAGCTACAACGCAATGCTTGCTTAAACATCGAATTCATGATGTACCATCTGCAGAAAAGAACAGGGGAAAGACTGTAGAGAACTGTAAAGCGCAAAGCAATGGGTGCAAAAGATAAAGGTGCCGATACAATGAAGGGAGAAATCTCCACTAACAAACTCATTTAGAATAACCGAAATTTAAGTCGCATTGTCTTGCTATCCTGCAGTCTTATTATCTTGCAAGTTTATCATGGATTTCTACATGGAACAAGGATTTGAACGAGGACCATACCACGAAAAACTAGATTGCACATCTTGTGCAAAATTATACATGGCATGCATTACAAAGATAACGCCATTTTTGCGACAATACAATATTTCTATTTTTCAGACATTCTTCAGGGGCAGATCACGGCGGACCGGTCAATTGGCCAATGTCCTTTGTTCCTTATGCAAGCGAGAGTGTAATAGTTCCGGTTGGCGGATTAACCTTCAAACTTTGAAGCACACCGGAAGTCGCGGAAGAGAAGAAGTTCTCACTTGTCACGTTTTTTGTTTTGGGTTTGTTTGTTTGTTACCGTTCACTGCCATTGTGTTCATCTTTTTTTTTTAATCTTTTTGGTTTTATTTTTGTATACATACACGATTCAAACTGATTTGATGTTGAAACCTGCCACCGTTGAATTCTATGATTCCACTGATTAACTTTCCGCGCAGTCATCATATTGGCTGTAAGCGTGGCTCTCTTGTCCACGACACCGAGTCCCTTTACCATGTTATTTTGTCTTCGTCAAATCTTCATTCGACTGTATAGAAGACCCACACTCGCAGACTCGTAGTTGCATAAATGATTATTAACACCATAATTATCATCGTAAGGAATATACTTCATGTAACCATCTACTGACAAAATACCTTCTCCTGGTCAATTATCAATCCATATACCTTCCGCCATATCAGCTGGCGTTCTTTATGGACCGCAGTTAACCCATAGAGGCCCTATGTATAACAAAATGTAGGCGAGATACAATATGAAATCGCTTCAAATTAACGGAGTGAATTGCGTTTCACATTATTGGCATCTTCACCAGTGCGGTGTCGAATGAGACTTCCGGGCATTTACCGGTGTTTTGCCCATTAAATATCTCTTGACAATTGGTGAGCATGTGCTCCCTGCCCAGACGGAACCTTTTATGGGAGCGAATAATTGTCACTCTCGTCATAGTATTTTGTATAAATCTCTATGTTTTGACATTTTGCGATTGTCACCAGCTGGTTTATAATAACACAAGCGACAGGACGCTCGTCAGCATCCGTTCATTGTATTCAGTCAATGCATAATCGCACCAAGGAGATGTCATACACTCCTTAATCGCACTGACCCTACTCAGTAACTCCGGTCCAACCCACTTGAATCTACTCCAAGATGCAGATCGGACGTGTGGCTCGGGTACAGGATGAGTTGCAAATTAGCCTGCTGATTAACACAGCTTCAAGTGTGAGGTCTGCAATGGCGAGATGATGGTTAAAAGCTGTTTGTGAACATTCACTCTCAGTTATCCCTTTGATAAAGAAGGTATAAGAGAAATGTTTTCAACCCATCTTGCGAAAGTTGGTCACGGTTTAACCTTCTCAAAGAAATCAGATTAGAGCTAGGGGACAGTGTTCGGTTACAGGAGCATTTTGTTTTGTTTTGTTTTGTTTTGTTTTTGTTTTTATCAGTTGAAACAGCAATGATTTTTTCTTAACTTTATTCATTGCGGTTTCCTCAATGATATGACAATCATGCAAACAAAACAATGCTCACACTCAATCACAGGTAGTTTGAAGGTCATTATAATTAACATAAGAGATATCATGTATTTTATTGGGGGAGGTTGGTGTACCGGATTAGGTTCATGATATTGGAATCAAACCAGGAAAAAGAGAAAATGCACGCCACTGTTATAGGAAGCACTTTTCCAAAACATTTACTCGACGTCATAGAAGCGCTTTTCGCCCCGTACCTATCAATTTCTGGGTACGCCACCATTAAGGATGTTCGTCAGGATTTCCACCATTTTGTCGCGATCTTGACTTTCGATAACGAAGACATAGTGTCAACCATGCGGAAGCGTAAGAATCACAGTGACAGAGTGTTTTGGGAAAGATGCGAAAGTTTAGACAGGAAACCTAGACGTGTTGCGCAACGGACTTCGTATCATAGCAGCTCATATATTCAACGACAAAAGCAAAAAACAAAACGAAATAAACACACAAAAAAAGAAAACAAATAAAACAACGTTTACAACAACAACAAACCAAAACACTGGTAACAAAACCAAATTAGCACACAGGTAAGGGTAAAACAAAAAGAAAACAATTATCAAGTAAAATCATTAACAACCAAGCAAAAGAAATAAAAAGAGGAAAACCTATAAAACACGATAGAATAGTAAAGAACACCCCCAAAATAAACAAATACACAAAACAATACCGGTAGCTGTTGTGTCGTATGAAGTGATGATTTATGTCCATGGTCTTCTAGATCAACAAGCGTCTATAGTATTAATTAGCAGTTTTGGCAAAAATAATGGATGCTAAACAGATGATCAGTACATCATTATCAATTGATTAAAACATCAAAACAATCTAAGGGTGCCTGACCAATAGATTGGGCATGTAAGAAGCAGATGTCATACTGTTATATTCCCTAATATTTGTTTTTTATACTACAACCGTATGCTATGAATTGTGTAACTTTATTACAAACATGTTTTGTTTTGTTTTGTCTTGTCTTTGTTTAGCTTAGATTAAAAACAAATAAGATGCGAACTAAATCGAGAGTATATATATCATAATAATTATGATCTGGAATGATTCATGGTAATGTGGTTTCCCGTGTCATTGCATGGCAGTGATTATGCAAAACGAGAGTGGATGAAAATAGATCTGGGCACCCCCCGAATATAGGTACAAAACATGATTTCATTTTCATGTTCCGAGGATGAGTTAAACCGGAAATGACTCTTTGCAGCATATTACGACAAATTGTCATTCGTTGAATTAGTCTTTCAAACATACAAACAAACAAATAAAAAAACAAACCAACCAACAAACAAACAAACACAAAAACTAATTTTAGCTAATGGACAATTGCTACAAAATCTGCGTATATCACAAATTGTTTTAATGCTTCATGATCACTATTAGGCTTATACGCAAGTTCGTGATTATTTTCTTTAAGAAGCACTGAACTGTTTACTGACCCACGAAATTGGATTTTCTTTTTAAACACGTTAATGAAAATATCATTTTTGATAAAGTATTAAGTAAAGGCATCCAATCACGGACTGTCTCAGAAAAGAAAGTGAGAAATTCGTGAACTGTAAATATGACGACAAAATATAATTTCAGTATGTACAGCACAGACCCAATCTACATTGATGATAGTGAAATATGTATATCCTTCAGTCTTTTGACATCTCCATCATCTTACTTTAGATATGCACACATCAGAAGACGCCCAATCATCTGACTTTATTTTGCTTAAATCAGAATCTCATGATTTAGATGAAGAATGTCATCTGTCATTTCAGGTTAGATCATAAATTCGCTATTAAAGAAAACCACGCAAGTATTTCCGGCTATATGGTTTTCTTTTTTTCAGCTTTTTTTCCCCTTTTGATTAGCCCAACAGGAAACTTGCAAGAATCACTTCCTATTAGGCAACAAGATTTTGCTGTTTAATTGTTGGTCTATTTGTCTTACTCTGTTATTTGGCGCTACCAACACACACACAAACTGTTTTTCTTTTCTCCTTATGTAATATACTCGCCTTATTGTTAGACACCTGTTCACTCATACAGAGGGGAAGTATTCAACATGGTATTAGAACACTTTATTCTGTCAAAGACCATTTTGTCTATTATTAGTCATATACTGCATTTTATTATGTACATTACGGTCTCGGCTATGATTGGTTTATAATATAGTGCTATAGTGTACAAGCCAGGTACAAGCATTCATACCTCGAGCACAGTGTGGTTGGAACATAGGATCTGACTAACAATGGTATTATTAAAGTGGTGATTTGATTCATAACGAGCAGCTGACCAAACCGGCGTCATTCCTGTGAGTGAGAAGATGTAGGCTCTATTCATTGCTATATATTTTACCCAAATTGGTCACATATAATGTAATTAGAATATAGGAAATTGGGCAAATAAAAGGAGGGGGAGATAAACTTCTTTCTAATGAGGTATAAATGTCAAGAAAGACCGAAAAACTTTTTGCGTGGGGAAACGCAAGTAAACATGTTAGACAAAGTAAAAGAGCAGAAAAAACAAATCACTTTTTGTTCTTAACATTGCTTTCAAATGCATTCCATACAATTATTCATTAAAAATTAATTTGTAAATCCTCGTAAATTTTCTTATTCAATAATTAAATTCTTTTAACCCAAATGTCCTCTTTCATATATGTGCATTTGTAAGTATGCATATATGTACATGCTGTGTCTGGCAGAATAGTATTTAAACGCTATGTTTCAGACGAAATTATTATGTAAGGCAACTGAAATAGCAATTATCAAATATTAAAGGCATAATTTACCATTTGCAGATGAAATGAAAACCCAGCATTAGTGCTTCAAAATAGTTCTAAAATGTGAGTTAGGGATAGAAACAACCAATGTAAAAGTTTGAACCAGTATAGTGGATGTTAAGTATTTTTAAATATACAAAATGTGAACAATAGTTTTAATAAAAACGTTTCCAGACTAAACCTTGTACAGTTGTGGTTTAATGAGACAAATTGTGATATTTCCTGGTATTTTAGGCTTTACTGTAAAAATGTTATATGGTAGGATGTTTTGTGATACAACCGACCAACACATATGTATCAAAAGTGATATCTTGAACATTTTTGAAATCACAGCTCCCAAAGGTATACTGGACCTTTAAACGTATGAACTACTCGTTTGCACGATTTTTTCCTCTTTTTTTTTTTTTTTTTTTTTTTGGTTGTTCTACTCGGGTCTATGTATGAAATGATTATCGGAAAAGTGGCCCCCAACATGAATGCGGTCATATTGGGCTGTTGAAGAAATGACAACCACGAATGCATGTTCCCCATTGACAGCCATACAAGAGCGTGTTAGTGTGTGATGTGTCTTGTGCATAGTAGTCCTTCATGCTGTGGGCGACATGAGCTGCTGTAAATCGTGATAATTTTGTTTTGTCACTAGCAAACGGGAAATATCTATTAGGCGCTGATTCGGTGGCTTAGTACGATGCTCCTACATCGAGTGCCCTGCTCTTCCGCACTTAAAGTCTAGGTATAGTCAGCCCCGTAGTCAGCAAGTTTCGCATGGAAGCGATATAATACGTATAGACTGTTCTACGTAGCATCATGAAGTGCCTGACCTTGCGAGTAAAGAGATCTCACACGTTTTTGCATTAATACACGGTAGACTGCTGCAAGATACTTTAATGGTTTGGTGCAATGAAAGTTCACGATTTAGCCCTTTTTAGCAACTATTAAGTAAGATCCACAAAAGAGTAGATGACTGTGAAGTCTATATATGTGAATACTCTGAGCATTCATTAGTGACATTACAATATTAAAATGCAAAACTGAATCATTGGAACACGGGAAATATTGAGGACGGAATAAGTTCCAAACGTTATTGTTGTAACGATGACGTTGCTACCATAGAGTTGAACATATTTTTGCACCTTTGTATAAATTTCCAAGTTAGATCAAATTTCATTTACGAACAGAACATACATTCCTAACTTCAATAATGATGATCTTATTCGGCGGGGTAACCTCGTCAATGCCAACACCAACTCAGCATTTGTTTTCTAGATGCCCATTCTTAAATTTCTTTGTCAGGACAGACCGAACGAGATTCGAACTCGGGACATCCAGTTTAAAAGCACAGGGTCTGAACCTCTGTACCACGATGTCTCCCCAAACAATGATGAAGTTTATAGTCTATAGTCACTTTCAGGTGATATGAGTAAATTTGAAATTTCTTATACATCTGTTCATTTTGGGTGGTCTTTGTTTTAAGTTTTACAGTTTAGTTGAAACTCTGTACTGGCCGAATTAGCGTCATTAGTTGTTTACAAAGTGTATAGGGCAAGATTGGACAAGTTAGTATTCTCTGTTCAAGTTTTTTGAATGTCTTCCTTTTGTTTGTAGCTCCTAGTTTGCGCAAAATTTGAATACAATATGCAACTATCTAATGAGAAACAAATGTAGCTACTCCTGTACTTACACCCATTCATACTTTGCGAGAGTGCATGTTTTGTTGTTGTTCTTCTCTTGTATCTTTTTTTTTTTTTTTGCCGGGGGGGGGGGGGGGGGGGGGAGAGAGAGAGAGGGGGGGGGGGGGGTTCAAGGGACCCTTTGACGGAAACTTGAGTGGTACAGTAACCGATTGTGTCGTTGTGGTTTAACCCCACGAACCGCCATTCTAAAAGTTCATAAACATAATACTCAATCAAGTTGCCGGAAGTACGTATATGACAGAGTTCGACCTTTATGTTTATAATGTAAGTCATGGTGTCCTACATGTAGGCCTATATTTGCGATGCATATATGGTGACACGACATTTGCTCCTACCGTGAGAGTAATTGCCCCCGTCTTATCTTCTCCAACGACCTAGCTAGGCTTATTAGGGTTCGGATTATATGCTTGTGGGTAAAATTTGTTTGGCTTATAGCGTACAGATATTTCATGGGAGCAACCAATACTTGTCGCAGGAGCAAATGTCATGTAACCGTATAGATATCTACGAATTCACATACACACATACTCATGCATTCACATGCACATGCAGACAAGAAAGAAAAAAAAAACTCTTTGTATTTCGTTTTTTGTAGGTTGTTTTGTTTTGTTTTGCTTTGTTTTGTTTTGTTTTGTTTTGTTTTGTTTTGTTTTGTTTTGTTTTGTTTTGTTTTGTTGTGTTCTGTTCTGTTCTGTTCTGTTCTGTTCTGTTCTGTTCAATTCTATTTTGTTTAGTGGAGGTCACAGGAAGCACCCGTGGGCTTCACTGAGTGCTACCGGACACGGAATGACGATATATCGTGGGAGAAAGGAAGAACGTTACTTTTATTTTTTTTTTTCAGGAAAGCTGCTGGCGTTTCATGTCTGGTCTTGAAACTAATCATTCAGAAGGAACATATAGAAATAACAAGCCTTAATGTCGATACTGAGGAAAAACAGGAACAAATATTTCCTCGTGATTTGAACACAGAGATGAAAATGCTGTCATAGATATTCTTCTTTTTATTGTTATTTGGTTGGCTTGCGGTTTTCTATCGGCATGCCTGACTGAAGCAGAATTACAACACTCTAATCGCATTGTTAAATCTCAATTCAGAGATATTATGTGTTAAAGCGTATAAAACGTCTGATAATAGAGATCAGTGTTTCCTTTCACGAAATGCAAGATGTCGTTATCATTTCAGCGTGTCTCTGTGAACAAATCATTGACCATACTCTAAGAAAAAAAAAATAGGTTCAACTTTGCACCCTATGCCACACTATAGAAGCACCTATACGGGTTCAATTTTACACCATTCTGAGCAGAAAGATGCAAAATTGTACCTTTAAACGTGTTCCTAGTGTTGTACTGGCACGGGTGCAAAGTTAAACCTAACAATTTTTCTTTCTTTTAACAAGTTTTCATCTTCTTATGTCACCTCGTGTAATGACTCATAAATTGGACCTTTATGATCCTATAGGGTAATCGGTATGTGATATTACAACCATTGTGTTGATTCGAGAGACGGGAAAGCAAAATATCCATCGCCTCTGAATTCCAAAGGTAGCGGTAGCGGAGACATGATGCACGATACAATCGTCAGCCCGTGTTGTTGCTTGTAAAACGCGATAGCAGCAGAATAAGGAATACGAGTTGGGGAAAATTGGCGAACTTATAAGAAAGATTAATACAACATAACCAGTGGCGTAACTACGGGGGGGGGGGGGGGGCATGGGGGGCACGTGCCCCCCCCCCCCCTCCCCAATCCGCTGGTAAAAAAAAAAAAAAAATCCTACCAAAATGGTAATTCAAGGGTTAGTAAACTGCTTTTGAAATCGACATGAAAGGATGATCAAGAAAAAAGATATTTTTCTAAGATTTCTTTTAACCATATAATTAAAGAGGTATTATAGTGAAACATTGTTCAAAAAGCCCGGAGACGACAAAAGATTGGGATCCAGTGTGATTCCTGGTTGGCATTTTTGTATACAAGCAGGATGTGCGCAGTGTACTCAGAACATCGGAATGGCAAAAAGAGTCGCTGCAATGTTGCGCAATGTGATGTTTGATAGGTTGTACACATTTGCTATCAAAGCTTGATCATTGATTTTGCAGTGTTGCTTTACATACTAGTCTATATTAAAATGCCTTGCATTGCCAATGATAAGACTTGACCTTGGCTATTTCCTAACTTTTCCATCTATATGAAACACACACACTCACAAACACAAACAAATTAGGGGATGCTCTATATAAAGTGCAGATTTTGGACATCCTTCTCCCGCTTGGTCACTTCGACGCCCCCTCGCTGGTCATACCTCCCCCAACTGCCCAATCATGAACATAAACCGACACCCTTGACTACCAGTGGCGGATCCAGGGGGCGCACCGGGCGCTCCCTCCCTCCAAAGCGAAAAAATATATATGTAGCTACAAACGACAGTTTTCGGACTGTAAAACGTCAAAATTTTCAAGCTCGCTCGCTTCGCTCGCTCGCATTTAATCGTTATGCAATTCTCCTGATGCTGCTGACAGTAATTGCCAGCAGTTGCGCCCGATGCGTCCCCTCCCCTTAATTTCCAAAGCGAAAAAATATAGCTACAAACGGCAGTTTGGGGACTGTAAAATGTCAAAATTTTCAAGCTCGCTCGCTCGCATTTAATCGTTATGCAATTCTCGTGATGTTGCTGTAAGTAATTGCCAGCAGTTGCGCCCGGTGCGCCCCCTCCCCTTAATTTCCAAAGCGAAAAAAAAATGATAGCTACAAACGGCAGTTTTGGGACTGTAAAATGTCAAAATTTTCAAGCTCGCTCGCTTCGCTCGCTCGCATTTAATCGTTATGCAATTCTCCTGATGTTGCTGTAAGTAACTGCCAGTAGTTGTGCCGGGTGCGCCCAGGCCCTCTCCTTAATTTCCAAAGCGAAAAAATATAGCTAGAAACGGCAGTTTTGGGACTGTAAAATGTCAAAATGTTCAAGCTCGCTCGCTTCGCTCGCTCGCATTTAATCGCTATGCAATTCTCCTGATGTTGCTGCCTGTAATTGCAGCAGTTGCGCCTGGTGCGCCCCCTCCCCTTAATTTCCAAAGCGAAAAAATATAGCTAAAAACGGCAGTTTTGGGACTATAATGTCAAAATTTTCAAGCTCGCTCGCTTCGCTCGCTCGCATTTAATCGTTATGCAATTCTCCTGATGTTGCTGTAAGTAATTGCCAGCAGTTGCGCCCGGTGCCCCCCCCCCCCCCCCCTCCTTAATTTCCAAAGCGAAAATTAATATAGCTACAAACGGCAGTTTCGGGACTGTAAAATGTCAATATTTTCAAGCTCGCTCGCTTCGCTCGCTCGCATTTAATCGCTATGCAATTCTCCTGCTGTTGCTGTCAGTAATTGCCAGCAGTTGCGCCCGATGCGCCCCCTCCCCTTAATTTCCAAAGCGAAAAAATATACCTAAAAACGGCAGTTTTGGGAACATAAAATGTCAAAATTTTCAAGCTCGCTCGCTTCGCTCGCTCGCATTTAACCGTTATATGCCATTCTCCTGATATTACTGCCAGTAATTGCCAGCAGTTGCACCCGGTGCGCCCCCCCCCCCCTGAATTTCCAAAGCGAAAAAATATAGCTACAAACGGCAGTTTGGGGACTGTAAAATGTCAAAATTTTCAAGCTCGCTCGCTTCGCTCGCTCGCATTTAATCGTTATGCCATTCTCGTGATGTTACTGCCAGCAACTGCCAGCAGTTGCGCCCGATGCAAGCCCCATAATTTCCAAAGCAAATATATATGGATATATATATATATATATATATGTATGTATATATAGATAGATACATAACTATTATATACACGATATATAGCTACAAACGGCAGTTTGGGGACTGTAAAATGTCAAAATTTTCAAGCTCGCTCTCATTCAATTTTTACGTTATGCAATTCTGATGTTGCTGCCACGAGGTGCCCCCCCCCCCCCCCAATGTCTTGACCCACGATACGCCACTGAACATAACATTACATGAAAGTAAGAGAAAGCACCCCCTTACCATATACGCAGAGCCTGTGACATTTGATATCGCCTGTAAACTGTGATATCAAGAGGAACATTATAAATTCAACAAATCGCAGGCCTCAATGTCGACCTTCGGCTGGCATGCTAATAACGCCATGCTGTACGTGGGAGGATGATTAGAGATTGGTCACATGAAAGCTGGCATGTTGCACCCGATGTCGACAGATACCGCTCGCGGTTACCATGGCGACTCAGCTGTTGATACGGAAAGGGGGAGGAGGAAGAAGAAGAGGGCGAGGGGAGGAAGAGTATGCGAGTTATTTTGTTTTTTAAATAAATTTCGACAACACCTTAGCAGCGAAATTCAGTGCCATGACCAGGAAACTGTTTTGCTTGCCTGTTGTTGCTGGATGGTATAGTTTACAATGAAGGACATGAAAGTTGAGGAAAATGATAAGTATATTTAGAACCAGATTCATTCCAGTCTGGTGATTTTAACTTATTTGAAGAGAAAAAAAAAAGCAAATGGCAGCGTGCTTTAGGCTATCATTGAACCTTTTATGTTTTGGAAGCGTAAACTACAATCCCTGAAACATAACCGGAAAGTCTATCGCGTTGCTGTTTGATCGTAAGATAAACATTTCTTTTTCGACGTATATATACTCTAAAATTCTACCAAGGATGCAAGCAAGAGGAGGAAGAAGAGCCGATTAATACCGAAAGCAACACTAACTGTTGCCATGGTGACCGAAACAGATGACTCACACTGTCTTGACAGGGCATGGTCAAACTATAAAAGGAGATTTATTTGTTTCTTTTTTTATTTCTTATATGGATAAATCCTTTTCTTTTTCATTTTTTCCCGCAGCCGAAGACAAAGGGAGAGAGAGAGGGGAAGAGACGATCTAACGCCCGCCGCTCACTGCTCAGTCCTTCGCGTTTGAGTACGGGATCACAGGACGATGCAGGATCGAATCTTCGCTCGAGTGTCTTATTTTGCTGTGTCTTTCTTCACTCTGGTAAATAAAATTGGTTCTAGCAATGCTTGGATATTTCAGATCGTGCAGGTGGGAGAACAGCGCCAACACATTGATAGTCTACCCTTGGCTTTTTTTTTTCAGAAAAGCAAAATTATGGCAGTGCTTGAAGTGTCCACCCTCAAGTAGTCGATAGAGTAAGGAGGGCAAGCGCGCAACCTCAATAAGTGCGATTTCGTTCGATTTTGTTCTCCGCGTACACTGACGCGCAGCGCAGAAAATCGATTGAATTCGTCGCGCTTGCGCACTAGTGACCATGGAATTTGTGTGAGGGTATTTGTAGTAGAAACTGTAGAAGCAGTTTACAATGCAAGTGTGAGAATGGTAAGGTAAAAAGAAAATAGTCATTTTTAGAGCTCCACGTTGAAGTAAAGTGTCAGTAGGTCTCATGAAATTAATGAGTGAGCGACAAATGCAAAGTTGTGGACGCGCCATGCGCAGTTTGGCATCAGGTGTGTGGCACAATGACGCTACAGTTCGAAGGCGATGCCGCACCCAACCACACCAGGTCCTTGTACAGGTGTGCATGTTGTGTGTGCTGCAAACTGTCAATACACATGCACAAACATACACGCAAACTAAAGGCAACCTGCAGTGAGCCCTTGAAAGCACGTATGATTATGTGCCATGTTACCCTCGTGCCCCCAGTCTAGAAAATGATAACAACAACAGAAACAAACAAACCGGAAATCCAGACAAGTCATCCCAAGAACCCTCAACCCACACTCCAAGTCCGGCCGGAAACACTGTCATTTAAGTGAGTTAGTTTCTTTCCCATGTAACATGTCACTTTTTGGCAGGAGGGATAATTTGTCTGGGCGCACAGGTGCACTATTTGATATCCCTTTACGTTGGGATTTTTTAGTACTAAGATTACATTCAATGAGAAAGAAAAAAAGACCCACAGTGAGAAATTCAGCCTTAAAAATATAACGATATTCAATTGTCGGAAAATAAAGGAGGAACACCGTTGACATACACCACATGGATTTTATTGATGCTGCATTGTTCCATAATATGATGCCTCAGCTCAAAATGAGATATTCTTCGTTGGTAGCATCACTAGGGTTAATTTCAAATCGTATCTTACAAAGCTTTGATTAATCAAGACGGTTTCATTGCTAAATCCGTCAGTGCTATAGCTTTTACCTTTTCCTTGCGTTCTCCTCCCCCGACAGGCCTCCGCAATAAAATGGACGCGTCTCATTAATGCGGGCGTAAGTTTTCCTCGCTGGATCACAATCCCAGTTTACGACGTTCTGCCATTAAGAAAGATGAAAACGAAGAATATCCACAATCTTTCCCGTTACTCAAAAAGTTCTCAGTAATGGATTGTGGCAATTGTAACATTTTTTCTTTTTTTTTGTGGAAAACGACATAAAACCATTGTAGATTCAAGTTTCCCTGTGGTTCGTAACGCATATCACAATGATTTAGTGATACCGAATATAGACAATCTAATTGTTTCAACACAAGGTTTGATAAAGACATGACCCCGTATTTCATAACCGGCTAATTATCATCTTGTGGAGAATTTGTTTTGAAACACGATTGTTGGTATGTTCTTACTATTATTGCCATCGGCTCACTGTTTAGATTTTGAAAGAATGAGCAAAATCAATCCTGGTGAGTTTTCTATCAGTTCCGTATTTGACTGAGACCCCCAAAAAGAAGTGTCATGAAGTTATTGCTTCACTACAAAGGATTATGGCAATATGGTAAAAATGAAAACAAGGTCAACAAATTCAATCAAAGAAATAGGCATGCAAACGAAAGACTTAGCCAATCACACGGCAGTTATAAGACTCAAAACCACAGTTAAACAAATTATAGGGTTAAACGGGGGTGCAAGGAATGGAAGAAACTGTACCAGTGGACTTGTGATTGTCGTTCCTTCACAGCAAGCATAGTAATATACGTCCGTGTCTGAAAGGGACAATTCCGATATCTTGCAGGTGGGATTGGCCGGCGTTGTTGACCCTGTTCCCGTTCCCTGTATGGCTAGCGCTGTCCCCATACGCTCTGTTCCCGCACCCCTCTTCTCCACTTCCGCTTCATATTCCGTCGCGTCCAGAAGGCGGAATTCAGATGTCAAAAACACCACAAGATTGACGATGAAAGTCGATGTCTTGATATGCATTTTCATTTTGGTGTTCCCCTCTCTCTCTCTCACACACACACCGTCTTTCACTATCAGCGGGTAGGGTTCGATTTGTCAATCAAATCAGATGCATGTGTTTCGATGCCCAGTTCGACTTTGACACTCCGATGCTCAGAAAGAAAAAAAAAACCGATTAAATATCAGTCAATGACATAGAACGCGGTTTCGTGCATTAATTCCACATCCACTTTTAGTAGCTGCTGGTCAGCATGTACAACAATGTACCACAGTTCTGCACTTCACTCAACTTTACCGTTTAAGTAGGCTTTCCGCAGACGGGCGGCTGTGAACGGAACAGACCGAGGAGTGAGTCAACTTTTTCCACCAATCAGCAGTCGAGAGATAGAGTACTGCTGTATAGCCCAGCGCCTGACTCGGAAGTCAAAGGGTGCGTATAACTGAGACGGGACAACTTAAGGTTAGAGAGAACGCTGTTTTCATGAATATAAAGTGTCATCGGCATTTTGCTCATGTATTTCGATGACAACTGCATGGCAAAGACTGCTAGGATTACAGTGAAAACATTGTGGCCTTGATAATACCGACGGATGATAAGTCACCATATGACAATAGGAAACTTGCGGAAAGATTTCTCCGTTTTTGTGATACGTAATCAAACATCGCACAATCGTAGAAATCTTTTCTGAAAATCTGTCGATTAACTTGCAAAGTACAGTACGTATAGGGAGTTAATCGGCAATATTATCATGAATAGATAGACGTCAAACTAAGAAATTCTGGCGCATGGTTTAGAGTCATGGTCTCGAGAAGTGTTTACAATAAAGCAATAAAGCTGTCACCACATAGGCACTTACGCAAATTAAACGAAGCCAATATGTAATAACCTAGAAATGAAATAATATTGCCGATTAACTTTTGAAGGGTTAAGGGTTGTAGTTACTGAATTTCCAGCCACGGCAAAACATTTAGGATATTTTAGTGCACAAACAGATAAGAGTATTGTCAAATGATGAAATATTCCGATTTTTTAAATCTTCCTGTCAACTTTGAAGTTACTGTAATGAAACTTCTGTGGCTCTGCCTGTTTGATTTTAATCTGCTCATACAGTCATATTGGAGCGGCTTTTCACCTGAGTACACGGCTGTTATATCATCTTGTTATCGCTGTATATTCTACGCAATAGGTGACAAAATGTTTTAGTCCTGCTTTCACTTACAACCGGCCATCAAGTTTAGAAAAATCAATACGTGCCAAAACAACTGAAATGAAATGAGACATAAAGGAAAGAAAACACAAAGGAACATTTGACTACTTCGAAATTTGGGTTATAAGGTACTTAGCAGATCGTAGATTTTATTTTGATTACTCTGCATGACTTATACTTTACGTTTTAGGTAATGAATTATGAAGATCACCAATAAGCAAGGACACAACAGCTACATCAGCCTAATAAGGTGCTAGAAATCAGAATCAAACGACACGCAATAAATATACAGTGTATAACACGAGATAATGCTAATACAACGTGTAATTACAGTACTGCATACACGTTTCACCCTTTAGCCTTCGATTACTATTATACAAGAGCATGCACGAGAAAAACATTGCAATGTAATTATGACAAATTCCCGTTGCGAAATGTATAGATTTAACATTATCTGCAAGAACGATAAAGTAACCTCGTATTCGAAAGTGGGATTGTTAGATTAAAGCTTGCCTATTTCACGGATACAAATTGAGGCAGAGAAGCTACTACATAGATTAAGTCTGCAACTGAAGTTTTTTTTTGTTTTTCCATAATCTTTTCTTGATTCCATATTCAATACAATTTCATAATAAATCGAATCACATGTATTACAGAATTCACGATTCAACAAAACACAATTATAATGAAATCAAGCCAAGCTGTACTTTCAGCAGAAACAGTGCATTCGTAAAGAATATACAATGCACCGGAAAAAAAAAACAAAACATGCACTGCTTTCTTACTTTTATTAAAATCAAATGGAGCTGTCCTTCTAGCATGACAGTGAAGTACTGAAGTGAAGCATGACAGTGAAGTACTGAAGTACTGAAGTGAAGCATGACAGTGAAGTACTGAAGTGAATTACTGAAGTACTGCTATCTGATCGATTACAATTCAATCAAGGCATTTATTCTTTAATCTATATAGTATATTCGAATTCAATTATTCCTTCATATATCTCGTATTCAACCGTATATACTATAATCTATATATTCTTAAATGCATTCTCTATCTCCAATGAACGTGAAATGCAACTTAACTGTTGGTAAATAACAATGTAGTTCAGAAAACTGAAAATTACCTTAATGAAATTCTTCCTGGACATTGAAAATAGGTGAGAAGGCAGTTGAGTCATTTTTCCCCTGAAGAAATACATTGTTATTCAATTTTCTTTCTTTCTTTCTTTTTTTTTTTTTGTCGAGATCAACTTATTCGGCTTTTCCAGGCTTCAACTGTGATGAAGGTTTCTCCTGAACATTGCTGAACAAAGTTATTGTGATGTACACAGTTTTTCCAAATGATATAGACACATTTCCGGATTTACTGGAAGGCCTTGTCTCATTTCAAATTTTTAAAATCACCAACTTGTGAAGATTCTCAGCATTTCGTGCCCACATGATCAAAATACAATTCCTGCTATAAGTTAACGTTAGATAACACTCAATGGCATCTCGGAGCTGAAAAAGGGATTTTGGAAATTTCAGTGATGTACAAATTTGTATAGTGACAATATCCCTGTCTTCGTAAACAATAAATATAATTATTTCTACGTTTCACCGCCTTTTCATAACAACTGATTGAAAATGTTCCCGTCATCGACGAAAATGCACGCCTATTCCAAATTATTCTGTGCTCTAATAGTTGCCATGGCTTAAAGAATGATGGGCATACATGCTCGAGTTGGGTCTAAACTAACTGAATTTGAATAAACACCGCTGTTATAAGAGATCAGAACCATCACTTTCTATTCGGTCTATCGGGCCGAAACTCGGCCAGGCTGTCGATAGTCCAGTGGAAATGACCCGTCTTTCAACCAGAACGCTAGTAGTGATTCGAGTCCAACCCTAGTATTTATTATATGCCTATGATTTTTAGCTTGGCTACCATCAAAATACTGAATAATTTGGGTACATTTACCTCGATGAAGGGCAATTTGTCAATCACTTGCAATAAAAACAACTCAACGCACGAATCAAAAATTTGAACAGGGTTTCACTATCTCTGGATGTCAACCCGAGTACGGCATTGACAACGGAATAAACAAACCACCGACGATAAATACAGGCTTAATCCTTGCTCTACCACTTACGTTGGAAAGTGTGTACAACGCTGATGGGTTTTCTGCGCCAATAGGCACTCAAAGCACACATGGCCCGAATTCACAAAGGTGGTACAAATTAAACCATGGTTTAAACCATGGACAAAAACCTTGGAGCGCCAAGTGTCGCATGGAATATTTCTTTACGAAATCAGTCATTTCGTCGATGAAATGATTATTTTGTAACTAGGCCTAAATGAACATTTTTTTTTTTTGTCCACGAAATGATAATTTCGTTAGCGAAACGGTCATTTTGTTGACAAAATGACTAATTTCGTAATGAAATATTCCGTGCGACACTTGGCGCTCCATATTTTTTGTCCATGGTTTAAACCATGGTTTCATTTGTACCACCTTCGTGAATTCAGGCCAAAGGGTTAACCAATACCGACGTGTCGTGCGCAGATCCCACTCATCCTCAGCTAGTTTATCATTCACTTTCGTCTGACATCGCTGGCGTCTCAAACTGTCAAAGGTTAGAAAGAGAAACTTGGCACTCTGTCTTGGCAAATCCATAGTACTGTCCATGACTAAGTATGGCCGGTAGCACATCTTGGCAGCGCAAGAGAGCACGTTGCTTCCATACTTCGAGGATCGTAAACTACTTTGCAGATATAATTTTTTTTGTTTAATCATGACTTTATTCAAGTTCAAGTAAGAGTGTGAGAATAACAAATATACAAAAGAACCAGGTCCACCGTTTCATTCAAAACGAATGGCAGGTTTAGACACGTACATGGGGATTCAAAACAAAAATATTAGAGTTTACATTATACACATAGATGACATCAGATATTACCGGTGATCAATCAATAAAAACAATCAATACATAATACTATTTCTGTGTTACAATAACAGCAGTGATGTAGTTATCATCCGCAGTATTAATACAATAATCCGCATTAAAATATAATATAATAAATTATACAAATACACATATAGACCTATATATGTGCATATACATACATATACACACATACATATATACAAAAAAAAAACCACATAAACCTTATTATCATCATCATCTCATCAAATCTTCACCAACGTTAATCTTTATTTGGCTCTGTGCCCCATACCCCTACCACATATTTTGATTATCAGAACCCATCTTATTTACAACTATCAATCTTTTTCAACCTAAAACCAAAAACTATAAATAAACATTTCTACATTTTTTTTCCATTACCCATTCACCCATAATATTACAGTGCATCAATACTAATCTCATCTCAACTTTCCAAACATATCATTTAACCTCAAATTCCTTTCCTTTCCCAACAAAAAAACAAAACAGAAAAATGCGAAATCCAAACCAGCCGCAGCGGCAGAATAAACTTTCACCCGCTATCCCCATCTCATACCTGCGGCTACCCTCCTCCTCCACCCCCCCCCCCCCCAGGGAAAAAAAAAAGAATCGACAGCCAATACCACATATAAACCGTAAATATCTGCGCCTGTATATTATACAAACAATAAATATCTATATCAATAATTATAACATACCTCAAACAGTATTCTACAATTATATCACATACATAACACATGATTACGAACATGTGTCTTACAGACCGGCAAACATATTCCTGTACTTCCACGTCGGCTTCATAGTGAGTGTGAATATTGCATAACTATTAAGTCATGGATCTAGGTGCCGTACCTCCCCCCAAGCTCTCTCTTTCCTGGCATAAAATATTGAAAAAGAAGAGAGTATGGCGAGTTTAGAGAGTGTCTGGAAAAATTCGTTTGGACGAATCTTTGAACCTGTTGTTCTCAGAATTTGCTTTAAACGGCTTTTGTTCCCCCGGTCTATTAGGCCCCTTGCCCCGACTTCTATCGCGTGGAATGACACTGAGTAGCCCTTATCCTGGATGTCCCGCACAATTGAATTATACTTTTCTACTTTTCTTTGATGTGCATCCTTGAGGTTCATTTCAAAAGGAACAGTTAGTTCAACAATCGTGATATCTTGTTCTTCCTTAAGGATAACTAAATCTGGGCGCAAACTTGTAGTGAGAATATGGGGAGGTATGGTGCCCCCGGCGATTGAATGCCCCTCTAAGTCAGTGTAAATCGTCCCGTTGGACAAATTTTCAAGAAATGCTTTATACATATACCTCAGCAGGTTGTTATGACGCCACTCGTATCTATCTAGAAAAACTGGGCAGTTTGAAAGTATATGATGCAAAGTGCCAGTGGTGCCCGGGCAGAAGACACATTTATCACTGAGGCGTTTACCCCAGGTGTGCAAGTTTGTGTAGGAGGGCAGAGAATCTATACACGCATTGATAATGAAACTATAAAGATCTGAATAGAGCAAGAATGACGGGGATTTCCCCAATCAGGAAAATCCCCGACATTATTAATTGTTCTTTTCAGATCTTTATGTATCTTTTATATCTGCAAAGTATTAATGTTTCTATTAGAAAAATGAAGACGCAAATCTATACTGTCATACTACTACTATTGACACGTACTTTAACTGACAGACTGTATTTTTTTACCAGTGTGTGTTTGTGTGTGTGTGTGTGTGGGTGTGTGTGGGTGTGTCGGTTTGTGTGCAAATAGTTAGTTGACACAATTTGAAACCCATGTACCTGACTGGACTTGCTTACCACTTCATTCCAGATTAAAACCCAGTAACTAGAACGTTGAAATTTTAATACCAGTTGATACCAGTTGGTTCTATTGGTTTATACTGGTTCTATTGCTCATGAATAAGCTATGCAAATTCTCTTCGTGAAAAAGATAAAATATTGTTAAATTTAACGTTTTTTATGATTTCAATAAACTCTGAAATATCTGAAATGTATTAGAAATTTATCTAACATTATTGCTACCATGTCTTAAACCATTACAACTAAATGACCTTATATAATGAATGATATATCCCTGCTACTAATTAGGTGTAGGATGTAGACTAAGCCTAGATGCACTTGTAGGTATAGGGTAGCTAGGATTTGATCTGGGGGGGGGGGGGGGGCGGTTAGTCTGCGAGGGAGCGAAGCGACCGAGCCCGAGCGAGGGGGGGGGGGGGGGAGGAGGGTGTGGGAGGGGGGTGTGCCCCCTCCCACGGTAAGAACTTTTTGCATTTTGATGTTGTAAATGGTGCAACTTGATACATGTTTTTTGCGCGTTTTATCGAATTGAAACAGTCCCACTTGTTTAAGGTAGCAATATATTTTCATGTCGATTATCATTGAACAATTTGGCTATAAAATATGGTATCATTAATTTTCAATAAATGTCTTGTATTAATTCTTTGCACTGAATATCATGAACGCGACTGAACTCAAGCGAGCGGAGCGTGGGGGGGGGGGGGAGGGTGTGGGAGGGGGTGTCCCCCCTTCCACGGTGAGAACTTTTTGCATTTTGATGTTGTAAAAATTGCAATTTGATGCATGTTTTGCGCGTTTTTCGACATGAAACAGTCCCATGCACTTGTTTATTAAAGGTAGCAGTATATTTTGATGTAGATTATTATTGAACAATTTGCCTATAAAATGGTATAATTTGAATACACTTCTTTTATTAATTCTTTTCACAGAATATCATGTACGCGACTGAACCCGAGCGAGCGGAGCGAGCGAGGGGGAGGGCGAGGGGGGGGGGGAGGGTGTGTCCCCCCTCCCACAGTGAGAGCTTTTTGCATTTTGATGTTGCAAATGGTGCAATTTGATGCATGTTTTTGCGTGTTTTAACGAGTTGAAACAGTCCCACTTGTTTAAGGTTGCAGTATATTTTAGTGTAGATTATTTTTGAACAATATGCCTATAAAGTGGTATCATTTAGATAAACTTCTTGTATTAATTCTTACTCTGAATATCATGAACGCGACTGAGCCCGAGCGAGCGGAGCGAGCGAGGGGGAAGGGGAGGGTGTGGATGGGGGTCCACGGTAAGAGCTTTTTGCATTTTGATGTTGCAAATGGTGCAATTTGATGCATGTTTTTGAGTGTTTTATCGACTTGATAGAGTCCCACTTGTTTAAGGTAGCAATATATTTTCATGTCGATTATTATTGAACAATGTGGCTATAAAATGGTATTATCTAAATAAACGTCTTGTATTAATTCATACACTGAATATCATGAACGCTCTCTGTTCATCAATCAAACAGAAAAAGCATGCACTCGAGGGGGTAGATAGGGGCATTTCCCCTCCCACACGAAGGTGATTTTGAATTTTCAGACCTGAAATTCAGCGATCTGGTGCAAATTTTTGGTGCAATACTTTTTCATCGAAGTGTTAAAATCACGGAATTTAGCTCTTATTCCGAATGTGCATCTTTGTGCATGTACAAAGTCTAGTGAGGTAGAGCTTAGGGGAAGGGGGAATCCCCCTCCCGCTCGGCGGAGCTTTTGCGTTTTTAGAATTGAAATAAAGCGATCTGGAGCACACATTTTGTGGAAAATTCGGAAATTGTCATTCCCAAAAATGTACTAAGTCTATAATGGGTAACAAGCAATGGAATGGTGCCAAGATACCTCTCCCATATTCAAGGGAGCCTTTTTTTTTTTTTTCAGTTTTAAGCTTTTAGAACTGAAATTCAACAATCTAGCGAACATTTGTTGGAATATCTGGAATTTGTCAATCAGAAGAGAAGTGTAGCAAGTCTGTTAAAGGAGATTCTGTATAATTTTCTGATTGTAGTTAAACGTTTTGGTGCACACATTTTGTGTCATATTTGGAAAACTGCTTATGTTCAAAGTGTAGCCACAGTCTACTTCTATGCATGGGGGGGGGGGGGGGGGGGAGGAGGAGGAGGAAGGGCGGGCGAGCAGGGAGAAGGCGTGGGCGAGTGTTATCTCCATCCTTCCAGTACGATGGAGCTTTTATTTCCCTTGTATACATGAGGGAACTTTGAGTTTTCGGAATATAAGTGATAAGTCTTGTGCACTCAAAATTATTCATAATTTTTTGTAAATCTAAAAAGTGTACTAAGGCTAGGGAAAGAGGCACAGAGGGGGAGGGTTTGGGACGGGGATACCCCCTCCCAAGCACGAGAGATTTTGCTTATTTTGAATTGAAATTCAACGATCTGGTGCACACTTTGAGTGAAATATTTAAAAAATATGATCTTATTTGATGAAAGGTTGAAAAGGGGACCCGCTTCATGTGCATGCATACAGTATACACGCATTTTTTTCCGCCTCCCAAATCCCCGGTCCAAATCTTAGGGGGGGGGGGGGGGGGGGGGCGACCGCCCCACCGCCCCCCCCCCCCCACCCCTTGGCTACGCCACTGATTTAAGACTAACTGTTGGAATTTTAAAGTCCTAGGATAGCCTGGCTTAGCACTAACAATGTATGCGCCATATATTACTTTCCTCGCTAAACAGAAACTTGGCACTCTGTCTTGGCAAATCCATACTACTGTCCATGACTAAGTATGGCCGGTAGCACATCTTGGCAGCGCAAGAGAGCACGTTGCTTCCATACTTCGAGGATCGTAAACTACTTTGCAGATATAAAAGATATATAAGGATTTGAATAGAGCAATTAAGAATGAAGGGGATTTCCCCGATCAGGAAAATCCCCGTCATTATTAATTGCTCTATTCAGATCTTTATATCTTTTATATCTGCAAAGTATTGTTGTTTCTATTAGAAAAATGAAACGCAAATCTACGTCATACTACTACTACTACTACTACTACTGCTACTACTACTATTATAGTAACTAGTGCTACTACTTAGTATTATACTCACTATGACAATTTAATCGGCAAGGCATCTTGGTTAAAAACACTACAAGGCGGAGGTTTGTAGATAGATTAAAGTCTCAGGTTGCAAGCCATTTTTACGGTTGGTGATGACCTTATGTCTGTCACGTCATTATTGACTAATATACGGTGATCATTAAACATCGTCTGTTCACAGAAACCCTAGTATCATTCTTACCTGAGCAATCCTGAAATGACTCGTAAGTGGAGGGATTGCGTAGGAATTTTGAAGTCCTAGGATATCTTTGTGAATACGCCTGGCTTAGCACTAACAATGTATGCGCCATATATTACTTTCATCGCCTTAATTAGGAGAATTTACAACTGGCTAAATAAGAAACAATGCATAGGAACAGGATCAGAAGAATTCACATCACATTCTGAAGAAAGTATTAGATGTTTTCTTTTGCCGTTGCAGTTACACTGCGACATTAAAGAATTGGAACAAGAAACACGTAAATTGTACGCTGAGAGTACACAATGTCATGGTTCCATATTGACCGATCATTGTTGACCACTTCAGCGCGCTGAGACGCGCTGAAATCGTGACTGACGCGAAGCGACGTGATGTTGACGAGAATGGGGTGCCCTGCCTCAAGACTGGCTTAAACATGAATACGGAGGGCGCTCTGACTGTTAATCATCAGACCGGTCCGTTCGATTTGTCCTTGACGCGGCCGCGGCGGCAGCAACACTTCTTGCAGCAACAACAACAGCACAAGCAACAGATGAGATTGATGAGGAAAATTCCGCCTGCGACAACAGAGAGAACGATCAGCCAGAACTGGCCTGAGCTGATGTCACCTACAGACGAACTGCAGCACGATTGGTCGTTGCAGCAACGCTCGGGGCACGTGTTGTTGGTGACCACGCAGACGTCGCTTACAAGCGGGCAGCAGTCCGTCGGGCAGGATTCGCTGGACTCCTTTTCGTCGCAACGCCCATCGCCGCAGAAAGCCGCATCAGCTGCAGATCTGAACAAGTGAAATCAAGTTATAATATATCAATCAAAAATATTCCTTGCAAAATTAGATGTTCTTACACATTCATTAGTTAATTGAATTAATCAACATAACAGTAGGCCACCTCTGCTCTCGCATTTATTAATACAGAAACAGATAAGCACAAATCTTAGAACAAAATCTTTGTATAAACACACACACGGACACACACATACATACTTACGATAGCCCTTCACGCTTCCTATTTGTGTGTGTGCTTGTATGTATTAATTTTTGAAGCAGATGATGTATCAGTTTACGGAAACAATTTAAACCAGTCGGCATTGTCTCTGACAAATAGTGATATATATATATATATATATATATATATATATATGAAGAGTTTGTTTGCAAAAACCGATAAGTCCATATTTGTCAAATGGAGATATTTGCGATTAAAGGTCAAGAAAAATAAAGAGAATAAGAAGAAAATTTTTCCTTCTTTTGACCATAACTTCAAAAATGTACCTTTATATGTAGTGACCAATATATCATTTCAAAGGTATTATTTTGTACTTTATGACAGAGACCGTACTTCAAAATCTTCAAGAATGGATTTATCGGTTTTTGCGAACAAACTCTTCATATATAGCTCACCCCAGATACCAATCTTTAAACAAAAGCAGGAACATTTAGCACCTACTGAATGTACCCCCTCTATGTTTTGTTTATGTTTTCTGCCTAAGAATAATCTGAGAAAATCTGAGCTTGAGAAAAATAGTACAAAATCCAAAATTTCTCACCCTTCCTCGACGGCTTCAAACTCGCAAACACCCTTGAAGCATTCCGTCCACTTGAAGCACGAGTCGGAAGTCAACCAGCGCCATCTCTCGTCGCATCTGTGCCAGTATTGAGAAAACAAAGAGCTAACTGATGAACTAGTGACCATGGGTTTGTGCCATGTTGCGTCATGGGAAAAAACAAGTACAGTCATTGAAAAAGTGGAGTCACATCCGAATGTTCACAGTTATAGTCATTCCGTATTTTGTTGTTTACATTTCCACAACGCCGTGTCACAATTTTAATAAGTAAACACTGGAGGGAAATTATTCGACATTTTCTATAAACCAAAATACCTTTTCATGAAGTAAGATAACTTCACGATTTTGATTGCACTTTTCGTTGAGTCACTTTTCCTCTCTTTGGGGTTTTCAAAGAAAATTATTGAAATGATCAAGCCTCACGAGTCACGTATGCAGAATTATATACCAAACCGTCAGCACAACGATTTATCATATCCTTATGATAATGCAGTAATACAGTATAGCATGAATCTAACTTATTTAGCGCCAAATCCACTCTATAATCGTATCCTAGGTCTATAGTAATGCAGATCATAGCAAAAGCCGTAACATCAGATAATTCAAACAGTGTAGTTCAATACCAAAAATGTTCCCCTGTAAGTGCACTATTCCAAATCTTCTGCTTCATGATAATGATTTTTTTTTTCATTTCTTATGCTCATGTAGACTTTGATTCATAATAGAGTAAAATCAGACGAATAGAACCATAAAAGCTTTTATCAAAATCGGTCGGGATACAATGAGAGAGTTGTGGAAGTTTCCATGTTTTATCCATGAAAAGAAAATTTAAAAAACCCGCATGCTTGAAGATAAGATGAAATCGTCATCTCTTCATACTCTCCGATCGCTTTGTCAAGATATTGCTATCATCATGTTTTTGGTATAGAGTCCAGCACGTGAAAGCTCGTTTTCACCTTAAAGTCGTACCTGATAGGATATTACGAGCGACAAGAATGCAAAAGTTTGGCGAGAAGAATATATTTGTTCTAATTGTCATGTCCAAAATACAAGGATAATTCAAGATTTGTGTATGTTCAAACAGATTGATGATAAGATCATTTCTGCGTATTTGAGTATATAATTACAATCAAAATCTTTGGGATCCAATAATTTTCGTACTTTATTTTGATATCCAACCTTTCTCCATAAAGCAACAGCCAGCAGACTTCAAAATATCGACATATACTTTGTATTTTGTATGTTTCCTTGTTTCATTTATTCTTTCTTTCTTTCTTTGTTTTGTTTTTTACACATGCTGGCGTCTATGCGATGAATCAAATGGAACGTTGAAAGGTTTGCAAATGATTACTAGTTTGTACTACAAGTCAAATCCAGAGGGGAGGGGGTGACAGATAATCATACCTTCTCCGTGCGTTCTTTTCTCCAGAGATTCCACCACAAGAGAACGCCCGACTCTCATCAGTAATCTCTGAAAAGGATTTCCTTTCTGGGTCACAGTCCCAGTTAACCACTTCCTGCAGTTTGTAGAAAAGAAACAAGTAATGATGATGATGATGATGATGATGATGATGATGATGATGATGATGATGATGATGATAATGATGATGATGAGATTGTAATAGTTCTTAAAATAATCATAAAAGTAATGATGTCATGATTACTAATGATTACATCACCCCTTCTGGGATACTGCTTCACTTCTATTGCATTATCGTTTCCTGTATCAGAAAGCTTTGTTATACTGACACCGGCATGAATAGTTACCCATTTTCACAGCTTGAGCCAAGAGGGACATTGCGGATTAGGTATCTTACTGTTTAACTGTAAGAATACAACGGTCTGGATTCGAACCAAGAACCCGACATTTCACCAAAGTGCTCCTATGTATACTGTGGGAAGCCTTGTTTTCGCTATCTATCCCTTCCCTTCGGTATCTAGTACGTACCAGTCAACCCTCTCTGTACCAGGGACTTTGGACAGCGTGTATGAAGCTATTGGGTTTTCTCTGTCAGTTGGGACTCGTAGGACACAAAGGGTTAAACCGAATCTTTTACCGACTGAAGGTTCACCGTCTTGTCCCGCAGTGCCGACAGGTGCTCGCGGATCCTTCCCACTCTGAATAGTTGTATAAGTAGGCGGTGTCTTACGTGCCAAATGGGCCAGTCATTGGGTTATATCATTACTAAGTATCATTTAACCAGTTAATTAGTTTAAGGGGATGATATAGCAATCAATATGATGGAGACGAGGATTGGAATTTTAACTTTTTGTGAGATATCAAAAAAAAAAAAACACTTATGAAAATTCGTACAGAGCTGAGCATGTTCCATTTTAAGAGGAATTCAAAGTTTATTTGATGAAAATCGTTTTTGGAATAGCTGAGACATCCAAAAACAAAGTAAAACAAAGTGATCATAATAAAAGGTGGGTCCCATCTTTTATTAGGATCGCTCTTTTTGGATATCTCGGCCATTTCAAAACCGATTCTCATCAAATAACCGTTGAAATCTTTTTGAAATTACATGCTCTTTCATAATTTATAAGAGGTTTCTCATCATCTCACAGAAAAATGACAGAAACCTGAGCTTAGGTCTCAACCCAAAACTATACAATCCTTTTTAAATAGATGAAGCGTCATAACTTTTGGAAAATAAAGCTTTCATTTAATCTAACGATGCAAACACAACATCCAGGAAAAAAAAAAACACGATCAAGAATTCAACGAAATCAATTCAACAAAAGCAATCCCGGGGGGGGGGGGGGGGGCATTTTATTGAGCATTTGGTCAGACATTTTTTTTTTTTCAACAAGCTGTAATAATCTACAGAAATCCTTTCATCTGATGATTGGCTAAGAGCAAATTTGTCAGAAAAAAAAAAAAATCTGACGAAACGTCTTATGAAATAACGCCAGCATCGTCAACAGCAACGACCAACATTCCAAACAAAAATGACAAACACCCCCACCCCTCCCCCACCCCTCCCTACCCAACCTCACCACTTTACCCCATCCCACCCCATTTCATATAGGCCTACCTCTGGACTTGCCCTTGTGGTTCCTTCGCAGCAAGCGTAGTAGTAGTGTTGGTTCGAGAATGATAACTCCGAGACTTGGCAAGTGCCACGGGCTGGCGGAGCGGCCAATAGCTGCGTCGCTCCATCAGCTGCGAGGCGCCGCGGGACGAGCAGGAGCACGTGTACGAAAGGAACGACGGCCACTCGCAGCATGACGAGATAACTTGGTCTGTTTTTCTTTGTCTAAAAATTATTCCGTGCACAAGTGTTGAAGTGCATACAATCAGACAAGCAAAACGTAGAGAGAGTGAGATATTCAAGATGAACGATTGACGATGGAAGTCGGAATTCACTATGTCTTACACATTCAAAATATGCGCGGTATAAATAGTCAAGATCTGGACGATTAAGGACAATTTGTGAACATAGGGGAAACTTTTATATGATACTTCCATGCTGACCAAAATGAAAATGCATCATCAGGGCAACAGGAAAAAGATAGTGACGAACAGTTTATCAAGCATGCCAACTTTCACTTTGGATGAACCAATAAGCACATGATGAAGTTTTGTTCGAGTTGGGTCGATGTTATTTTTTGGAGCAAAACTCCCGATGATTGGCTTTTAGCGGGTTTGTATTATGCAAAATCATATTCATTTATTCATTAATTCATCTATTCATTTGTTTATCTACATATCTTTGTAGACCTACCTATACGTGTTAAGTGTATGTGTGTGTGTGTGGGGGGGGGGGGTGTGCGTGTGTATGTGTGAGGAAGATGGCTTTAGCCCCCAGCAGCCCCCCCCCCCCCCCCTTGTTTAGGTCTAAGTACATTCGCATACCCACACATAAACTCAGTATTCATGCGTTGTATCAGTCAGTAGTCGGCTAGTTTCCACGATTTACCAATATTTTACCAACACATAGTAGAACATAATGCAAACATAATATGCTAAATAACAAGACGTCTTTCCCATTCGTGTATACATAGTCATACATGTGTGTATATCCATACAGCAACGTATGGGCGTCTGTTTTAACGAGATTTCGTTAAAGCATTGAGAATTCTCACTTTTCCCCGAGTATCTCGTTATGACGAGGTTCGCCTGAAACTGTACGTCCTTCGTATGTAAAGAATATCTGCAACAGCTTACTAATACATTCTACAGATGCGACATAAATATGTTCAGCAATTTTATAATTTATCGAGTTAATAAAATCAAGAGAAAACAATGTTGTCTGCACACATCACTGTAATCTTTACTCATGAATATGTCTCTCACACGCTCCTAGCCCATAGATCACAAAACGATGCTAGCAAACGGAGATCTACGCATGATGCCTGACGACAACAAGCACGATTTAATTTTTCACTCACATGATTTTTTTGTATGGATAGAAAGACACGCACGACTGAATATCAAATTCACAGTCTAGAAAACAGCAATAAATACATCATATCCATGATAGCAAACTCGTATAAAATACAATGATATGAATTTTCTTGATTGATACAGAGAAATCAGGTGAAGACTAGAAGACTATAAACAATGCACTAATGAGAGACTCACAATCCGATCGCCACTAAAGATAAATTCAAGCTGATAAATTCCCCCACAAATTCAAGGTGACGCTTGTAATAAAAACACACGCTGTCCTGCAACGATATAAAATACTGCAATCCCTCATCAGCGCCACCTTAAGAACCGAGCGATATAAAGGAATTAATTCTTTTGATTTAAAAGAAAAAAAAAGTTTACTCATACTGTCATGAATACCCACTGGTATAATGAAAGTTTCATAGTCAAATTCCTGTTACACAAAGCACTGCAAAATAAAACTTTTATCAACCAAGACCATTAATAAGAAAGCAGTTTAGATCACCATCTTCAAAGACATCACGTCATAGTACTGAGTTTAAAAAGTGTGACCACACAATGCCCCCATACCAGGATTACCGACCTTTATGAATATGATACAGGTTCTAGGATTGACTCTCTATTCATATCAACGGTGCAGTTATCTTAATTAATTATCCACTCATCGATTCACACATTTGCTTAATTATATATTCATTAAATCAATTAATCATTTATTTCTCAATCATGTTCATCAATATACTTACTATCAATCAATCTATCTATTCATGACGTATGTACGTCAGTATATGAAGAGTTTGTTTGCAAAAACCGATAAGTCCATTTTTGAAGATTTTGAAGTAAGATCTCTGTTATAAGGTACAAAATAATATCTTTTCAATGATATATTGGTCACTGCATATAAAGGTACATTTTTGAAGTTATGGTCTAAAGAAGCAAAAAAAAATCTTATTATTCTCTTTATTTTTTTGGACCTTTAATCGCAAATATCTCCATTTGGCAAATATGGACTTATCGGTTTTTGCAAACAAAATTCTTCATATGTTCATTTCTTTCTTTATCTGTTATCATAGAAATCCACAGAACAACAAGTCGGCTTTACACTTTTGTTCCTGCAACAATAATAACAACAACAAAGCCCTGGTTAATGCGTCACTTCTGTTCTCTGTTTTTTCTCATTTTCTAACCAGAAGAAAGACACAAACAAACCAACAAATGGAAAAAAGGGCGCCATAAAAGCAAGAAGAATTCATCACTCCAACGCACAATGCTAATGCAATATTAGGTCCAAAACGTTGTAAACGGCTAGTGTTTCAATTTGACATATTACGTGTACTTGTATAAAGCATCTTGGTTACAATGTAAAATCATGGTTCTACCAAGGAGGTTTAAGAGTTGGAGTTCCAACTGGCTGTAATTATTTAAACAGTTGCCAGATTTCTATTGATGTACAAAAGAATTTCACAGGTGCATTTGTGCCTTTGATGATCGATGTTCGAAGCCGCCGTCTTGCTGAGCAATCTGAAAAATCATTTTGAACGTTAACATAATATTGGCCATATTTTGCTTATTTATTTATTAAATGAAATGAAATTTCACTTAATGATAAAGCATGTAAAACAAAAGTCAATCCCGTGCAAAAATTTGTTCAGAAGTGTAACTCAGAGCTGTATCATGTGAAAATGTTTAAAACTGTACCATCCTGGAAAGCCGGTTTTATCACTTTTCCACTTAATTCCGACAAATAAAACTAGCATGGAATAATCTTCAAGTATAATTCTTTATTGATAGATATATCAGATTAGTGCCCGGGTATGCCCAGTCGAGTAATTTTCATCTTTATTTCAGCATGTTTTGCGCAATTTCTATTCGCACATCCTCGTGTCTGTACCACCTATATTTTATAAGAAGGGATAGCGAAAAGTAATTACCATCACAAAGACATATCTTCCTTAGAAAGTGGCTGGTGATTATGCAATGAGACACGAGTCAATTGTCTTACTATCTGCGTAGCAGATCCTGTTTGGCACATGCTTCAAATATTTTTGAGCGGCGGCGTCGAACATCTAGTAAAGGAAATAAGACGGTTGTGACTCCATTCTCTTGAACCTCCTTGGTTCTACTGAGTACCGCCTGTACATGGTATCTATGGATTGTGGTCTTTTGCATCTCAGAAGAAATGCTCTGCTGGAGAAATCGATATGAAACTTGTAGAGTACAGGCTAAAAACCTTCAAAATCGTGCGAGGAAACATTTTGTCTGCAGAGAAGTCTTTTATATTGAACTTCATTTTCATGAAAATGCATTGAGAACTCATGATTTTTACTTTGGGCTCAAAGTATGATGTCTTCAAAATCTGGAAGACAAAACTCATCTGTTGGATAAGAAAGAGAAAGAAAGAAAGACAGATGAGAAAATGCCAACTTCACTGCAACCTCTTAAATCAATGTCATGTTTGTATCCATTACTTGGTAAGTCTTACAGTAAATGGGATAAATGTTTCTTGGGTACTCATTAGCCGTGGCCACACTGGCAAAATATCGGGAAGTTTGGGGTGGGGGAAATATCCCTAATTTGAGTGGAAAGTTATGCGGGAAGTTTTGCAGGAAGTTTGCAGTCACGCTGGCAAAACTTTGGGATCTTAAAAATTGCAATCTTAAACTTCTTGATCTTTTGCCTGTGTGACTAGGGATAATGAGTCTCTTTCAATGACAAGAAACTCTTTCATCTCTTTGTGGATAAAACTGACAAACATTGTTACTTTGGAATTCTGCTCATTTGAAGGAATTACACATACAATACTGTTGTTTAGCTAAAAAAGACAAATACAAATACGTATTAAAGTAGATGTACAGTGGTACATAAAGAAAGATATATCAAGGCACTCTCTACTATGATGCTTAACAAGTTAAGATGTATTAAAAATTTTTAAATGTATTTCTTGCATTAATTAACTCTTGGTGCAGTGGATGGTATCTTCAAGGTGACAGAGTCGTAAGCAAGGTGATAACTTGATTCTGCTGTCTTAGGTTGTCTAGTGCTTTTTTGTTTCTCATGTACATTTGGCTAACTGGATGGTATCTTCAACATGACAAACTTGTATTCAAGGTGGTGACATCTTTATTTTTCTTCTCACAAATACGAAAAAAGGGCTTTTGAATATGCCATAAATATCATATGAAAGAACTTTCTCTTACTTACACGAGGTGTATTTCATAAGGAGTATATTCAAGGTAAAAAACTGGACGGCACCCAAGTATTTCGACAAAGGACCCTGACATGCTGATTAAAAGAACATGGAAAATACTATTAAAACACCTATTCAGCCTCTACAATAATTCTGAAAGAAAATCATGCAGCACTTAACCTCCTTCACGGTATGTCACAATGGGCTGCATGATCTAGTGATGTCATAACGAATATGTCAAATTACTTAATGCTCATCCTCTCATCTTGAAATTGTCCTGAATCATGACAATATCATGTTGCGAAGCATCGGCATATGGGTATACCATAGTCAACTACATTGTACATGTATTACAGCTGACATTTTACTTTATACTTACAGCATCCAAAAAAAAAGTCAATATTCAAGCCAAGAGTACTGACATCCACAGCGTTGCTTCAAGACGGAACATCAATTGATACATTTGTCATATATCTAAACTCAGAGATTGCATGACTTTAAAACATGGTCTATTCCTTGGCGATGTGTTCTCAGGTTTGTCTTTTGCCCTAAACCCGTCCTATTCTTACCTACCACACATTCAACATTTGCTGCCAAAAATAAATGCATATACACATTGGATGACACGGTATTTTGCAGTTGCGATCAAACTGACCAAATGCTACATCAGTAAAGTAACAGAAAAAAAGATATGAAAAAGAAGAACCCAACACAACTAATAACATCCTGTGGAAAAAAAAAACACCCCCCCCCCACACCTACCTACCACACATTCAACATTTGCTGCCAAAAATAAATGCATATACACATTGGATGACACAGTATTTTGCAGTTGCGATCAAACTGACCAAATGCTACATCAGTAAAGTAACAGAAAAAAAGATATGAAAAAGAAGAACCCAACACAACTAATAACATCCTGTGGAAAAAAAAAACACCCCCCCCCCAAAAAAAAAAAAAAACCCAATTAACATACTGTCCTTGAAACATTTTGTCACAGTCAATATTGATATGATTGTGCGGGAGTAACTGCCATAAATGGTAGTTTTTATTTCCCTACACTTTTCATCTCTGCAAGGGTAATTTCCACTCGGAACACAATAGATCAAAATTGTAAAGTTACTTGTAAATGATTTCCTATAGGCTCTACTAATTTTCCCCAAAGGAAACAGACATATTTTGTTTTCATATTCAGAAGGTCAGTTTCACTATAACACTTCCTAACAATAAGATGGAGTCCACACTCTTTTTAAAAATGTGGCTCTATCATTATTATCATTGTTATTGTTATCATTATCATTATCATTATTATCATTATTATTATTACTACTACTACTATTACTATAATCATCATCATCATCATTACTATTATTATCATTACCATAAATATTATTATTACTACTACTACTACTACTACTATTATTATTATTATTATCATTATTATTATTATTATCATTATTATTATTATTATTATTACTATCATCATCATCATTAGTAGTATCATCATAGTTGTGGCCAATATCATAAAATTGTAATTTGTTTTCATTTAATGTGTTTTCAATTTCACATGGAAGCAGTGGAGCAACTTTGGTCAAACAACTTCATGTTGAGTGCATAAATTTGTTTTTAGGTGCGCAAATCAATGGTCACAAGTACAAATTTGGAAGAAAGCATTCAATTTTGTGCTTGGGCATGAATTTCCAAATTTGGGCATTCAAATTAGGGCAATGGGCAGGATAAGCACTTCAAAGCACTTTCAATTTCATTTCTGAGTGATTGATTTCCACGAGTGGGAATTCAATTTCATAATATACATATATAAACAAGAGTGGTTTTGTTCAGTTAATCACGGAATGCCACTTGTACATTTTATATAAAAATTCATCATGATCAGCATTTCCTCAATTGAACATCCAGATTTTTTCTTTTGCTCAACATTTTATGTGAACTGCAATATAATTCTTTCTTTTTCATCATAATCATCACTTTTTTTTATAAAATCTTTACTTTACATCTTTATTTTCATTATGATCATCATATTGACCTTATAATCTTTATTAAGATCTTTATTATGATCATATTGTTTTTGTGAGCTTCACTTTACATAATCATTTTCATCGTGTGTGATTCACATACTAGATGCTTTTAACATTCAATTTAGAATACAGTAGTAATGTACTTTTATATGGACATTATACCGGTTTAATCTGAATGCTTGTTTTATGAATTTGTTTTTCCATATGCGAATTTGAATATTGGGAATGAGCTGGGGACAAGTTGCTACATAGTTGAATAACCATTGCAAAAAATGTATGCACATTTAATAAACTAGAAAGCGTATTAAATGCATAATTAGTTGCTGCATGAGTTGATTTGAATGACAAAAACAATTCTGAATGATGACATTTCAATGCCTGAGCTTATTCGACAAAAAGTGAATGCTTGTAATAGAAAATTGAATGACAAAACAATGAAATTGGCCACGAAAATCTATATTGCCATTGCTACTAAAATTTGTATTACTACTCTAATACTGATAATAATAATGATGATAATATTGATAATAATGATGATGATGATAATGATAATAATAATAATAATAATAATAATAACAATAATGATAAATTATGAAAAATGACAACAATGATAATAATAAAATTAATATTCATCATCATCATCATCATAAAGACTATAACTACAATCGTTATTATCATAGCATCACTATGAAATCCAACAAGCAGAAAATGTGAACTCTGGACTTCTGATCTTTAGATTTCCTAAAATAATTACCACTATCATTCTAATCATTATCAATTCATCCTCAATTCTGTGCATTTTACAACCCTGTGGTCAGCCTCTTCTGGTGTAAATCAAAAGTAGGGCAGACATTATTACATGAAAAATGGCAGTTTCTGCTTTTTGTTTTTGTTTTTTTTTACATCAGAATGGCATAATTATCCTAGGGAAGATATTTCCTTCCTCGTGGGATTACAAGAAAAAAAAAAAGCAGTCCGGAAGCTCTCTTCCTCCCTTCAGGCAGGAAGAGTGAGAATGTTGTAACCACCATGTGACACCTACTGGCATTCCTGTTAGCCCCGCAAGGTATTACTACGTTAATACGTAAGTCACCCATACAGTCATGTCTTGAAGTTTCCATTATCACCCCACCTTTTTTTTTCTGTCTAATATTGCCATGCAATGCTCATGAAATAGCTTATTGATGACTTTTTGCCACATGCATAATACTTTTTGCATTCATTACGCAAACCCTGAAACTGCAGAATTTGATATTATACTCGAGACTCACCTGACCATAATATTGCCAAAAATCTTATGCTATTGCCCTATCAAATTATGTACTTACTTGTAGTATGCCATCTGCCAAGTACGATGAACTTATTTATGTCAAACACTTCTTGAGTTGGTGTATAAATAGGAACATTTCAGAATAAGACCTATACTGTAAACTATTATTGATTTAGATAGTAGTTTGCTAAAATTGAATGTTGAAGTTTTGCAACAAAATGACATTGAATATCAATTGCTATTTCTTGCATTGTGGCAAAAATGTTTGTCATGTTTTGTTTCAATGCTACTTCTTGTGGGGGCGGGGTCTTCTGGAAAATGAACCCATTTTTTGAAGTACAGTGTATGATTATTAAAGACAAGACTTTGCCAAAAGTCTCAATAAAGAATCTATTATCCAGCCACACATGAGCACTTTACAGTAGTGATCATGATGTGATAACTCTATATATTTGTAAAGTTATTGCTCAAAGGAAAAAATTATTGCAATTTGACCTTAACTGCCAAACAAAACCTTTCTGCAGTTGTACCATACAAAGAAACTGATGACTGATAGATATCAATTTCCAGTTGGAAATATCCATCCCAAAAAGAAAGAAAAAAAAAAAGAAGCAAAAGAGACAAAATAATAAAAACAAAAATGGCTGGACAATGTGAAAATATGTTTCTTCTAGTATCTTCCTGGTGATGAGAATGAACAAAAAGGGAAGTCTCCCTAAACACATTATGTGAATTCAACAACACAGAGGGATCAGTGAAATATTCATTGGGAGTCTGAGGTGTATCCCAGGATCTGTTCAAAAGCTATGAATTTTGTACATAGACTAGTGCTCAATGCCATCTGCTGTCCTCTCTGGCTGAGAATGCTATGACAAGTCTTGATGTCACAAGAGTATGGCAATACAGTGCACTCCCATTATAACGAACACGGTTATAACAAAATTCTAGTATACAACGAAGTAAAAATTCAGGCCGCAACATTATCTGGTCTATGTATTCTTATTGTTTATTTGTTCGGTTATAACAAAATTTTGATAAACGTAGAAAACTGCCGGTCCTGAGGACTTCGTCATAACGGGAGTCCACTGTAGTATAAAAAAAATATTGAAGGAATTTCACAAAACTTCATTTTTCTGCATCATTGAAGAAGAACTTGACCATACTTCTTCAGAAGGAATGGAGAATAGTATGACCTTGGCATGTCACAGCAAAAGGGCAGAAAAAATGTGCACTTTTCATACATAGACAGGTTTGTGTGAAATATGAATGGTTGTTACAGTTTGTAAAAGATATATCAGGTAGTAATTAGAAAAATCATCTCTTCAAAAATTGTCATACCAAAGAAAACTCTGCACATATGACAGGCAACCAAGAAGGACACATAAACATCATAATGTTTTTCTATGAAAAATCAGCAAATACTTGCAAGAATATCTAGCTGATAAAAAAGTATGTTCACATGTGCTTTGCTGCAATGACGTGGAGCACAGCGATGATTCTTATTGCTCGATTTTTGGTCCTGGACTTTAAGGTGAGCTGGACGTGTTTGACGGTGGATGGAAGGAAGGTCAGAGGTTACAGTTCTGCACGTCAAGTCCGCCAGTCCTCTGAGTGACCATATTGACCACTTGTAGGTTGCCTGATGGGTTGAGGGCGGTCAAGAACTGGCCAATGCAGCCTTGGAAGCCCGACGAAAAGAAGCCATTGGTCAGCTCAGTGATGTCATCTGGATGACCACCTGTGGTTTCAAGAGAAAAAAAGAAAATCAATTAATTTGCTATATTTGCCTTCCAGCAGACATCAAGGTTTGCTTTGTTTTCCACCTTGTTGAAAATCTACTTACAATTATAACAGTTAAATTTGTTAAATAGAAATGGAAAGAATTAGTGATGAAAAAAAAAATAAGTACACATGTACATACAGCTAAAAACATGTACAGGCATTGTAAATATAGAAATTTTTGTAGTACATTAATTTTTGCATATTTTGTGCTATTTCTGGCTAGCAGGAATTCTAAAGCCCACGAAACTATCTTCACAATTTTCTCTGCACATTGTGAATGGGTTCATGACGCAAATCTCTCGTTTGAAGAGGCTACACCCCCCCGTAAATAATGCCAGTGTATATCTTGGCAATCAATGACTTAAAAACCAAAGATATAAAACACCTGTTTCTTGACCCTGGCCTAATCTAAGCATCAGTCATCGCCACTGCGCCACAGGGGGGGGGGGGGGGGGGCACTGCGAGAGGAGGAGATTGTTTTGGTTTTGGCATGGGCTATGTAGCTCCATATGGTGCGTGCGTGTGTATGTGTGTGTGTGTGTGAGTGTAGACATTCAGCGTATGCAGACAGAGCATGCCTGTACTGCAGCCCGCCTCCCCAACTCATCCACGGCTTGTACTTTATCCCCAACAGTGAGCAGCACCGGCAAACTGGCAATGCTCTCCTTCTTTTTCCTGTATTTTCGTTATTTACGGGTCAATTTTTTTTTGTTCGAAATGTAAAATGGATGACCATAGAATTTCTCAATAGAATATAAAATTGAAAACTTTAGAAAGGATAGAGAAAATTGAGTTCACTTTGAATGGTGTGCCACAGGCAGATATCCTTATCATGCTCTTACGTAATACGACAGCTGCTGGAGTCATCAAACCCTGGCTTGGCCTCCAGGTTTGTCACGCCTGAGCAGAAAGTTTATTTGCAATGGACGAATACTTCGACTCCCAACTCCCAAACGAAAAATCTTTAATGCTGTATAGCACCCCACTTTCTTCGTGGAAGTTGGGGTCTCGCCTCAAACGAGGGATTGACGGCATGTGACAATTGCGTAGCGCGAATTCAACAACCCGCAAATATGCTTTTGAGCCGCTCAGCGCAAAAACGTAATCATGCAAAAATATGAACATTACAGTGTACATCTGTCTATTGATCTCTCTCCCCCCCCCCATCTCTCAATCTATACAAATATATGATATAAAAAGAGAGAAAGGGGAGAGAAGGATATATGCGTGTATGTGTGTGTGTGTGTGTGTGTGCATGTGTGTGTGATAATGAGTGTGTATATATCTATAAGCAATGTATATACTAAACACACACATAAATGCACATTATCACTACAGTGCTTGAGAATGAGAAGAAACAAACTTCATACTATTCACTCACCCAGATACACTGGTAGGTCAAAAGTGGTGAGTCCAGACTGAGTCCCGGGGCTGGATCCTGTCACTGTCTGTGTTCGGCTTGGGCTCAGTGACTGGACCGTCATTGTGGCTTGGGTTCCCGCCCTGTGTGGTCCAAAAGAAAAATTGTTACATGAGAGTGAAAAAAAAAAGACAATATGGTGTGCATACTGCCAAGTTTCATTCCTTCAGGTGTCCCTGATTTTAAACAAGTTGAGATCAACTCAGCCAGACTGGTTATCTTATTTTTACCTCCGCCAAGGGAGGAGGTTATGTTTTCATTACCGTTTGTTAGTTTGTTTGTTTGTTTGTTTGTCCATGTGCAAAATAACTCAAAATGTTGTGCACAAATTTGAATGAAACTTGCAGGAAAGGTTGAGAATGACACAAGGAATGAATGATTAAATTTTGGTTGTGATCCAGAAAATCTTCATGTATTTATGAAGGATTTTCGATATTTTGGCAGGTAGGTTTTCGGTGAACTTGGGAGTTCAAGCTGTACATTTTTTAGATTTTCATATGCGCACTGAAGTGCGTGCTCTAATTACTGCTAGGGTGAGGCGTGCTGCACAGCTGAGGGATTATGATGTGACAAAGGCTTCCATATTGAGAAGTTGGGCAATTTTTCAGCATGCATATGTATGGAAGGATATCACTGATCTTTATGGAAGAGCAAGATCATCGGTGGAAAGTAGCTGCTTGGCAGAGGTCTGCACTCTCAGAGTGCTCTTCTAGTTTTTTGATAACATCATCAGGTAGTGTTTTCTGAATGACTAGACATGGGCAGCAGGCACTCCCATGTGTGGGAGAAATAATTTCTTTGTCTACACTAAGTCTTCCTTTCTCTTGAAGAACAAGGCAAAAGACCTGTGTCGAGGTGCGTTTCACACTCGATTTGGAAAATGACTGGATGATACCAATAGCTTACTGTAAAAGTGGACATTTTCGCGCTGTTGAAATTTTCATGCAATAAGAAATTAGCGCAAAAACAAAAGCACGCAAATATTTTCACTTGCCATATGTTTCAGTAGTTGATGTCTTGATTCCGCATAATCAAAAGCATGTAAATACTCATCTTACCTGTCCAAGCGCAAAAAAAACAAGGCAAGTGCCAAATTGTGTCTCGCCCATTCGCGTACAAGGAATTAATATCTTTTATAACTCCCAGAAGTTAATTGACCTGCTCATGACCTTTGACCTTGTGGTAACCTTCAACACCCCAAGGGACATTTACCATCCAAGTTTGGTCACAAACGGACAAAGGGATCAAAAGTAATGAGCCACAATCGAAATGCGCCATAAAAACTTAACATTGGGTCCTAAAAATTTGTTGACCCCTTTCTGTGATCTTTGACCTGGTGATGACCTTTAACTCCCCAAGGGACATCTACCGTCCAAGTTTGGTCACAAACGGATATAGGGATTAAAAGTTATGAGCCACAATCAAAACGCGCCCTAAAAACATAACATTGGGCCCTAAAAGTTTGTTGACCCCTGTCTGTGACCTTTGACCTTGTGACGACTTTCACCTCCCCAAGGGAAATCTTCCATCCAAGTTTGGTCACAAACGGACAAAGAGATCAAAAGTTATGAGCCATAAATGAAATGCGCCCTAAAAACTTAACATTGGGCCCTAAAAGTTCGTTGACCCCTGTCTGTGACCTTTGACCTTGTGGTAACCTTCAACTTCCCAAGAGACATCTACCATCACCCAAGTTTGATTGCCATTGTAGCAACATGTGCTGAGTTACGTGTGATAAGAGTCTTGCAAGTAAACTTTAACGTATGACCTCAAATGACCTATGACCTTATCCTGTGACCTCCAACGGCACCATAATATGAAGGTACCCCCAGTGCATCTATGACCCAAGTTAGGTTGTAATCCAAGCAACTTATGTGAAGTTATTTGTCAAAAGAGAGTCTTGCAGGTAAACTTTAACGTAGAAAAGAGTCTTGCACATACTCTATAATATGACCTCAAATGACCTTTGACATCATCACATGACCTCCGACAACACCATAACATGAAGATACCCCTAGCTGCTTCTATCACCCAAGTGTGGCTGCCATTGCTGTAACAGTTGCCAAGTTATGCATCATAAGAGAGTCTTGCAGGTAAACTTTAACATTTGTGACGGATGACGGACGGACGACGGACGGACGACGGACGGACGCCATTTGGATCCCTTAGTCTCGCCTTCACCTCCGGTGGGCGAGACAAAATAAAATTACTCACGCAAAATCATCCGCTTTTACAGTATGATTTGCCTATGTTACTTGATACTGTACAGAAATGCTATTTACACTGTACTAGAAGGACATTACAAAATAGAAAAGGTCATAACAAGAAAACAGAACAGAAAGTTTTTAAAAAAAAATCTAGTTGATCCTGACCTGTTGACGTCCACGCTGTACCACAGGCCACTCGAAATCTCGATGTCGTCGACCTCCAGGAGGCCCAGCCCACTGCCGAGGTTGAAGAGAAGCGTCAGGCGTTGGCCCTGAATTCCCAGGGCCATGAAGTCACTGTGAACTGATTCTCCGTGCCAGAGCAAGAGCGCATCCTCCGAGGCATCCAAGGGACGCAAAACGATGCGGAACACGTTGGAGGAGAAGACGCTGGGGGGGGGGGGGGGGAGGGGAGGAGGAAATTCATGTAAACCAACCTAGTTAGATCTATCAGTAGCAGATATAAACATGGCAACAATGAAGTGACCTTGAAATGTATTGCAATCCATTCCATATTTTTTTTTCCCCAGTGACACACAAATGACAAAATTGAAATAAAAAGAAATGAAATGATATACATATCTCCCTCTAATCAAATCAATTACAGAGTAGTGACATATGAATGGCATGATGATAATAGCAAAAAGACGTGAAATGTACCACTATCCATGTATTGATAACTCGTAAAATAAATGTACCACTAGTGGGTAGTAATAAACCTCAATATCATTACTGTTCATCAATATCCTCTACATTATTTATCAATTTTTCTTCAAATATATGTGCAAGTAACCATATCTATGCAAAACTCCTGTCTCACTTTACAAATGCCAAAAAGGTCATAGCTATACAAGCCTGTCTCACTTTACAAATGCAAAAAGGTCATAGCTGTACAATCCTGTCTCATTTTACAAATGCAAAAAGGTCATCACTGCAAATATAAAGAAATTGCAGTCTCACCTTGCAAGAACTTCCCTGCCGAAGGAAAGATAGCTTCTACCACTGAACATTGGTATGCTGTATGATGCAACTGTGTAAAAAAAAACAACAGAGGGAAATGAGTCTTTGCTTTTAAAACACTGTTTGCCTGAGGTAACAAATTGGCTAACTCATCAAAGGGTGTATAAAGATCACTTGTCAATCATGTGGCTTTGATTGAAAGAGCAAATTCAAAAAAAAAAAAAAAAAAATTGCTGAAGTTTCATCAATCGACATTTCTTATCATAAGACAGTCAGGGAATATCAACGTTTGACATGATTTCACCAAACAGTAATATCAGTTGTGACCATACACAGGAACCAGGAATGGGAAGGGGGGGGGGGGGAGAGGGGTAACAGAGATTGTTCCTGTCAAAGTGAGAGTTGACCCTTGACCCAATCACTAGCACTATCCTTGACCACCCCCCCACTTCAATAAGTTAGTCAAAATAGGACATTTAATGAAGGTTTTAATACAGTTCAGTTGAAGACCTGTGAGGTGATAACGTCATCACCTTCGCCAGCTTTAATAGTAATTGCAATATCACTAATTGGTGAAAACACGGGAAAACTTTAGAATTTCTTGCAACAAGCACATTCTGTATTTAAAAAACAAGGCAAGTGCCATAATGTGTCTCGCCCATTCGCGTACAAGAAATTGTACGCGAATGGGATATAACGCATAAAAAAACTAGAAATGTCGCTATGGCGACTGATGCCTCCGCAATAATGCATGATTCTCCCAATAGGTGTATAGTACAATGTCTTCACAATGTGTGATGACAGTTTCACATAACTGGCAAAATATTGAATTGACAGGTTTGTCAGAAATATCTTGAATGTTCACTTTCCTTGAACTGGGTTTGCTATAATTGTCTAAAGAGTGCACACACAAATATTTAGGGAATTGAGAATTTTTACTTGACCTCTGACAGACCCTTTTATAAGTTTATGCATTGAGTAATTTCTAAGGTATGAAGAAAGAGTGTAATTACAGTACAAAATAGATTTTTTGGGGGGCATTGAAAAATGGCCTTTGACCCTTAACCTTTGACCTTTGACCTTCTGGTTGGAAATTTCCCGGAGAATCTCCATTAAGTAATGAATGTATATATTAAGTTTTTAAACTAATAATGCAAGCATAGCATATACTAGTATACGAGGGAGATATCATAGTAAAATTTTGAGGAGTTGATCTTGACCTTTGACCTACTATTGACCCATGACCCCTAAATTCCCATGATAATCCCTGCCAGTCAGTACATGCGTATGTATCAAGTTCCATGAAGATACATTGAACCATTCGCGAGAAAAGTGATATTGCAACATTTTCACCTAACCTTTGACCTTTTAACCTTTGACTTTATGACATGAAACTCTCTCTGGAGAATCTTTACGCAGTAGTACATGTCTACACTAAGTTTCTAGAAAATACCTTTGGTCATTGCATAGACATGGGGGAAATAGCAACATTTTTAGCATTTGACCTTGACCTTTTGACCTTTGACCTCTTGCCAATGTCACTAAAATCTGCTCAACTAATTGTCTCATCATACATCATCCTTGGACCAAGATTGGTGAAAGCTGCTTCATCCAGTTTTGAGTTATCACGTAAACAGATAAATTTTAGGATTTGACCTTGATCTTTGACCTTTAACCTCCGTCCGATTTTACTAAAAACTAATCAAGTAATTGCCCCATCATACATCATCCTCCAACAAAGTTTGGTGAAATTTGCTCGATCCAGTCTTGAGTTATGGCGTAAACGGATACAATTTCATGATTTGACCTTGACCTTTGACCTTTGGCTGATTTCACCCAAAATCTAGTAAAATAATTGCCCTATCATACTTCATACTTGGACCAAGTTTGGTAAAATTCCAAAAAATATTACTCAAGTTATCGCGTAAACGAAAGCGGACGGATGCACGGACATACGTACGGACGTACGTACGGACGGACGGACAACCCGAAAACATAATGCCTCCGGCACCACTTCCTGGCGGAGGCATAAAAAGAGATATAACAGATAAAAAGAGATATAAAAGGGTAAAAATCTATGCAGAGCTGCCAACCTTTGGAAGCACAAATTAGTACTCAGCAGCTCCAAAATTCGTATTTTTCCACCAAAATTCATCTTTTTCCACCAAAATTCATATTTTTTCAATCTCCCTCTTTTTGCTATTTTGAATTAGACTCGTCGACTTATGAGGCCTACAGGCTCTAAACATAACATTATGACACATGCTGAAGCATCGAGCTGGTCACCAGCACGATAAAGATGCCAAACTACGCAATGTTCAGCGTTGATTGATTGCTTTCTCGCAATGAATGTGTACAAGTGCAAGTATGTACCTCCAAAAACTTGCGGGCTGATTATGGAAGCTTCCACTATCTAGCAGGGGACGGGGAATGCTTTTATCTTCTCAAGAGAGCTTCTGTGTGAGCCGATGCAAAACTCTGTTCTGTGTTGCCAATTATTGTTCACTATTAAAACATAATCGTGCGTTGTTTTTAGGCTTTTTTCATTTTATTCGATTTTAAACATCAGTATATTCCGAAGTATTCCAATTCCTTTTCCCCCGACTGGAATAAGAAAGTCTGCTATAACGATGATCGCAAAATGCCGCGCTGTGTGTGGAAGCGCCGATGTGCAAACACGTGGCTTCACTTTCAAGTTTAAAGGAATGTGCCATGTGCTCCTGCCTATAAGAGGTTACTGCAAGTTCGATGGATCGAATGCGCCATAGCTGAGCTGAGCTGAATGGCTTGTTTAGGTCAACATGCAGTTTACGTTCGATACGAAGAAATCATTACGTCTTTCATGAGGGAAAAACACACAAAACAAACAAACAAAATACACCCACAGACGAATGTTGATAGCCAAAACTTTGAAAAGTAATAAGCAGTTTTGATGAGCGTGAACTGAAATTAATTGTCATTACACATTGTATTAAATTTGCTGTCTAACCAGGTGATGACTGCATCTCGTTGGACCTACTAGTGGTGAATTTGTCTAGGCATACGAGACCTTTCATGCATTTCTGTGATTGCATTTTTAATTGACTGAATAATCAATCCTTTTTTTATTGTTCAGGGAACATTAGATATTCGATCAAGTACAGTATAATCGACTGTTCGATGTTTCCCAAATGCGCCAAAAGAAAGGCTATTGAATCATGATATCTTTGCAATTAGTCCTTTAATTCAACTAATGAGCTGGTTCTTCGATCGATATTTCCAGGATATTTACACGCTGTTTATTCCAGTGCGCGCATTCTGTCGTCTGGCACGCACCTGGGTGTGGCACCTGCTTTTGTGGAAATTTCCACAAGGGAGAGGGGTGGGGTGTCAAGTTTCTTCGAGCCGAAGAGACTGCATACACAATCTCTTCGCTTTTATTTGTTGTCATTCGTGTTTTCGCCTTATTCTTTGCTGATATTGAACATTTAGATTTAACTTTACGAAGGTTGCTATAGCACGTGGTTCTTTTTGTTGTGAGGTGTATGTAATTTCTTTTTTTCATCATTCTTGAGAGGGGAAAGAAGAGTAAGGGGGAAAGAAGAGTATTAAAGAGGGAAAGGGAAATAAAACAAACGTCACGTACGCTCAGTTTAGCATAGTTATCATTATCACCATCAGACATCACTCAAGATCACTTTAGCCTTTTCCTATCAACATTAAGAAACACGCATAATCCCTCGAGATAAATACCAAGGAAAATAAACAACAAATACAAAGTATCAACACCTCCCGACAACACAAACATTTAGAAAATACAACACACAGCACATGGAAGCGGCTGGGATCAAAGTCCGTCACTCCGATTCAAAAAAGTATTGCAGCGAGGCGGAGAAATCGCCGTTACGAAAATAACAGTGCGAGACACTTAAGAGAATTACGTTTAAACACTTCCAAGTATAAAGGGAACGGATAAAGTGGTATAGAATGGAAGACATCGTACCAAACGAGGTGTGAGAAACGACAGAAATAAAACGAAGTTAAATAGTAACTTAGCTTAGGCCCTAGGGCCTAGCGAAAGTTTGCAGCACCGAATATTGGAAACTCGGTATTGCGACGAGATCCTTGGGATCAAGTCAATTAACGATACAAAACAAAGGAAATTAATTCATTTTGACCGGAAAATTGTTTGTTATAAGTATTCTGTTATATGAGATCTCCTTTAATAGGCCTAGAAATACACCGAGTTTCCACGATACTCTGGTAAGAAAGTTCGAACGCTTTTCACCTGCACATACTGCAGTGCACATCAATACACGAACAGAAACTCACCTCTTCCTTGCAGAAAATGACGCAATAACGTTATTTTAAAAAACACACAACACTCTAAAAATAATTTCGTACTTGGGAGGCAATAAAACGCCATAAAAATTTAACATTGGGCTCTAAAAGTTCGTTGACCCCTGCTTGTGACCTTTGACATTGTGGTGACCATCCACTCCCCAAGGGACATCTACCACCCAAGTTTAGTCACAAACGGACCTATGGATCAAACGTTACGACCCATAATAGAAACGCGCCATAAAAACTTAACATTGGGCTCTAAAAGTTTGTTGACCCATGCTTGTGACCATTGACCTTGTGGTGACCATCCACTCCCCAAGGGACATCTACCACCCAAGTTTAGTCACAAACGGACCTATTGATCAAAAGTTATGACCCATAATAGAAACGCGCCATAAAAACTTAACATTGGGCTCTAAAAGTTTGTTGACCCATGCTTGTGACCATTGACCTTGTGGTGACCATCCACTCCCCAAGGGACATCTACCACCCAAGTTTGGTCACAAATGGAGTTATAGATCAAAAGTTATGACCCATAATAGAAACGCGCCATAAAAACTTAACATTGGGCCCTAAAGTTCATTGACCCCTGCCTGTGAGCTTTGATCTTGAGGTGACCTTCATATATGGTAAAATGTGAAACTTTGTATGACCCCTCTTCCCTCGAAGTTTGAATGCAATTGAAGCCCGGAGTAAAGAGTTATTGAAGTTTTTGTAGCGTTATGGACAGACGACGGACGCACAGATGCCGCAGGCGATCCCTTAGTCTCCCCTCACCTCCGGTGGGCTCGACAAAAATTACATTGTAACTACAATAAAATCATGATTTTAAAAGTTCATAGAGATTGTACCTGCAGTGCAGTCGGTTCCTCCTAGTCCTGCCCTGCACAGGCATGAGGCTTGGCCATCGGAATTCACGTAACACTCTCCATTGTTCTGGCACTGTTGATTGGCTGGCAGCAGGTCACATGACGAGATATTACACAGAAAACCTGCATGAGAATAAAGCGATGATGTCATCAACAGTCATAGAACAATTCATTACAGTGCACTCCCATTATAACTAACACGGTTATAACGAAATTCTGGTTACAACGAAGTAAAAATTTAGGCCGCAGCATCATCCATTCTATGAACCTTTATTTCTTATTTGTTCGGTTATAACGAGATTTCGATATAACGTCATATATCGAATATAATCGTTATAATGGGAGTCCACCGTACTTGCATCTCAGAAGCATTAATCTCTCCTACCAGAGATTTGCTTCAGTTCACATGCGAGAAGATTCAGTCCAAGAAAGATCAATCAGTGGCGTATCTAGGGGGGGGGGGGGGTAAGGGGGCACGTGCCCCGGGTGCCACTCCTTGGGGGCGCAAAAAAACGAAAAAAAAAACGAAGAAGAAGAAGAAAAAAAAAGAAAAAAAGAGAAAAAAAGAGAAAAGAAGAAGAAGAAGAAGAAGAAGAAGAAGAAAACTCGCCCGGAAAGGGGGGGGGGGGGGGGGGGGCAGAAAACCAAATCAAACAATATAAAAACAAAACATGATGATGACGCGGACAAAATGACAATGTTTATTGTGTTCACACAAGAATTCCATGTTCTGTAAGCTGAAATACAAAAATTATCGGCTCGCTCGCAAAAATGTAAATAAAAAAAGAAGGTAAGAACAAAACGTGATGATGACACGGACAAAATGACAATGTCTATTGTGTTCACACATGTCATTTTACATTTAGCAGGCAAAATGTTTCACAGAGTAGCGGCTGCAATTTCTTTCGTTCTGAAGCGATTGCCAATTGGATCAAAAGAAGGCGCCAACGGTTTCGAACATATAGGGGGGCGTAAAAAAAAACACCAAATCAAACAAAATAAGAACAAAACGTAATGATGACGCGGAAATATAGGCCTACAAATTTCGGCTCACTCGCTCGTACTAATTTAGAGTATTTTTTCAAGTCCTCAGTTTGTTGGTATAAATTGCTATCTATAAGGCCGTCACTATATCTTGATTAGAATTGTAAAAATTGAGATTTAATAAGCAAAATATGACAAGATTTCTATGTTTTGTAAGCTGAAATACAAAAATTTTCGGCTTGCTCGCTGCGCTCGTTCACCAAAATTTATCAAAAAAAGAGAGAAGAAGGTAAGAACAAAACGTGACGATGACGCGGACCAGGACAATGTCTATTGTGTTCACACATGTCATTTTATATTTAGCAGGAAAAATGTTACACGGTGCAGCAGCTGCAATTTCATTCGTTCTGAAGCGATCGCCGATTGGATCAAAAGAGGACGCCAACAGTTTCAAACATAATGGAACAAAACGTAATGATGACGCGGAAATATACAAATTTCGGCTCACTCGCTCATATTTTTTCAAGTCCTCAGTTTGCTGGTATAAATCGTTATCTATAAGGTCATCACTATATCTTGATTAGAACTGTAAGGTTTAATAAGCAAAAAATGACAAGAATTCCATGCTTTGTAAGCTGAAATACACAAATTTTTGGCTCGCTCGCTGCGCTCGCTCACCAAAATTTATCCAAAAAAAAAGAAATAATCTAACAAAATGTGACGGTGACGCAGATATATACCAATTTCGGCTCACTCGCGCGTACTAATTGAGAGTATTTTGCAAAGTCCTCAGTTTGTTGGTATAAATCGTTATCTATAAGGCCGTCACTATATCTTGATTATTGTAAGATTTGATAAGCAAAAGGTAACAAGAATTCCATGTTTTGTAAGCTGAAATAAAAAAATTTTCAGCTCGCTCGCCAAAATTTATCAAAATTCATTACATTTAAATCACCCCAAAAAGACACCTTTTAAGTGCTTGAAGAAGCAATCATGTGGACTTTGTTTAAAGTCCCTACCGGGATCGGGTTGGAGTTGAACACTTTTTAAGAAATTAGGGGCGCAATTTTTGCGCTTGCCCCGGGCGCCGTTTTCCCTAGATACGCCATTGAGATCAATAAACAACAACAAGAAACCCTTGAGGACTGTCTAGGACTGTTTGTTCACAAAAAAAAGTCCACCAGAAAAATAACAAAAACACAAACGAATATTAAGGTATGTGAAGAATAGTCTTTGGCTAAAACAAGGGCCCATGTGGAAATAAAATGAAATATGATTGAAAGAATGGCCCATTGAGAACGAGTCCCGAGTATACTCAGGCAGGTGTCTATGGGAAATACATGCAGTAGCAAAATCAAACCGTCCTCAACGGGTTAATGATGCTGAAATGCAAATTTTATATGTATCTGAGAGAGCTAATGCATGCAAGGCCTACAATGACTTCAAAAGACTGCCACAGAGAATACGGGTACAATTCCTTACCAGAGTAGCCTGGGTTGCATTGGCACTGGTATCCCAGTGAGGAGGAGCCTGTTGCTAGGCAACTGCCTCCATTCTCACAGCCGTGGTCGAGGTTGCAGATGCTGTCCTGGCACTGCGAGATGCCGGAAGATGCCACAATGTTTGTGAGATCTACCTCAAGCTGGTTGACGGTCACGCGTCGCATACAGCCAGAGAATCCTGGTAATCATCACACAAGACTCAATTTTTTACTCATTAAAAAGTACAAGAAAAGAAATATTATATTCTTTTTTTTCTTTTTTTAGCATGGTGAAAGAGCACTTGACTGCAACTTTGTATGTTAATATTTTCTTTGTAGCACTGTCCTTGCATGACATCACAAAATGTTGGAGTCTTCTCATCCAGCAATTTCGGCACTTAACTTTAAAAAATTCATAACTTTTGAACGAATTGTCCGCTCTTCCTCAATCGTTGCTGATGTGTTCTACCAATATTGCTGCACTCAATTACAAGACATAGTGTACTTGCAGAAATTTTCCCTTTGATATTGAGTGACAACTTCAGCTTAAGCGTCTCTTTATGAAGAAGTCCCTGCTCGGAAAATTTTCCTCCTAAAGAAATTCTGTGATTGCGCTTGACATCAGAATTCACACAGTCCACATTTATTCATAAATTGACAGCAAACAAAACTCCCAATACATCACATTCCAAATCACAATGAGAAAGATGAAGTGAACTGAATTGGAAGGGTCTTTACCTCCACTAATTCCAGCTCTACTGGGCACGTCCACTCCCTGTGCCACGCCTCCTAGATACGTTGTCGTGCCCATAATGAGGCCGACTCTATCTATTCTTGTGACCGTCACCGTTAGCCACTGACCGACGATGATCTCCTCGTCACTGACAGTGGTGGATGGGCCTGTTGAAAACATCATAACAGTGAACACAATAGCTATGATATTTTTCTTCCACTACATTCACAGCAATCATAACTTGATACCAACAAAACTGACTGATTTTGAAATTGGTTTATCTTGCCATACGGAAGTGAAGTAGCGCGGTCATGAAGGAAAAAGGATATAACTTTCGATATTGTACTTATGTCTAGATTTTGAGACTATGCATGGAGACTTCCAACTGACTGAAGTGAAGTCACTTCAATTCATGTTCTTCCACGTGAATGTGTGTGAGTGCATAGTGTGTATGTTTGTGTGAATATGTGTGTGTCTGTGTGTCTATGTGTTTCTTGGGTGTATAATGCATGTGTGCATGGTTTGTACCTCACTGGAGACAAATGTTATGAAAACTTTGGCAACTATCCAACTGCCTTGATGCCTTTCACATAATTTTTACATTCATATTCCTCTCCACTTTGGTGTCATAAGCTTGGAGGCTTTATTTTTGACCAGCTTGTGTCCTCACCCAATTGTTTCTCACACAACTGGGTCACAAAATAAGAGACAACAACAGGCGAGGTAGGTTCTTGCTGGTCCTATAATAACAAATAATGGAGAAGGCTGACAATTTAGAGTCTTTAGTGGCAAATTGCATGAATGCATATAAGCAGCTTTGAAAGAGAAATTTGAAATTTGAAACAAAACTGTGGAATCAGATACAAATGTACTCAATTTGTTCATTTGAAATCTGACTACAACACAGCATTTAGTCAGCACCTCCTCCACATATCTGTCATAGATGACTGATGGTGCAAGGTTTCACCAGCTATTTACCTGTTCCAAGGTCAAAGGTGGCGTGAATTCTTCCGGCCACCAGCCCGATCCCGAAGAAGTCATCGCCTTCTGAGTTCCAGAAAAGGATGCCCTCCCTCCCATCTGGCCGTATCTCCATGGTAACAGAAGAGAAGTACTGGACTTGCGAGGAGGAGTTGAAGGCGAGGTAGGAGGAGGGGGAGAAGTGAGGCACGGTGAAGGTTTCGGCTGTCACAGGGAGTGGAGAGGAAAGAAATCACATTTCATCAAATCTGCCCCCTACGGAAAAAAGCAGTAACTGACATTTTTATGAATTTGTACTTTTTTGGAAAAATGAATAGTTTACCCAATGCTCTTAAATGTGAATAAATGAGTTTTGAAAAAAAAAATGAGATTGACCAAAAATGCAATTTTTCACTTTTGCAAAAAGCAGTGACTGCATCCAGTTGATTCAACTTTTCAAGTTTCCCCACGGAAGAAAGCAGTAGTAACCAACAAAAACTACTGAAGAATGCAGTAACTAACAATTTAGTCTAATAATTCAGACTCTGTAGTCCTGCCTGTACATTTTTTCCTAATACTTTTTTTTCAAATTCTATCAATTTTCTAAAACAACATAAACAGCAGTTTCTTCATTAATTTAGGGGAGTAGATATAAAAAGATTGTTTCACCAGTAACTTGACTCTGCCCGCAGGGAATCATGATGACAAGTTGTAGAAAAAAAAGTTTCTTTCTGGAGACTAGCAAAGCTAACATACTGAGCGCACTCAGAGTGCAGAATACGCGTACTGCATGCGCGCATAAATTTTGCAGCATGCCTACAACATGTCACACTGCAGCAGTAACTGCAGAATTCATCACATCACAGTCTAGTCATCACTTGCACAGTACAGTACAGTCTGAGTGACAGTGCCAACCATGCAGTCACACAGTGACTGAAAATTTTCTGCAGTCCAGGCATGCCTGCAAATCTATCATGAATTGCAGAGGAACCAGAAAATCAAGGTGAGCTGAAAATATGAGTAGAAATTTTGAATGGAGATGAGCACTAGATCTAGTATCAATACACTAGAGCCTATAGAGGTCTAGTCTAGATCATCTAACGCTAGGTCTACCGCGTACCAGACCATTCACTTCAATTACCTTACTGTTGTGTTACACAAAATGCCATTTATTCCTAGATAGAGTAGAAGCGACAAGACCGAGTCTAGGTCTAACGTTAGGTCCTAGATCTTATAGATCTAGACTAACCAGAAAGTAGAAGAACTTTATAAGCTGGTGGTGGTAACAATTCTCCTCACTATGGTCATGTGACATGTGCAGTTACTGCTTTTTTCCGTGGGGAAAACAGCAGACTCCTGGCCATCTGTAGGCCGAGTGCAGTTACTGCTTTTTTCCGTGGGGAAACTACCCAGAATCAAGGGTGAGTCACCACAGTAACTACATTTTCCTAAATAACATTTAAAAAATAACGGAAACACAATTTTTCCTAGGTTTTGTTAGACAACTAGGTATGGTGCATAATCATACCACAAAATTATTTTCAAATGTTTCTGTGTTTTTAAAGAATCTGCAAAAAACACAAAATCGCATTTATCTCAGCTCAGCAGATATGCAGTTACTGCTTTCTTCCGTGGGGAGGCAGAAATGCTAGCAAAGTTTGGTGAGATGCACATATATGACCCTGGTCTTCACTGGCTCTGCACAGACATAACTCGATCCCTACACTGTTTCACTTTTGTGTGTAGGAACTGACAGATGGAGCATACCATGATGGAAGACTGTTTCTCTGAAATAACTAAGAGAATCTTGAAAGAATGGTTCTTTTTGTAAAATCATTGAATTAGAGATGTTTTGTTGACTGAACCAATGATGAGTGGTATTGAAATAACTTAACAGTCACGTGATCCAGCTATTTAGGGGCCGTCATGGAAATCTATGAGAAAGGTATATCACTGATAATGAAATGACGACTATCTGAATGTTAACATTATTTGTCTTATTCTATCAGTACATATTTTTGGCATTTATAGGGCAATTATCCCCCTGGACAATTACCAAGACCCTTCCCATAACCCTGCACCCTAATACTAATCCTGAACCTAATCCTAATCCTAAGTCAAACTCTAACCCTAACCCTATTCTTTACTCTAACATTATCACTAAGCAGTATTAAGCTGGGGGTAATTGCCCAGATACGATTTCTGGCAATTACTTCATTATTTTTACATCAACTGCTGCACTTGCACGGTCAATTCTACAAAAGTTGAAATAAAAGAAATGGAATGTTCGAACAATTTAGTAACATTATTACCCACCTTCTTCACATGTGGCACCTCTCCATCCAGACGTACACAGACACTGGAATGTCAACGCATCCACCGACTGGCATGTGGCACCATTCAAGCAGGCCTCAGAGGTGCATGCGCTGTGTTCACACTGGGAGACGTCTGCACCAGATACAGCCATTGAAGGAGTGAGTGGGGACACTGACGCCCCACCAATCTAGAATGAGGAGAGCCCACAAGGTGAAGGACCAGTCAGTAGTTTATGAGTCAAGTTCAAGTTGTTTTTATTTCATTTCCAACAAAATAATTAGGGATACAATGAAATGTTCACGTATACAAATAATTTCACGAAATCAGTGTAACAATGTGATGAACATAACAACATGTAAAAAAGATACAGGTGAATTATTGACAGAAGTACAAATAAATGTTATATCATTATGGTTAACTCAGAAACAAAATTGTTGGAAATGGAGGGGACTGCTAAAAAGCAGAGCTTGTAGTATACAGTCCCCTCATAAAAAAAAAGGAATAAGTCAAATTGCGCAAAAGAAAAGGACAATTTGCCCAAGAGACAGAAAAAAAAGACAGAGTAGTACACACATATATACCCACACAAGAATGCACATTAACCATCACGAGGCAACTCTCTTGCAAGGGAAGAAAAGATAAGTAGATAGAAAGATTTAGTGAGGAAGGGAAGAGTCTGAACAGGGCTTCTAATACACCAGTCTGACTTGACAGTATTATCTACAATTATTAACATGTCCCATGAGTATTGAGAGAAGAATTCAGAGAACTAACAAAACATGGCAGCCAAAGCACTATAGCAAATTTAATTGCCTTTTCTCTGAAATGAATTGGCGGCTTCATTTTTGGGGGTATTAGAGAGACAGCTAGGATTTGGACAGGACATTACCTAAACTAGTAATCTGACAATTGATCCAAAAAAGTGATTTTCCCAAAATTGAAGATACAGGGTTTTGTCAACCCAGTGACAATATGCAACTTCTATTTCCTTATACATGAAAGTGTGAGTGAATGAGTGTATGTGCATCAACTTTTGATCTTGAAGAGTTTTTTTTTTTCCTGCACCTTGTACATGTATGATACATGTAACATCATTCCTGTTCTATAGACAATCAGGCATTCCAGCATTCTGAGGGCTGAAAAGGCACTTTTTTTTTTAAAACAGAAGTTTTACCCTACCTGTAATTTAGAGATGTGTAGTAATACAATTCTTTTTTTTTTTTCGTTTTGTTGAAAAAGCATTTACTATTTGGCAACAAAGTACAGATACTGCAAAAAGTATCAGTTGGCATTACTGTATGGGGCTTTGAGCACAGGGATGGGAACAAGATAAATATTAGACACCCCCCCCCCCCCCCTTACCTCAAGGTGCTCCATACAGCCTTGGAATCCACTAAGAAATCCAGCATCATTGTGAAGCATGGAGTATTCAGCCACGCCTCCCACGTACACAGGACTGTTGACCGTGAGGCCGACCGATCCACTCCCCGCAAATTCTGTGGTGACCCCGTCGACGGTCAGCTGCGCGGTGTTTCCAGACCGGACCACAGTGGCGTTGTGCCACTGGCCAGCTGTGACCATCTCGCTGGTGACTACAGCTGTATTACTTCCTGGTGGGTGAGATATGATCATTTGAAATAGGTAGGGGAGATATTTAAAGGGATCGTATAGACATAGTGGTAGAGGTGAGGATTGGGCTTTTAACTTTTTGCGAGATACCAAGAAAACACTAATGAAATAGTACATACCATACTATTTTAAGGGGAATTCAAAGTTTATTGGTGAAAATTGGACTTGGAATAGCTGAGACATCCAAAACAAAGTAAAACACAGTGGTTGTAACAAAAGGTGGGTCCCACCTTTTTTTAGGATTACTTTGTTTTGGATATCTCAGCCATTTCAAAACCAATTTTCATCAAATAAATGTTGAATTCCTCTTAGAATTACATGTTTTTTCATATTTTATGATAGGTTTGTCATTATCTCATCCCCCCAAAAATGCTAGAAATCTGAAGTCTCAACCAAAACGATATGATCTCCTTCAATATTTTCTTAGGTGAATCGATGCATACTTCAGAGTGTGTTGCTAGAAATGAAAATAAACTCAACTGGACTGCATCAACTGAAAATGCACAGAATTTTTGAAATTCTGATTGTGTTCATTGAGCACAGGCTACAATAACAATTATGTGAATTTATCAACCAATGCATGGTCTGCAAAAAAAAAACCATGGCAAGTGCCAATATGTGTCTCGCCCATTCGCGTACAAGGAATCAATATTTTGTATAAGTCCCAGAAGTTAATTGACCTGCTTATGACCTTTGACCTTGTGGTGACCTTCAACACCCCAAGGGACATTTACCATCCAAGTTTGGTCACAAACGGACAAAGGGATCAAAAGTAATGAGCCATAATCAAAACGCGCCATAAAAACTTAACATTGGGCCCTAAAAATTTGTTAACCCCTTTCTGTGACCTTTGACCATGTGATGACCTTTAACTCCCCAAGGGACATCTACCGTCCAATTTTGGTCACAAACGGATATAGGGATCAAACGTTATGAGCCACGATCAAAATGCGCCTTAAAAAAATAACATTGGGCCCTTACAGTTTGTTGACCCCTGTCTGTGACCTTTGACCTTGTGACGAACTTCACCTCCACAAGGGACATCTTCCAGCTGAGTTTGGCCACAAAAAGACAAAGGGATCAAAAGTTATGAGCCATAAACGAAATGCCCCCTAAAAACTTAACATTGGGCCCTAAAAGTTTGTTGACCCCTGTCTGTGACCTTTGACCTTGTGGTTACCTTCAACTTCCCAAGAGACATCTACCATCACCCAAGTTTGATTGCCAATGTAGCAACATGTGCTGAGTTATGTGTGATAAGAGAGTCTTGCAAGTAAACTTTAATGTATGACCTCAAATGACCTTTGACCTGATCATGTGACCTCTTATGGCACCATAACATGAAGGTACCCCTAGTGCATCCATCACCCAAGTTTGATTGCCATCGTAGCAACATGTGTCGAGTTACGTGTGATAAGAGAGTCTTGCAAGTAAACTTTAACGTATGACCTCAAATGACCTTTGACCTTATCCTGTGACCTCCAACGGCCCCATAACATGAAGGTACCCCCAGTGCATCTATGACCCAAGTAAGGTTGTAATCCAAGCAACTTATGTGAAGTTATTTGTCAAAAGAGAGTCTTGCAGGTAAACTTTAACATAGAAAAGAGAGTCTTGCACATACTCTTTAATATATGACCTCAAATGACCTTTGACATCATCACATGACCTCCGACAACACCATAACATGAAGATACCCCTAGTGCTTCTATCATCCAAGTGTGGCTGCCATTGCTGTAACAGTTGCCAAGTTATGCATCATAAGAGAGTCTTGCAGGTAAACTTTAACATTTGTGACGGACAACGGACGGACGACGGACGGACGCCATTTGGATCCCTTAGTCTCGCCTTCACCTCCGTTGGGCGAGACAAAAATATATATTTATATATACCTGTGTGCATAAATCTGTATTTGCTAACAAATACCTCTTCAAGTTCACACAGCCAAACAAAACTATCTATGATCTGCAAAGAAAAAAAAAAGACTCGTTAGACGTTTACACTTAAAATTCAGGGCTTCTGGGTCTATTGCCCCGAGACCCTCCCCCCCCCCCCCCCCCCCCATTTATAACACACATTCTGCTTGTGAGCACTAACATAATTTCTCCGAGGGTTTGAACAAGTTTTTGTTTTTTTTAACATGAGGCTGTAAAATGTATCTGAAGAACAGATGTTACTTACATGATGAACTTGCAAGATGAACTTGCATTTTTTCTAACAAGGTGGTTGATGTCTGTTTTAAAACTCACCAAGATTAAAACGAAGTTGAAGAGCGCCCTCAGTAATACCCAAGGCAAGAAAGTCTCCACTCGAAGACAGCGTGTCTTCCACATAGAGAATGAGGGCACTGTTCAAGATGGACGCTGGACCTATGCGCACATTTACCTTCATCTCCTGAGAGACTCCAACTAAGGGGGGATAGGTCAGGTAGGAAAGTCCGCTGAAATTTGGGACAAGGTCATTCAGGTCTGCAGTAGCATAGAAAGTAAAAACAGGAGAGAAGATCAAGTGTTTAATTAGGTTTGGTATTTTGAGTGTTTATGAGTGTTTTGTGTTTTGCTAGAGGTCTCAAACATATTGGGCACAAGCCCCTTTGAAAGATGAAGAGAACAGTAAAACTTTGCATGAAATCTGTTTGAGTTTGCCGTATTCCCTAATCCATTAATTCAACATCCTGCAGCACACATGTGGATGGGGGATTTTGCCCCACAGGCCACAGCTAACATCAGCGAGGTACAGCATATACTAAAAGATGCAATGCAATACATGTACTTTCAAATATCTGTGATTTGTATGCAGTGATTTCGGTTCTCCACCAGAGGAATAATTTTCAAATTATTAGAAACAATCTATGAGGTAAGTACATTTCAAAGATAGCATAATTTTATTTAGTGCAAAAGACTCTTTCAAGGGATTCTATCCTGCATGGGTGATACAGCACATTCTCTTAAATAATAATAGTAACCTTAGCATTCAAGTATTAAACTAATTTCTAGCAAGTGTGGGTGCATGTAAGTGTATGAGCATCAACTTTGACTTCATTGCTATGTTCTATAGCCAATCAAGGCTGTGATCGGCAAAAACAAAACAGAAACCTATCTACTTAGCTTTCTTTGTTTGTTTTGGTGAGAGTTCGGGGATTCCTTTCCTGTTTTTCCAAACCCATATGCATTCTCAAAAAGAAGTAAATCTTTACCTTGGTCATCCTCGCACAAAATCCCCATCTTTCCAAGAGGACACAGGCACCTGAAGCTGTCACCGACCACCACACAGGTTGACCCCTCTCTGCATTGGGCCTCTCCGGACATGCAGGCATCCATCTCCTCCCCGCAGACATCGCCATGGTAACCGGGAGGACACTCGCAGAAAAAGTTGGATCCCGGCTTCGATTGGCACGTAGCTCCGTTGAGGCAGGGCTGGGTTTCGCAGACGTCGCTGCTGCACTGCGCAACGTTGGTGACTTCAATGGCAGCGGACTGGTTAAAACTTAAGATGCACAATAAAAGGGAGAAAGAAAGTTTATGCTTCTAACACAGATAACTTATTTTAATCTGCATTTGTCAAGAAGTAAATCTATTAAATTGTTATCTAAATGATATTCTAATAAATTGGTATTTTGACACCATGTTAAATAAAGAAATTAAGCACAAATATATGTTACCAGGTCATTGGAAAACTTGAGGGATAATGGAGGCCTCACTACCTCACTTTCCCTGCTTTTGTACTTTTTGTTTGTTTGTGATTTAATTCTCCTGTACAAAAAATAGAAAAAACATAAAAAATACATACGAAACTCTGAATTTAAAATTTTTCTCCTTCATTTAAAGTATAACATAAATTTCAATCCTTTTTGTTTAGTCATCACAGTCAGCATACATGGAGCACGGTGAAACTTTGACATGGAGTTAGGCCTTGAACTTAGACCTCATGCATAGACCTTCAACTCTTTATGTGCCATGGTGGAAACCCCCTGTGTGCCACATTATTCTGAGACACCAACAATGTCATGCTTTCAGAAGACATTCTGCTTTTCAAATTTATGTAACTTCTATAGATTTCTGTTCAGCTAGACATATAGTAAATACAGTTGCAGAGAAAATGCCAAGCTTTGTTTTGATGTAACGTGATGACAAATCTATCATTTTTTTTCTTTCATATGACTTGTATAGCTAAATTACTGTAAAAGGTATAACAATGACTATTGCACACCAAACAGTGACAGAAACTTAGAATCTACACCTAAATCTAGTATGGAACACCGCATGTTAGTCAATCAAGATTTCAAATGCAAGCTATATGTGAGAGGAATGAAAGCGCGAGAAATGCTTTCACTGTATTGCGGCATTTGGCAATTTATTGATCGGTTTGGGCAGGTTTGTGCATTTGAGCAGAATATGCGAAGAGTGCAAGCCGTCGACTGAGTTGGACATGCGAACGTGGCACATAAAGAGTTAACTTGAGGTGATAAAAGAAGACAAGAAAAGACCACAAGAGTATGCACAATGCAATTGAGGAAACAACTTGATACATTGTCTCACAAACAAACATGTATGCAGCTTTGGTCAAAGTTGGACATATGCCACTCTAGGCTGAAGTTAACTTCAAAACAAATATGAGAAGAATTCAAATGCTTTGATGCAGACAATTACAATATTTTTGTGACCACATCAAACAGTCTTTAAAAAAAAAAAAAATCATTGTGCACATGTAATGTAATGTAATGTATAACAATGCAGGGCCCCTTTGTAAAGCAAGCTAGCCTTTGTGGCTCTGAAAGAGACTACCCTGCTTTTAAAGAAGACTTAATAAGATAAACTAGAAATGTCGCTACAGCGACTGGTTATACCCCCGCCAAACAACATTTCATAAGCTTTGGTCAAAACAACATTTCATAAGCTTTGGTCAAAAAAACTGAGGAAGTAGTTAAATCCGCAAGATCTTTCCTTGATCTTCTGCCATTAATATGCCGTTACCATGGCAACATACTTTCGGGTACTGTCGAAAAATGTGTCTTGCACATCTACAACCAAAGGCACACATCTGTACCAAGTTTCATGGAAATTGGGCAAAAACTGAGGAAGTAGTTTGCAACACAAAATTTTCCATCATTGTGGCTCATAATATGTGAGCTGTTACCATGGCAACATACTTTTTGTCACTGTCAAGAAATGTGTCATGATGACCTATATCCTAAGACAAACATTCAATATGAATTCCATGAGAATTGGAAGAACACTGATGAAGCAGTTTTGCCATGAAGCATTTTGCCCTATATTTTACCAATAACATGCCGTTACCATGGCAACGCACTTTTTGCCACTGTGGAAATATGTGTCTTGCACATTAACATATTCAGATGAACATCTGTACCTAATTTCATAAAAATTGATCAAAAACTGTGGGAGGAATTCGCGACGCAAGATTTGTACCCATTTTTGCCCATAATATGCCGTTACCATGGCAACGTACTTTTGGGTACTGTCAAAAAATACGTCTTGCACATCTACAACCCAAGGCACACATCTGTGCCAAGTTTTATGGGAATCGGTTGAAAACTGAGGAAGTAGTTCGCGACGCAAGATTTGCAACGGACCGACCGCCCGACAGCCTGACCGACCGCTGATTCCTATATACCCCCTTCAAACTTCGTTTGGCGGGGGTATAATAAATAGATAAAAACAGTACTACCCTGCATCTGAACTCTCACAAAACAATATTCCATCTTTAACCGGAGTGCAGTATATGCTATTTCGATCCACGATCAAATTCAAATCGAATTATGGCAGGAATTCGAACAGTTTGGTAAAACGGGCTGCAGTAGCTTTGTGACTATACATGAGCCACTGTGCTGTACCTGTATTCCATGCCCTGAATGCTAAGCGAAAGGATGCATCCACTGAACCCCTTGGAGACACCAATACGAGATGACAGCGTGGAGAAGTCATCGACTCCACCGACAAAGACTTCAGGCTGGACGTTGAGCGACTGGAGAGAGCCAGTGGCTTCACCAGTCTTTGTGCTGGTGGAGCAATTATAAAACATGACAACACTTCAATTTACAATGAATTTATTCATTTCACATTCACTAGTGAAGTATGTACGCTATGAAACAAAAGTAAATGTATTGTTTGGCTCATGTATCAGTAAAATATAAAATCTATGATATAAAGTCTTATTCTGAACAAGAGCTACTAAAAAAAGAAACATCTTTCAAGAGACCTTTTGAACTTTGATATTACAATGTATTTGTCCTTGGTGTAGATATTCTTTGCCTTTATTCCATATTGTATATTTCATTCTCACACAAGTGTCATCCCTTGTTCATCTAATGGCAAAATCATTCAAACACACCAGCGTTATAAAGGATGAAGCCAGCTATTTCAAATAATATTCCAGCAAGATGCTTCAAAATTTGGCTTGATGCACTTTGTAAAAGGATTTCTCCTTTTGTGAACATTAAGCAGCTGTTCAGTTTTGACTACCACTTAATAGCCTTTCATCAACTCTTTAAGTCTAATTCAGTATCACGTCAAGTACAATAAAAATTTGTATAACATTTGCATCTAGAGATTTTTATTGTATTTGTAGAAGCATGTTGATTAAACAGTTATTGGATAAATATCACACAATAACCACGTAGATTCAATGTCTCAAAAGCAACTGCCCTTCATTATCCATTCATTTCACATTGATTCATTACTTGCTTGATTTCTTATTCATTCATTTATTAATAAATTTCAAATTTGATACATTAACTTCACAACTAATTCAAGGCTTTAATAATCAACCTTTTTGTTTGGTTGGGGTCGTTTAGAGGCAGAAAACTTTTAACCCTAACTGCGCCGGGGGGGGGGGGGGGGGGGGGGGGGGGGGGGGGGGGGGGGGGTTGGGGGTGCCTCCGAGGCCCCCCCTTGACGTTCCTCGCGATGTATCGCAATCGCAAAAAGCTATCGCAGCGACATTTCATTACTTTTTTTTTCGAGTCTCCCGCATCTTTCGACCCCAAATTTGCGATGCCCAGGCACTCGGTTCCGAAGTTAGGCATAAATATGTACATGCATGTCAGACCAAAAATTGCTCAAAAACGTGAATTCGTGTACAATTTCAATGCAAACTGTGCTTACAGGCAAATTTCATAAAAGCATGATTATTTGGGGGATTTATTGATTAAGATCAATGAATAACATATTTTCTTGTTCGGAGTGACATCACGGACAAATTTCATTGAAAAAACAATGAAAAACATAAAGTCGAAAAAACAAAGAAATACATAAGAAATTCAAAAAACAATAAAAAACTTATGAATTTTTTCTGATATCACAATTTTTTTTTTATTACATGTGCCATGGACGCTAAAAGGAATATTTGCACAAGAAATGTGCCTGTTTTGAGCTTTATTTTGTGATTTATACCAAATAGTCTGATTTCATGCATCATTATGCATAAATTAGGATAATTTAGCATAAATGTTAATTTTTTGAAAATTAACTTCAAGGAATTTTAGATTACATCATAGGCAATGCATGTGCCAATTTTTGTTGCGAATGCGTGGTCGACGGCCGAGATCTGGAGGGGGGGCCTCCAGATCCCCCCCCCCGCTCTGTCAACTACCTAAATAGCCCGGATTAGTTAGGGTTAACAAGCAATAAAACTGACCTTTGACCTGTGACATTCATCTGAGCCGACCTCCCAGTACGTCTGACACTAACCTCAGTCCAGTTGTCCAGAAAGACAGAGTCACTAGAGACAGTGGTCACTCCTCCACCTGTATGTAAAATAGTGTAGGCAAATTGGTAGTTACAAGTTGTATTGTATGTATGGTAGCCAAATTTGAAAGACAAAGTTGCGACAGTTTCAAACCCACACAAGTGTCAAGAAGTTTTGTTGTTTAACATCATGATGCTTAAAAAAAGAAAAAAAAAGAGGAAATCTTGATGAATTTGATTATGGTGCTGCCCATATCTCTCTGTTATTCTTTGCAATTTTCAGGAAATTTTAGACAGTTTTCAGATTTTTTATTTTTGTCCCTCTCATACTTACCAAGATCAAACTCAAATTCTACTCGGCCAGATTTCACAGAGAGAGCAAAGAAGTCCCCCTGGCCACTGGCCTGTTCACTGTAGAGCAGCAAGCCATCTTGGACTTGAGACTGAAATTGTAAGTCCAGGACCAGTTCATTCACGACCGGGCTCGAAGAGGGGAGTTCATATCTCATGTAGGATGTTCCAGCAAAGTGTGGCACAAAGCTGTCCACAGCTGAAACAAGAAATGGCAAACAATGCATTTAGGTATCAAAATGTATCCTGAGCACATGCGATGAGTACATAAATATATTAAATACTTTGCAACAAAAAGGCATTGTTTCCAAACATCGCTAAGTCTTCCTTTTTTGTATCTAATAGCACTGGGTTTGTTGAATCTTTTTAAGTACCCTTGCGTAACTGCAAACATCAGTAGCATAACGAAATAACCTCATGCTTAAATCTGAAACACTCAGATACAAAGCTAGAAAGGAGGGGTGGGGGGGGGGGACCAATCAAACTTTCTCTGCTCAAATTTCCCCATGATTAATTTTACACTGCATTTCAAATAACTTTCTGAAATTCTATCACACAATATCATGAGGTAGTCATGATGGACTTTAAATCAAATACGGATTAACAAAACAAGATTGGAAACAAGATTTCCACAACATCATCAAGGTAAGACACATTTGCTTGAGCACATCTTTGTGTGATTAAACGATAGTTGACGCTGTCAACATCAAAAGCTTCAATTGGATCCAAACTCACAGATGTTGCAGCCAGTGCCTGCTACTCCAAGCTCACATCTGCAGAAAGCGTCACTGTTGTTTTCCACCAAGCAAGTCCCAACTCCGCAGGCCAGCCCATCGCAGCTGCTGATCTCGCATTCATCCCCACTGTAGCCGGGATCGCAGACACAGCTATAGCCACTGAATGCCTACGGAAGATCAAAATACGGTACTCCACTCCAATATATTCTCTACCTGGGCTGCTAACATTCCCACATCAAAAATATTCAGGGAGGTTTTTAACCCGTTGAGGATGAGTCCCAAGTATGATATTCAGGCAGGTGTCTATGGGAAATGTGTGTTGTAGCAAAATCAGTCCATTCTCAATGGGTTAAAGGCATAATTTACCATTGGCAGATGAAACAAATACCCAGCATTAGTGCTTTAAAATAGTTCCAAAATGTGAGTTTGGGATAGAAACAACCACTGTAAAAATTTGAATCTGCATAATCAATGATAAGTATTGTTAAATAGACAAAATATGAACAAACAGTTATAATAAAAATGTTGCCAGACTAAACTGTCTACAGTTATGTTAAGTAAGAAAAATACTGATATCTCCTTGTATTTTAGGCTTTATCGCAAAAATGTTATATGGTAGGATGTTTTGTGATACAAGAGACCAACACATATGCATCAAAAGTGATATCTTGAACATTTTTTTAAATCACTGTTCCAAAAGGTAAACAGGAACTTTGAAGACCATGAAGTGTGGGGAGCCACGGGTGGTCTGACTAAATTGATCCTTCATTCACTGCCCTTCAGGGTACATTTGAAAACCACACATATGCCTTGATAGAATAGAATTGCTCATCTGCGAATCTGCACACTCATCGGTCATGTTTGATTGTCGTTGACATTCTTTGGCTTTTGTATGTGTACTGGTACTTTACAATGGTATCAGTGATAAAGCTGTACGCAGTTCGTTGTGGGGATTCTTTGATATATCCAAGCCTGGCTAGCCTTCCCACTCAAAGGTAACTCCACAGTACCAGAACTCTAATCAATATTTCTCTGCTTTCAAGATCCTTCTTTGATTAAAACAGACCTCCGCCCATGCTCAACTTTTGTATCTTTGATCCAGTGCGTTGTCATCTTAAATATGAAATAATTATCTTACTAATGTACTTCCTAGATTGGTGACATAAAGAAGCTTCTGCTCCATAATGCTGTGATATCACATATTAAAGTAAATTGAGTGATATACCTTCATTGTAGCAAAATTAAATCTGATGTTGTAAATGATCTTCAACAAGAAAGGGACAGGAACCAATCTTACATTGACAATATGGTTCCATATTTCAAAAGCGATAACCCCCCAAAAGGGAAATATGAAACCAAAATTTAAGCCACAAGAATGAAACACAGCTTGGCTTTGAAAAATGATCTCCCAAGAAATCCAACTGTCACAAATTTCCATGACTCTCAATTCATTTACAAGCATGGTTGAAGAAGTGAACCACTTGGCACATCTCACCAAATTCGAACAGGAACCTCTTCCAGAGCAAGAGGTCGGCAGGCATTCATCGACCTCCACCGAGCAGTCCTGCCCAGTGAAACCAAGCGGGCACACGCACTCGTAGCCCACTGACGAAGACGCAGCCAGCATACAGGTTGCTCCGTTATCACACACATCATCTGCATTGGAAAATAATAGCAAGTTTTTTGACAAAGTTTATGAAACTATACTGGAACTTCACGGCAGCGCCTGTATAACGAACAACATTACATCACCTTCTTTTTAAGTTCCAGTAACACTTTTAGCAGATAGAGGAATTTCAGGCAATGGTGATACAGAAAGTTCTTTTACTCGGTAACAACATCAATTCTTAATATTCATCTTAGATTTACAGATCTTATATATATTACTATGTTATCTGTACATTAAAGCAACATTTTCTGGTAATAAAATTATGATTAATTTCAAAAAAATACCACTGTTTAGGCAGTGAAATTTTCAAGACTAAAGGATGATTCTCAGTTGCATTATGGCAAAATTCCAAAATTTCAGCCTAATGTTTTCGAAGAATATAATATCTACATCTAGGTATCAGAAAAACTTATCTTTTTCAACTTATCTAGTTGATTCTTCCCCCCCCCCCCAACTTTAATACTTCTTAACCCATTCCATGCTGAATTCTGAAATGCCTGCAGACTTAATACTCGGGCCACCAATTCCCGTACAGAACGGGTTAACTGCATGTCACATGACTCGGGCAGAAACTATAATGATGGTAACACTCACTGGAACAGAAGTCGCACTCAAACGTGTCCTGCAGATTGAGGCAGGGGACACCAGGGGGACACGGGCTCGCCCCGCAAAAGTCCTGCACCTCGCAAAGTGCGCCCCCAAAGTCCTGCGGGCAGATGCAGGTGAACGCCGTGCCGTGGGCAGGGTTCGGAGTGTTCTGACACGTGGCTCCGTTCAAACAAGGGCCGCTGCCGCACGGCACGAAGAACTCACACAAAGGACCGCCGAATGTTGCAGTGCAGACACAGCTGCATAATGGGAGAAAAGAGGGCAAAGTGTGATAAATACACAAATGCAGGTAGTGGCCCTTACTTTTTTGCCACTGGGGTTCAAGCAGATATTGATTTTTGACAACTTAGAATATCTTCATTCTTGGCAAAGATTCTCATCACAAATCAAGATTATCAAGTACCAAAAGACAGACATGACAATAAAAAAAAAAATTATGAATGACATTAATTTGATTACACACATAGCCATAACTGTAATCAAGTGTTTAAATTGTAAATATATCTCAGATCACACACTACAAATCATCAATGCAAAATTTGAGTGTTACACTTTTCTTGTAAAAACATGGTATTGTGATTTAACAAGTGTATTTTTGAGTCACACAAATGTCATTCTTCCAACTTTTAAGCTCAATTCCCAAATCTAACTGAGCAGTGGTTGTATGTAATTTATACCATCGGCTCTGGTAAGAGGCAAAGCACTCTGCGCCTCTGATAGGACATAATATGGAGGTCCCGTGTGTGAGAGAGTCACAACTCATGCACGTAAAAGATCCTGCTTCATTCATTCATTACAAAAAGCAGGGTGTTAAACCCAATGAAGTGGTCCTGCCTTACATCTAACTGGACCCCATGGAAGACCAGCTATTGCAGCTGAATATGGGCTATCCAGCCATCTTTTCAGACGGAAAAATTAAACAAAATGAAATGAATAAGGCAGAAAATTTCCTACGTCTCTTCTGATAGTGACAGAAGGGAACAAACATAAGAAGATGGCCTGAAAACATTACTTGAATCCACCGTCAAGATTCTGACAGCTAGCTCCGTTCTGGCACGGTTGGCTGCTACACCCATCAATGTCTGTCTCACAGTCCCTTCCAGTGTAACCTGAGGAAAAACATATGACATTGAAAGATATGCTATGTTGAATCTTATGGCCCAGTTTCTACAAAAAAAGTAAAAGAAAAAAGTACACAGCATAAGAGAAAAACAAACAAGAATAAAGTAAGCAAACTTGGAATGGATTTAGATATTTCATATCATATTCAAGTACACTTGTACATGTAAGCCATTCAAAAGTATTATGTTTAAAGTAATGACTTTGCAAAAATCTGCAGTTGTAGGAAATTCCCATGTCATGATAGATAAAACAAGCTACAATACAAAACAAAAAATAGACCAACATGAGTTCTCCCTTATACTCTATTTGACAGGATTTGAGCAGTATTGTGCGCTAATTTTCAACTCTTATACAAATCTCTTTGTCATCTAATATGGCACAAGTTTGTTCCTGGGATTTACTATCTCTTTGCTGACTTGTCTTTTTTTTTCTTTCTTGAGTGGAGGTGGGGTGGGAAAAGGGGCAGGGGGAGCTTTTTTATTGATCAATAAGTTATCTAACATTACATACAGTTGAACCTCTCTTATCCGGCCTCCCTTTATCCGGATCTCTCTATTATACGGACGCAATCTCGCCGTGATTTTTTTAAAATAATTACGGGAGGAAAGGGGGATTCCCAACTCCTTGACAACTCCTACCCAAACACACATGAATTACATATTACTTCCAACATGATTAACATACATTACATCAAATTTCCTTCCAAATTGCTTACCTCCAGACATTTCAACATCCCCAAACATCCCCAAATGTAACAATGAAAAGGTTGCAGTATACACATTACTACATGTGGTACTACAATGGGCTACATCAGTACATGTGTATGTATATGTACATGTATAAAGCATTGAGTCTCCCGTATCCGGCCAAATCCCTTATCCGGATGAGCCCCCGTCCCGACTTGTCCTGATACGAGAGGTTCAACTGTATTGTAGTTACCACTGTGTGGAGCTTGGACCATAAAGTGATACTGAAATGAATAGATACTCAGATGCTTTAGCTACAACTTATAGTCATGAGCACTAGATGAGTCAACACAAATGCATGAAAAATATTTATACAACACATGCATACAAGAGTAGATCCTTGACATCTGATTGGATGAATACAAGTCACGAATCCACTATCCCATGCTCACTCTCAATGGCAGTGCAATAGACGACTATTGAACTGTAAATCAAGTGGGCCAGCAGTACAATAGATCCTAGGATACACTGCACTTGTGTATCATAAAGCATTACTGCATACGCGCACACCTGTTTGTACTGCCAGCAAGACCTATAGCCAGATCAAGATCTAGGCCTAACTGTTAGTCCTCCCCCTAGATAGGCTTAACGTTAGATCTATTTTGGTCGCCAGATCTACTCTGTATATTGTGTGTTGTATAAAACAAATATTCAATGTTTTGTCGTTCGACAGTTCAAATATTACATTAGGTGCAAGTTTACCCGTTCTTTTCAACTCCACTTCGCGTTGTTGAATAGAATGGTTAAACGTGCACGCTCATGTAATATTCGGAACCATCGCACTCATAAACATTGAATATTGTTTTACTAGAGCTGTACTACCTGAGCTGCATGTGCATCTGTAGCTGTTGTCCCCAACATCTGAGCAGGTAGCTCCATTCTGACAGGGCAGACTGGCACAGCCCAGGAGCTCTGTGACCTCACACAGTGTGCCAGAGAATCCCTCCGGGCAGACACAGGAAAAGGAGCCGTCTGCATCACTCGGGACACAGGGGGCGCCGTTCTGGCACGGGTCGATGGTGCAGGGGTTGGGGAACTCGCAGCGGCTGCCAACATAGTTTGCTGGGCATCTGAAGTATATGGAAATGATTTGCATAGACCATGTTTCTGTCATGCCATGAAAAACATTTTCCTTCATACTACTTCACTGGCTTTGAGGAGTACTGTACAAACTGTAATTTTCATGATACTTTTGCGAATTGCTACTTGTCAGACATTTTCATGTGTTGTTAATTTTGTGGTTTCAAGTGTCTAGTACACTGTAAATGTGACTTTACCTTTAATAAAATATATAAGAATGAGTAACAACTGACAATACTCATATCGAATGTTTTACTGTGCTGAACATAAACAAATATTGTGTTCTGCATTCCAATTACTGTATCAATATGTTGTCGCTGATATTCCTGAACTGCTGTTATGGCCCTAGCAGTGTGTTAGACCTACATTGTTACTGCATTGTAGTTGCCTGCAATGGAACACTGGCATGGTTTGATTTTTTTTTTCAAATGACAGTTTCATGCATTGTTGTTCTCACATGTTTTCCTTTTCGTAGTTGAAAGGTGATTCGTAAAATTCACAAAAATAAAAGCACTGAGAAAATTTCAGCAAGTAGAGTATAAAAATATGTTGCCCAGCCAATATAATATCATATAATTCAGAGGTGGAGAACTAGACAGGGCAATGTCATATGACTCCCCGTTACAAAATATAAAAAAAAGAATGCCTAGGGGAGAATATTATGGGATGTCTGATATACATGTAACTTATAAATATTCTTTTTACTTTATTTGCATATATCATCCTATGACGTACCTGCATTCAAATCCACCATCGAGCCCTGTCACACAGTCCCCATTGACGCACGGACCACATTCAACTTCCGTCTGCTCGCAAAAGTCTCCGAAGAAACCAGACTGACACTGACAGTAAGCCTAGATACATTGTAGAATCAAACAAATGCTGTTATACAAATGATGCACAGGATAGAGTGTGTTAGTGAAGGTGCGGCGCGCTCGAGAGTATTGACAATGGTGCGACATGCACGAGGCGCAGCCGAGTGCATGTTTGCAACCGTTGTCAATACTCGAGAGTGCGCCGCACCTTCACTAACGCCACGAAATAATCCTGTGCATCATTTGTTTTATAAAATGGGTCGAAAACTAACAGCATTATTCACGTACCTTTGTGGGTCAATACCAGTCAGCTACATGTAGCACTCGCTCAAAAGTCAAGATGTCCGAAGATGTTCGTCCCAAACATTTACGCACGTCGCACTCGGAAATCCGGCACATAAGTACTGTACGTACGTATAAGAGTATACGTACGCCACGTGTTATGCACAAGAAAGGCCGCCGGCTGTTGTGGCAGCCCGCGGCCCGAACTAGAAGTTGTTTACAGGATTGACAGCGCGTATAGTAGCGCGTGACGCACTTGTAACAACTGATTGAGTGCGCACTTCTAGTGTAAACATTGTGACGTACGTCAGGCCAGGGAGGTGGAAGAGAGACTCTTCCACCTCCCTGGTCATGCCGTGCATTTAATGCACGCACACATGACTCATTTCAGCGCTTCCAATTGGCTACATTCTTGAACCCATTTTATAACATGTTTTAGCATTTCCTAGTCTGGGTTCAAGACATTTGAAATTCAGCTATCTCAATCACACATTCACTATCAAATTGAATTTCACATACATTGAGTATAATTGTAACAATTTTGCTTAAAGTTGCAAAATTCTTTTGATTCATCCCCTACAGAGAATCATCCACATGGAAGCTATAACAGACTTTATCATAGAAACATGAATCATGACTATTTCATAGTTGTAGAAATGATGTATCCAGAGACCAGTATGTATGCGCGATGAGCACTCTTACAGAGTGCATTTGGTGCAATATAAATTCACATTATTATCATTATTATTATTATCATTATTATTATTATTATTATTATTATTATTATTATTATTATTATTATCATTATTATTATCATTATTATTATCATTATTATTATTATCATTATTATTATCATTATTATTATTATTATTATTATTATCATTATTATTATTATCATTATTATTATCATTATTATTATTATTATTATTATTATTATCATTATTATTATCATTATTATTATTATTATTATTATTATTATTATTATCATTATTATTATTATTATTATTATTATCATCATTATTATTATTATTATTATCATTATTATTATTATTATTATTATTATTATTATTATTATTATTATTATCATTATTATTATTATTATTATTACTATTATTATTATTATTACTGTTGTCACTGACTGCATCATGGAAACCATGTAATCACTGACTACATAATGTCATGGAGTGCTGCTTATATGGACATGGGTAGTGTTGGTGCTAACCTTCCATTCTTTGCTAGTGTGAACATCATAACAAGACATCGTAATCTGATAATACCATAAATCATACCTTGGCTTAAAGTTAAAGTTGATGGCACACAAAAGTATATATGTATGTTGTTTTCTACGGACCAGGATGTTAAAATAGTCAGCATTGAGGTAGCAAAGTAGAGATGTCAACTTTAATAAAGAACTTTATAAGCATCATGTTACGACATTTATTTCAATTATTGGAACTCTTCTACCTAATGTACAGTTTAGCTTTAAAAAGAAATATCTACGCCAAATGAGTGGTAAAATGTGTAGTGAGAAACCTGGTAAAAAAACAACAACAACTTTAATTTGTAATTTACATGGAATCATAATCTGTATCAAGCACCCTACTAGTTCAGAACAATCCAAAGCTTCGGGATGAATACTACACTTTGCTTCCATGTTCCATGTACACCATACTTTGCAACATGTCAAAACTTTAAAAATTTGCCATTAGAAAGGCAAAGATTGATCTGTCTTGCTTACCCTGTCACCATCCGGCCAGCAGATGCCGCCGTTCTGGCAGGGGTTGACTGGGTAGCACACACCAGGGGCAAATTCACACCATAGTCCACTAACCCCATTGGGGCAGAAGCAGAATGGACCTTGTGAAAAGATAAATAAAAATATATATATATATTTGATAAATAAAATGATCTGCATACACAATGTCAGAAGTGACCATGAAAACAGCATAAATCAAGTGAGGAAGGACACAAGGTATTACCAAATTGAAGCACATAACTAATAAAAATCAATCAGCATATCTGGCAGAATCACAGACAGTTACATTCCCTTGATTGAGAAAAAAAATACAAAAATATTGACGGCACTTTGAGGAAGCTGATGTCTACATACAAATTGTGTCAATATAGATTCATCGCAACATGTATAGGAACAAAAGTCTCTCAATACTTTGTAAAAACAGAGGCTCACCAAAACTGTCTTCGAAACATTCGCCGCCATTTCGGCACGGCTCTTGGTCACATGACGTCACTGCATCCCCACAGAAGGCGCCTGTGTATCCAGCCACACATTCACACTGTGCATTGTCTCCGTCGCTGCGACACATGGCGCCATTCTGGCACGGGTCGCTGTCGCAGGGGTCGTTCAGCTCGATCTCGCACGTCTCTCCGAAGAATCCCGGCGGGCAGTCGCAGGAGAAAGACTCAAACCCATTCTCCACGCAGGTAGCCCCGTTGGAGCACGGATCGCTGAGGCAGGGTGGAGGGATCTCATTCTCGCATCTCTCGCCCTCAAACCCCGGCTGGCAGATGCAGGTGTACGATTCCAAACCGTTGTCTTGACAAGATGCGGAGTTCAAACATGGATTGCTGTCACACGGGGTTGGGATGACAACGGCACACGTGGGTCCGTCGAAACCCACCAGGCAAGTGCAGGAGAAAGATTCCAGGCCATTATCAGTGCAGGAGCCTCCATTAAGACAGGGGTTGCTCTCACAGGGCTGTGGTATCTCGTTCTCACACCTCATTCCTCCAAATCCAGGGGCACAATCGCAGGCGAAAGAGGCAAAATCATCGTTGGTGCATGTGGCTCCATTAAGACAGGGGTCACTCAAGCAAGGAGCAGGGATCTCACAACGTTGTCCTGTGTAGTCAGCAGGGCACTGGCAGCTGTAGGACTGAAAGGCATTGTTGACACAAGTACCATCACTCAGGCAGGGACTGCTGAGACAAGGGCTCGGTGTTTCGCAGAATTGCCCGGTGAAATCGGATGTGCACTGACAGGTGAAGGGGTCATCGGATGGGCCATCATTGTTGACGCACGTGGCCCCATTCCTGCACGGAGTATTGAAACAGGGCAAAGGAGTTTCACAAAAAGTGCCCGTAAAGTCTGGCTGGCATTGGCAGATGAAGGCCTCAAATCCATCGTTGATGCACCCCGCTCCATTGGTGCAGGGGTCACTTTCGCAAGGAAAGGGCGACCGAGTTTCACATCTTGTCCCCTCATATCCCTCTGGGCATGTGCACGTGAAGGACTCAAATCCGTTGTTTTGGCATGTGGCTCCATTCAAGCAAGGATCACTCTGACATGGTATTGGAATGACTTCCTCGCAACGGGCACCCCGAAATCCCGCAGGACAATCACAATCAAAAGATTCAAATCCGTTATCGATGCAGGGGGCTCCCTTTTGGCAGGGATTACTGGCACAGGGACGAGGTATAGCATTCTCGCAGAGGGGGCCCCCAAATCCATCCAAGCACAAGCACACGTAGGACTCAAAGCCGTCGTTTGTGCAGGTTGCTCCATTCTGGCAGGGATCACTTTCACAGGGCGGCGGAATCTCGGTCTGGCACAGGTTTCCCTCAAAACCCTCAGAACATTGGCAAGAGAAGGAAGTGTACCCATCATTGAGACAAGTTGCCCCATTCATGCAGGGGTCACTCTCACAGGGCAGGGGGATGGTCAATTCACAGTTAGGCCCAGTGAATCCAACATCACAAACACATCTGTTCAGGTCGAAGCCATTGTTGTAGCATGTGGCGCCGTTCTGGCACGGAAAGCTCTCACAGGGAAACGGGATTCGGTTTCCGCAGGTGGTGCCATTGTAGCCGAATGCACACAGGCACGTGAAGGACTCAAAGCCGTTGTTGGAGCAGAGACCCCCATTCTCACACGGATTGCTCTGGCAGGGGGGTGGAATCACAACCTCGCATGTCTCTCCTCCAAAGCCGGCAGGGCAAGTGCACACAAAAGACTCAAAACCACCATTTTCGCATGCTCCGCCATTCATGCACGGATTGCTATCACACGGAAGTGGCGGGATGGTAAAGTCACAATTATCTCCCGTGTATCCGCCATCACACATGCAGCTGTAGTGGGTGTCATTCACGTTCATGCAGGTCCCAAAACCACACGGTTGGGCATCGCAGGGCAGGATTTTCGTTGAGCAGTTCCTGTCACGGAATCCCTCGTCACAATCGCACCTGTAAGTGTTCACGAGATTCACGCAGACACCGTTCTCACAAGGCTCAATGTCACAGGGGAGAATGCGCCTTTCGCACTGCATCCCGGTGAAACCTTCGTAGCAGTTGCACACGTATGCCACGTTATCGATGTTGTTGCAGAGACCGTTGAGGCACGGGTTGCTGTCACAGGGGGTGATGAGGGTTTCACAGAACTGGCCAGTGTAGAACTGTGGGCATTTGCAGGTAAAGCTGTCACCATCTGAAACACACTCTCCACCCTGAAGGCACGGTGAACTGTCACACGGCTGAATCTCGACGTCACAGTTGATTCCAGTGTAGCCTTCATCACACAGGCACTGGTAGTCATTACCAACAGTCTGGCAGCTCCCAAACACGCATGGGTCCGGGGTGCAGGGAATGTTGATCTCGCACCTGCTCCCCGTGTAGCCGACGGCACACTCACACTCGAAGCTGTTCAGGGTGTTGATGCACCGCCCGTTCTCGGCGCACTGCGGAAACGAGCACAGATCCACCTCCGTCTGGCAGAAGCTGCCGGTGTAACCGTTGGCACAGAAGCACCGGAACTGGCCCGCTGGGATGTTGGGAGGGCATCCTGTGGTGCCCAGCTGGCAGCAGTAGGCATTGTTCTTGCAAGGGTTGGAGTCACAGACTTGAAGAATCTACACAATTGCAAGCAGAAATACCCAATACTTAAAGTTGATGTACCACTTTTAAAAATACATGCACATCAAACATAAGGCAATGATTGATTGTGAGTTCATTTCATTTCATTTCATTTATTTCCACATCCTGATAAAAAACATACAAGTAATACTAGAACAAACACATACACAGTAGAACATTGGAACAATACAGAAAAATGTTCAACTTATAACAATTCCACACCATACAAACACAACATAAAAGCAATTCGTTCAGTTTGTGGGGGGATCAACATAGACTGTTTAGTCTTTCTATGGCTGATCCCAAGTATTACAAATAAGATAGTTACATTGATGGAATACAAACAAGAAAACTATACTCCCGTAAAAAACACATACATTTAAGAAGGCAAGAGTCTCCATAGTGGCATGCTTATACACTGAATAAAACTTGAGACTTATAGCATATCTTTATAGTTAGAGTTCATATCCATACTGTGCCATAATCTTTAAATACTGACATAACACAAGTTTCATATGTTACAGATTGATGACAGGGAATAACATGATTTAATGAGTGATCCTTCCTACACTGTTTTGTCTGTGTGTTGGGAACAGGGATTCTATCTTTCTGGTACATTTGTTGCATGACTTTATTGTCAAAAATATATTGAGTACCATGGGTGAAACACCATCCCCTTAAACAATTCAATTGTAGACTATCATTCATCTAAAAAAAAAAAAACAAACTAGATATATCACTACGGCGACTGATATGCCTCTGCCATAATGCATGGTTCTCCTAATAGGTCTATAGTACAATGTCTTGACAATGTGTGATGACAGTTTCACACAATTGGCAAAATATTAAAATGACAGGTTTGCCACAAATGTGCTGAATGTTCACTTTCCTAGAACAAGGTTCAATTGGATGAATGATTAAAAATGTCAGAGTGCAGGTATTTGGGGAACTGATGATTTTTACTTGACTTTTGACCCTTTTATAAGTTTATGCATTGAGTAATTTTCAAGGTATTGAGAAAAAAAATAGCATTATCTAAACCTGGCCTTTGACCTTTGACCTAACAGTTCCAAAGAGAACCACTGTTAGGTTGAACATGCATAAATATGTAAGTTTCATGATGATACCTTGAGTTACTTTTGAGATATGGAGGAAAAAGTGCAATTCAACACTTTCAGTTGACCTTTGACCTTTTGGCAAGAAACTTCCCACAGAATATATATCGGGTAATCCATGCATACATCAAGTTTAAAAAAAAAAAACCTCCAGGCAATACATAAACATAAGGAAAGTAGTGATATTTTGAGGAGTTGACCTTGACCTTTGACCCCCTGACCTTTGAACCATGACCCCCAACTTCCCTAGATAATCACTGCCCATTGGAACAAGCATATATACTAAGTTCCATGAAGATACCTTCAACCATTTGCGAGATATGGAGAAAAACATGAATTTTTAACCTTTTTTTTCACAAAATAACCTGTGACCTTTGACCTTCGACCCCGTGACCCTAAAATCCAAACAAAGTATTATCCCCCCAGGATATACCCTCATACCAAGTTTGATGTAAAACCACCACACGGTTCTTGAGATATCGACAAAAACAAAATGGGACGGACGGACGGACGGACGGACGGATGGACGACCCAAAAACATAATGCCTCTGGCCACTTCGTTGGCGGAGGCATAAAAAAAATTGGTCAGGAAGCAAGGCCAGCGTCGCACACACAAACAGACCCTGTTAAATTTACTTTTTCATGTATAAAGATGGAACAAGCGAGGGCACCATCACCAAAAACAATAGGCGTCTTCGTTTTACCATAACACACCTTCATGCCAAATTTGAAGATGATCTAAGAAGAACTGCAGCCAGTAGAGTGCTCACAAGAAAATCTCTGCGGCGGACGCGGCGCAACGAAGCCAAATCCATAGTATCCTCCAAACTCTGTTCGGGGGATACAATGAGTGGATGACCTATATGTCAACACTCAGCATACTTTCACACCCAATGATAGCATACTATGCAAATGATATGCAAATGAGTCCATTATGACCATTGCATATGGATATGAAAGATTGAAAATACTGAAAAATGTGAAATACATACACTTTGTATGACTACGTTCCTCTTTAACTGGAACATTTTCTCTGTGTGTACAGCTATAATTGTCATCTACAGAAACATTCAAATCCAAACTTCAAAACGTTACCTATTCCTCTCACACTGAGGACTATAATTGCAGTCTATAATGTTCGGAACAATTGTATTCTTTATCTGGTATGTGTTTGTTGTTGTTTGCCATTTTCTTCTCTGTTGTCATGCTTGAACATGTGTTATATCTATCTTTTCATTTATGAAGCGCCATGAGCACTAAAAAGCGGACCTGTGCGCTATACAAGTAGCCACTATTATCATACATATCATTGCTACTTCTACTACTATTACTTATACTACTACTACTACTAATGATAATAACACTACTACTAATACTAATACTAATTGAACTCTGCAATACATCTTGTAAAACTATGTCTGCTGATTCTTTAACTCCTTTACATGTATCAGTGTTTTTTTGTGAGTGAATATATGCTACTGTCATACATTGTTTAGTACATGTGTGAATAATGTGCACAGCTACTGTAAAAGTGGAAATTTTCGCGCATTTCGCGCAACCAGAAACTAGCGCGAAAATAAAAACACGCGAATATTTTTGTTTTCCATACGTTCCTGTGCGTGATGTCTTGATTCCACGGAATTAAAAACACGCGAAACTCTTCTGACCCGGCCTAGCGCAAAAAATTAGTCGCGCGAAAATATCCACTTTTACAGTATTAATATTTACCAGGTACCATATTTTTTCCTTTCATTGATTTCACATTTTTCACAGAGGAAGACATTCAAAACTACAGAAGCACTCTGAGAGCGCAGACCTCCGCCAAGCATGCAGCTCATTTCCACCACTGATCTTGTTCTTCCATAGAAGTGATTTCCACCCATACATACTTATAGCATTGTGTGATGAAAGTCGCCCAATTTCCCAATATAGAAGCCTTTGATACGTCATAAACCCTCAGCTGCACGGCGCGCCTCGCCCTAGCAGAAACTAGAGCACGCACTAGTGCGCGCATGCAAACCTCAAATACGTGCATGCAGCCTGAACTCCCAAGTTCATTGACCCTACCTGCCAAAATATCAAAAATCCTTCATAAATTCCTCCAAAATTCTCAGATCACTACCAAAATTTGATCATCTGTTACTTGTATCAATCTAAACCTTTCCTGCAAGTTTCATCCAAATTCGTTACCTACTTTTTGAGTTATTTTGCACACAGACAAACTAACTAACTAACAAACAAACAAACAAACAAACCAACGGTAACGAAAACATAACCTTCCCCCTGGGCGGAGGTAATAACACAGTAACAGCAGATTTGTGACAGAAAAAGCAGATTTGTGACAGAAAAAATCTACTTTATCTGCAGATTATCCTATCATTGTTTTGATAGCAGAAATTCTAAAGAATTTGATAGGGTTGGGGTTTTAGGTGGTATGGAATTGTTAAATGGTATTGTTAAATTCAAGTATCAGAATGGCTAATCACTTTCGACATCCAGCTGAATCCCTGCTTGGCAAACTGCTTGGCACACTCTCTTATTAGGTGATACGCTATCAGCGTATCACCTATTGTGATTGTCAAAATCTCTCTTTATTTTTTTTTATTCTTCTTTCTTTCTGGACAATTTTGTGTCGTCAATATCTCAAGAATGACATTACGAAATAACATGACATTTTCAGTCGACATGTCTCATGACAAAATCTAGCCACAATAAGGTTTTCATGACAGTAACATATCTATGACGTCATCTAGGCGCCATTTTGTGATTTTCGGACCTTGTCACATGATCGATCATAACTTCATAACTAGATGTCATTTCTGTATCATTTTCGGTGGACATGAAGTTCAGGTCACGCTCTATCTTACTTTTTAACGCTAGTTACACAGGTCATCATTACGCGCGCGTAAGCGCGCGTCAAAATTTTAAAAGGCTCAAAACGACTTCCCAATGGGAAATCTCGAAGTTTCAGACAATTTTAAGCGTTTCAAACATTTTCTCGCGTGCGCGTCCGTCCGCGCAATTTCGCGCGCAGAGCCCGTAAGCAACATGAAAATGCAATTTTTTTGACTGATTTGGATTCCTGATACTTAGAGTAATAATATCCATTGATTTCCGATCGATTTCGACCTATAACAAAGGAATGCACTGGCGTCAAAGTTGAAATTCCGAGTGCGCGTCTTTCTGCAAATATAGTGAAAAAACATGTCTTTGTTTATTTCGCCATAGCTCTTTAAATCGTCCGTTGACCCTATATTTATATTGCATATTACAAAAGTATATGAATTGTAAATAACATTCCAAGTATCAGTATTGCCAGGCAAACGCGATGACGTCATCATATCGTCATTTTAAATCAAAAAAATGGAATTGATTTTTTTTGAGGTACTGTTTCTGACATTCATTTGCTCGTATCTCTGTTGTTTAAGCTCAATATTACCCCAAATTCAGATATGTTGCACTTTGAACATTTGCCTTTCAAGTCCATGTAATGGTTTTGAAATATGATGACGTCATCATACTAGAAATTGTGATTAAAAGTAAAGATGCAAAATCGGACAAGTTTACGTGTTATGTCTATGGGAGGTGATTTTTTTAAAACCATCCATTGACTTGACAACGTTTAAGCACCTTTATCTCAGCTGATTTTGCTTCAGTTCCTCTGAAATTTCAGTATGTTGTAGCTGAGACAATAAGCTGCAGTAATCATGCATTTTGTGTTTTGAAATCTTCTCAAGAGGTTGACAATTTTGCAGTTTAAAACTGAAAATGAGAATGGAATGTGGACGAATCGATTCCTGATTCATCTTTCACATACATAAGTTTACGTTCCTCATATTTTCTCGTCGAGACGTATGGCCGAGTGGTTAAAGGCGCCGTCTCAGAGACGTGAGGTTGCACTCGTGCGGGTTCGAACCCCACAAGATCACGAAACAAAATACCTAGCTATTTTACTTTTTTTTTTCTTCAATGGTGTATTACACATTCGTCCATGTAGAAATTACGTTCGTATATAAACGCACCTATACACACACACACACACACACACACAATATCCCTCTGTTTTGTGTTGGAGACCACATTGCTTCGACTGCTGCAGAATGTTGCATCCTGACTCTGTCAAATAGTATGTAATGACGACAACGGAGGTGTTGTACTTTGAGCAATTGTCTTTCAAGTCCATGTCATTGTTTTGTACTTTGATGACGTCATCACACTGAAAATTGTGATTAAAGGCAAGGTATCAAAATCAGCCGATTATAGGTTTTATGTCTGCGGGACGTATTTTTCCGAAATTGCCAGAAATGGCACAGCGACCTCAGTCGTTACAAGGCCGCATTTCCTTCTAGCAATGCAATACATGTTCACGCGGCCACGATTGTTGAGTGGGCATTGACTTTTTCCCCCTGTAATATCTATACATTTTTTTTTTTCGGCCTTACCGTTTCCGTGGATGTCCCGTTTTGCATGCACGCTCAATATAACTTCAAGGTGCCTATATCACATTCTTTTCTTTGTCGATCACAGATGACCGACATCTGATGACCCCAGGCGTATCACCTAACTCGTCAGTGTGACGAGTTTCATGTCTCGTTGCCACTTATTGCCACAAACTAGCATTAGACTAACATGAAAACATATGAGTGGGACTGTAAGGACAGCAGCAATTCTGCTTAACCCACCACCTAGGCTTCAGTTTCTGTACCCGTTCACATGGGTGAACCGACATTTAAGAATTTTTAGCTGGCAGAAATGTATCAATACATTGCTTTGAAAGTGATTGCTATACAGAATCAGAGCATATGTGAGTTTTGTCCTGGCAGCTCATATTACAGGATATAACAGTAGTTGTTGAATTCATGTTCATGGAATACAGCAGTGAACACAGAAATGTACACATGCACGTTACATGATCAGGAGTTGATATTTTCACATGTTGTTAGATTTGCGAATAGTACCCAGATCGGAGAATTCCCACAAATAACTCCAGGAAAACAGGAACGGTATGAAGTCTCATTAATAAAGATTGTCCTTGATGCATTTGAGGTGACAAAAAATGATGTCAAGTATCAAAACTAAATGCAATCGTAAAATTTGCTTTGTGTTTGCTCTGTGTTGTGGGCTGCTCAGGTGCAGCCTGTCGCGATTTATACAGCGACTGGGCTGTGTATAGTTAGTGTACAGTGTATTTTACATAATATGCACAGCCCTGTACAGTGTATTTACATAATATGTGTATGCACAGGCCTGTCACATCATTATCACAGCAAGTCATGACTGTGTATAGTCAGTGTACAGTGTATTTACATGAAACTATGCACAGCCCTGTACAGTGTATTTACATAATATGTGTATGCACAGGTCTGTCACATCATTATCACAGCAAGTCATGACTGGTACTCTTAGTAGTCTCAGTCTGGTGGCCCCTGGCTGGGCCCCCTGCCTTGGGCCTCGGCCCGGCCTTGGGCCCCGTGAGCCCCGTGGGCCCCTGGGCCACTGGGCCACTGGGCCCGGGCCCACTTGGGCTATGGGCCCCTGGGCCTGGGCCCACTTGGGCTCTGGGCCCCTGGTTCCGGGCCATGGCCCGTGTCCTTGGGTCCGGCCTTAGGCCCCGGCTTTGGCCCGGCTGTACTTTGTACATGGTCTATGTGAAATCAGGCTTGTCTGTAACTGTATAATTACAAATAATTACAAATAATCACAAATGATCAACAGGTCCATACTACATATAGGACTATATGAATATATGAATATATGAATATATGAATATATGATTATATGAATATATACAATGTATGTGAATATATATATATTATTATATATGAATATATAAATGTGATCAGGCATTCTGTTATGGTGTCAGATCTGCGGTCATTCATATATAGCAAATTTTATGCATGTATAAATGGCATACATTCATGTGTACTTGATTGAACCAGCCAATGGAGAAAGATCACACCATTGAACAATACTTGAAAGACATGTACAGTTCAACGACTCATTGCTTGTTATCATGAAGTCTGTAGAGGTATCCAGCCCTCTTCAGATGGAAAACATACAGTTGGGCAATTCCGCAGTTAGGTGGACATGACATGGATAAAAGAAATGTGCCTCTTTATCTTATCCTTTAATCTAGGTATCAACTAATGCCATGGATGTTCACCAATCATTAGGGTCTTTCAAATTCAGTAGATTTTATTTTTCGTATTCATTGATTTTGTGAGATCTAAAACCATCATTTAAAATGTACATGTGGGACTGGGGACGCTGAAATTCACTTAAATGCAAATTACAGTGGGTTCCTTTGAAATTTTTTCCTCAAAGTTTTGCTAAAGGGTAAAAGATGAATACATTTAAATACTCCAGAAGTCATGTGACATTTTGTCAATTACAAAAGGGTGAAATGACCTGCGGAATTACTCCGGACAAATGTAACGTTACTAACCGTAACGTTACTAACCATGCTTTTGGGGGTCTAGCTAAAAAATTATTGGTCGAACTGCTAAAAAAAATTGCATGAACATTTGTCATGATGCAATAATTGAAATTAATGCAACACTTTGTTTGAAGTAACTTGAATTTTTGCACACTTTTTGTTACAAGACATTGATTTTTTTGTCATGTCCTTTTTTCGTAACGTTACTAACCAGCCCTTTAAGTTGCTATAGCAATTCTAATGTTTCTTGGATTGTGTTCATTCTTTTCTGTATCATAAACCTGGGAAGGATGAACATATTTTTGACATAATTTTGACTTGAAGTGAATAAATGGTAATTTAGTGGTAAAAACAAATATCTAAATTTGTTCAAATGTAACGTTACTAACCGCGGAATTGCCCAGTTGGCTATCAAACAGAGCTTGCAAAACCATCAACAATTTATTGAGTTGGATTTGTGTGTGTGTGTGTGTGTGTTAGAGCTATATGGCTTGTTTCCTTTGCATGCATAATCACAAATTCCCGAAGTCTGAATAAAGTGAAACCAAGACCTTCATATAGATGTGCTGCATTGTAAGGTGCTGGATCAGAGCACTACCATAAGATTGACACCATGGCGGGAATTGTGCTAACAGTGTACTATCCTTCCTGTGCTTTTATGTTAAAGTGTACCAATACCCTGAAAATCACATTTTAAACTAGAAATGTCACTATGGCGACTGATACCTCCACCATAATGCATGATTCTCCCAATAGGTGTATAGTACAATGTTTTCACAATGTGTGATGACAGTTTCACATAACTGGCAAAATACTGATATGACAGGTTTGTCAGAAATGTATTGAATGTTCACTTTCCTCAAACTGGGTTTGCTATAATTGTCTTAGAGTGCAGGTACACATATTTGGGGGATTGAGGATTTTTACTTGACTTCTGACCGACCCTGTTATTAGTTTATGCATTGAGTACTTTTCAAGGTATGAAGAAAGAGTGTAATTACAGTACAAAATAGATTTTTTTTTTTCATTTAAACCTGACCTTTGATCCTTAACCTTTGACTTCTGGAAATTTCCCAGAGAATCTCCATTAGGTAATACAACATGTATATATTAAGTTTTAAAACTAATAATGCAAGCATTGAATATACACTAGTATATGAGGGAAACAGTAAAATTTTGAGGAGTTGACCTTGACCTTTGACCCCTGACTACATACTGACCCATGACCCCTAAATTCCCTAGATAATCCCTGCCAGTCAGTACATGCATATGTACCAAGTTCTACGAAAATACATTAAACCATTTGCGAGAAAAGTGAAATTGCAACATTTTCACCTAACCTTTGACCTTTTGACCTTTGACCTTATGACATGAAACTCTCTCTGGAGAATCTTTACGCAGTACTACATGTCTACACTAAGTTTCAGTAAAATACCTTCGGGCATTGCATAGATATGGGGGAAATAGCAACATTTTTAGCATTTGACCTTGACCTTTTGACCTTTGACAATGTCAATAAAATCTCCTAAACTAATTGCCCCATCATACATCATCCTTGGACCAAGTTTGGTGAAAGCTACTTCATCCAGTTTTGAGTTATCACGTAAACAGATAAATTTTAGGATTTGACCTTGATCTTTGACTTTTGACCTCTGTCCGATTTCACTAAAAAAACTAACATGTAATTGTCCCATCATACATCATCCTCAGACAAAGTTTGGTGAAATTTGCTCATTCCAGTCTTGAGTTATCGCGTAAACGGATACAATTTCATGATTTGACCTTGACCTTTGACCTTTGGCCGATTTCACCCAAAATCTAATCAAGTAATTGCCCCATCATACTTTATACTTGGACCAAGTTTGGTAAAATTCCAGTCAATGTTTCTCAAGTTATCGCGTAAGCGAATGCGGATGGACGGACGGACGGGCGTACGGACGTACGGACGGACGGACGGACAACCCGAAAACATAATGCCTCCGGCACCACTTCGTGGCGGAGGCATAAAAAGGGAAAAAATGGTTCTTAGCACATTGTATGGGCTGTTCATTCTCCTGTAATTAGTAACACCTTGCCTTGAAAAGGGCATTTACTTTGAGCAATTCAAGATTTTAGCATCACTGGAGCACACAACAGGAAATAGGTTTATCAGCACAATTTGATAGCCACAAGTAAATTGATGACATGACAACATAATCATAAGAAGCATACAAGAAAAGAACTTACCTCATTGCACAATGTTCCAGTGTATCCAAATTCACAGGAGCATGTAAAACTGTCCACTCCATCCACACAAGTACCTTAAAATATGGGATGAAATGAAGCACTAAGTTGCTTTTTCTCATTGATTGGTTGATATGCTTGATTGATTGATTGATTGACTGACAATCAATCCATCGATTGATTGATCTATTTATCTATCTTTTTTTTTTTTATTTGTTAAATGTGTGCTGCAACAGAGCTTGGCATTAATGGACAATATACTTACAGTAGGCCTATATGTGATGTCACAATGAATGTCAGATTGTTTTCACAATCTGTGTTGCAGTTTGTACTTGAATTTTAATACCAAGACATAGTTAAATCCTACCACCCCCCCCCCCCAAAAAAAAAAAAAAGAAGACAGAGCACTGCAAAAATATTTCAGCTATACAATTTATCAACTGCAATACCATTTCTCCTAAGAACAACTGAAATACAAGAACATAAATGATGATGTTATGATTGGCTAGCCATCTGTGAAGTGTACAAAATCACAGTGAGGAATTGTCAAGAAAAATGATGACCCCCCTCTCCACCCTCTTCCCCAAAGAAAGGTAAAAGAAATTAAAATGTGTCAATTTGACATATTCAGTATGACTAAACTCACCAAACTGCCCACAGGGATTTGAGGCACACTCATCGACGTTCACCTCACACAGCGCCCCTTCAAACCCAAGGATACAGTCACATATCGGGTCCCCCTGGCCGGTGGGTGGGTCGCTGCAGCGTGCCCCATTCTGGCACGGGTTGTTGATGCATGTCGACTCAAACTCGCAGTGTAGTCCGGCACGATCCTCGCTACACTCACAGGTGTAGCCATTGATGTTATCATTACAAGTTCCGCCAGCCTGGCATGGACTCGACTGACACTCATCTATATTTATCTCACAATTAACACCTATTGAAAAGAAAATTAACAAAAACAGATTTCATTCAACAGTTACTACATTGCTAGATTTAGTAATTTATAGTTAACCCTATTCTAACGGGGGGGGGGGGGGGGGGGGGGGGTCAAATTGACCCCCCCTCCACGTTTCGCTCCACGATTCCGCAACGCGCAAAGATTTTGCCGCGTAGTTTCATGACTTTTTTCATTTGAGTCTCCCGCATATTTTGAGACCAAATTTGCGTCGTCCGGGTACACCGTTCTGAAGTTATGCAATGTTTGGCATATGCATGTCAACCCGAAAACCGCTCAAATTCATGATTTCGTGTGCAAATCCAATGCAAACTGTGGTTTTTTGTTTAATTGATATAAATTAGATTATTTCAACTTTTAACCATTGAAATAAATCAATTCTAATGTAGATAAGCTTCAAAAAGTGCCTCCAACAAATTTTGGCAAAAAACAATAGAAAACAAAAGATCGAAAAAACAGTAAAATACATAAGAAATTAACAAAACAATAAAAAACAAAAGAAAATGATTTTGATTGTGCTATTTTTTTACAAGAAATTTGTTTGATGTGTCTTAAGGAACTCTTGACACAAAAATTTAATAATCCTTCAGTCTTTTTGATGGAGTTATAGGTGAAAATATGATTTCATGCGTTAATTTGCATAATTAATTTATCAAAAAATATTAAATCAACATTTTTCTATTGTATGACCATGTAATCTTGTAGTTGACATCCGGCTCTATGTTCAGGCAAAATTTTGCGGCGATCGTGCAATCGGCGGCCGAGATCTGAAGGGGGGGTCAAATTGACCCCCCCCCCCAGTAAAAACTTGGTCTCAAATAGCCCAGTTAGAATAGGGTTAAACAAGGATCACTTTCTTTCTTTGCTGTTCTTTGCATATATTGTACTCCTTGTGCTTCTTTCATATTGTTCACATTCATCTATTTTCCTGGTACATGTGCTTTCATTTGTACTTCATGCTGGATAGGGATAGGATATAATCATCCCTGAAATTTCAGTATACTGGTAAAGAAGAGTATAAACAAAAATCTGTCTCATGTTTCTGTGCAAAAAGGTAAAGTGAAAGCAGCTCACTTTTCACTTGAAAAATATATTTACTTTTATCTAACATAAGTATAATCTCAGGCTTTTGTTTTACCCGAGGATACCAAATTATTTTTGTCACTTGAAGCTAACAAATTGTTTACATTTTAGATTAAATTCTTGATTATATTTCTGTGCATGAAATGTCATAATTGCAGTTAATCATTTGCACTCCAAGCTACACTTTGTGGTGAACATTTACAACACATGAAATCTGCCCTTTCATAAGTACTATCTCCTCAGTGCTCTGATTGCACAACGAAGAATTCTGGCAAGAAGCCAAACATACAAGCCAAAGCAGAATATTACAGCATAGCATGATCTAGAATTTTAGCAGATAAAGAGGTTTTTTCTTTTTTCCTTTTTTTCATTACTTCCTTCTCTGGAGGTACAATGTACTTGTCCACAAAATTCAGCTCTTAGCATTTTGCTGCAATCACACTTTTTTTCAACAAGGAAACTTCAACAGGAATCAGAAAAGAAAGAGGGATCTTTACCAGTGAATCCAGCCACACACAGGCAGTCATAACCATTGACCAGATCTTCGCATGTGCCTCCATTCTGACACGGATTGCTGGCACACTCGATGATCTCCTCTTCACACAGGTTACTGGTGTAACCGGGGCGGCAGGTGCACGTAAACTGACCATCGCCGGTGTTGGTGCAGGCTGCTCCATGTCGACACGGGTTGGAGGAACAGGCATCGATGAAGACCTCACATTGGTCTCCGCTGTACCGCTCACTGCAGTCACAGCGGTAACCACTGAAGAGGTCTACACAAGTGGCTGAAAGATTTAGAGAGAGAGAGAGAGACCACACAAAATTTTAAGTATGGAAGTAAACTTGAGTGAACATAAGCAGTATCAGATATGAACTTTTTTAATGGAAAAAATTAATCTTCAGTGCAATCAACGTGTGCAGAAAATACTCTGGAGCAACAGAAAACCAGATTCTCAGCTCATTCTGACATTTCATCTGTCTACACAATGAGGGTTCCTCTTCCAAAAGTGGTTGTGGGCAAGGTATTTTTACATCTTATTTCATATGATTATATATATATATCATTGTTACGTTCATAAACATAACTAAACCTTTAGTTTTAAAATTTGACAATTTTTTTCCCCACAGTGATTGTTTATTTTACTCCCGGAAACCTCTTCATGGCATTTATGGATGAATTTTAGTGAGCTTGGAATACAACATTTTTTGACATCACACTGGATCAACTCTTGTTAGAGGTGTGTATTCAAAATGTTTCTTACACTGTAAAAGGCAACAATCTATCTGGCATTGGAAGGGATGAACATGTAAAGGTATGCAATCTTTGCATTGGTAATCTTTATAAAGGATAATCACACCTACACACTGCATTGTACATGCAGTCCTTTAAAACTACTTACAAAAAGAAACCAGGAAAAAATCACAAGAATCCTATCAAAATACCTTCGTTCATGCAGGGGTTACTTGCACATTCGTCTATTTCCATCTCACAGTTTTGGCCTTCATAGCCCGCTGAGCAGTTGCAAAAGTAGGCACCGATGAGGTCGATGCATGGTGCTGAGTTCTGGCAAGGATCACTGGCGCATTCCCTGATTTCAGACTCGCAGCGGACTCCGTAGTAACCAAGAGCACAGGTGCAATTGAAGCTGTTGACAAGATCGATACATTCTCCCCCGAACAGGCACGGGTTGCTGCTGCACTCGTTGATTTCCACACCACAGGTGATACCCTCAAAGCCCGGAGCGCATTCACAGAAATACCCATTGGGTGCGTCTGTGCAGGTACCTCCGTTTTGGCAAGGATTTGAGGCGCACTCATCTATGTCGATCTCGCATGTCGTGCCATTGTACCCTGAGGGGCAGTCGCAGAAGAAGCCATTGGGCATGTCGATGCATGGAGCGCCATTAACGCAGGGGTCACTGATGCACTCATCCAGATCTGTCTCACAGAGAGGACCGGTGAAACCCGGCTGACAGAGACACATGTATGTCTGGATTCCATCCATACACATGGCGCCGTTCATGCACTCGTTCATCTCACAGTCATCAATGTTGATCCCACAATTGACTCCAGTATAGCCTCCGGTGCAATTACACTCATATCTATTGACTAGGTCAATACATGTCCCATCATTCACGCAGGGTAAGCTCTGGCATTCATCAATTTCTGTCTCACACAGCGTTCCCGTGTATCCAGCTACACAGTCGCAGGTAAACCTGTTGAACAAATCATTACAGGTTGCTCCATTCTGGCAGGGTTGGCTGGCACACTCGTCAATCTCTCTTTCACACAACATTCCTACGAAGAAAGAAGAATGACATACACATGTTGAATGACACATAATCACCCACACTGCTGCTTGCCAAATTGGTAATTTTCATCATTCATCACCCTTTTGAAAAAAATAAAATGGTCTGGTGTTCAATAGAGAAGGAAAAGATAAAGCATGGTATGCATATCCCTTAAAAACTGTTACTAAAAGCAAATCTCAATGCTGGCAGTCACATTTAAAAACGCATGAACAGATGTTTGACTGCAGAAAACCACTTGAAATTCACAGCTGTGACTGATGTGCTACCTTCTTGCAAACTTCCCAACAAAATATCATCATTACATTTGCAGACTTGTACACAGGGAAGATAGCATGTCAACAGAGTATAGAAAGAGTATTTCCCCTGTAGAGCTGCACACTTTGAAATGTCAAAGGTCATGTACCTTTATATGCTTACAAGGCTTAGTAGGATGTAGTAAAAAGCTCACATTCCGTTAGTACTTGCTGGCAGAGAAACTCTTTGGATGTACTTAGCAGTACATTAGTGCATTTCACAAACATGTTCATTAATGTATTTGGTGCATTCCAGAGGGCTTGGAAGCAGTGTCTGCAGACCATTGTCACTAAAGTTATCTCTTTTTTTTCCTGGTAGCTTCTTGAGTGCACAAAAAAACTAGAAATGTCGCTACGGCGACTGGTGTATGCCTCCGCCATAATACATGGTTCTCCTAATAGGTCTATAGTACAATGTCTTGACAATGTGTGATGACAGTTTCACACAATTGGCAAAATATTAAAATGACAGGTTTGCCACAAATGTGCTGAATGTTCACTTTCCTAGAACTAGGTTCAATTGGATGAATGATTAAAACGTCAAAGTGCAGGTATTTGGGAGAACTGATGATTTTCACTTGACTTTTGACCCTTTTACAAGTTTATGCATTGAGTAATTTTCAAGGTATTGAGAAAAAGTATAATTTCAGTATCAAATGGTAAAATAGTATTATCGAAACCTGGCCTTTGACCTTTGACCCCACAGTTCCAAAGAGAATCACTGTTAGTAGAACATGCATAAATATGTAAGTTTCATGACAATACCTTGAGTTATTTTTGAGATATGGAGGAAAAAGTGCAATTTAGCACTTTCACTTGACCTTTGACCTTTTGACCTTTGACCATTTGGCAAGAAACTTCCCACAGAATATATATTGGGTTATACATGCATACATCAAGTTTTAAAAAAATCCTTCAGGCATTGCATAAGTATAAGGAAAGTAGTTATATCTTGAGGAGTTGACCTTGACCTTTGACCCCTGACCTTTGACCCATGACCCCCAACTTCCCTAGATAATCACTGCCCATCGGTACAAGCATATATACGAAGTTCCATGAAGATACCTTGAACCATTTGCGAGATATGGAGAAAAACATGAAATTTCAATTTTTTTTTTCACAAAATAACCTGTGACCTTTGACCTTTGATCCTGTGACCCTAAAATCCACACAAAGTATCATCCCCCAAGGATATACCCTCATACCAAGTTTGATGCAAAACCACCACACGGTTCTTGAGATATCGACAAAAATAAAACAGGACGTACGGACGGACGGACGGACGACCCGAAAACATAATGCCCCCGGCCACTTCGTTGGCGGAGGCATAAAAACATGGTTATGCATCTAGGTAATATTAACTTGTTTGCCCTGCATAGGTCTCCTATATTTTTTTTTTTTTTGCACATTATGTGATAATACCAAAGAAAAGTAATGACAGCAATAACAGTAAAGTAACTGTTAAAGGGATTACAGTCTGAACTCTATTATCCAGCCCTCTCTCATGCAGACTTCTCTATCATCCAGATGCCACCAAGCAGTGAGTGCCAGGAAAAGGGGATTTTAAACACAATTATAACTCCCACAAAACTCATGGAATTTATCTATGATATTCCAATATTCCCCACAGAAATATGTGATGAATTTTACAGTAGGAAATTCCAATTTCATGACTACAATTTTAAGTAGACAAGCAGGCATAAATTATATTTCTGTTGCTATATACACTACCTACGTAGCTACTTCTGGGTTGGCAATCTACTTGTATTCATTGTTTCCCCCATATCTGGCCAAATCGCTTATCTAGATGGGCGGTAGTCCCGACATGGCCAGGTATAAACAGAGGTTTGACTGTATTGGCATATAGACTCTTCTCTACGTGTGCACTTGCAGGAAAACTGCATGCCCAATCATGTTCATATCATACTAGTACAATGATTTCAGTTTACCTTCATAGCCATGCACACATCTGCAGGTGAACTGGAGGATCTGATCCTGACAGGTGGCCCCATTCTGACACGGAGACGAGGCACACTGGTCACCGTCCAACTCACAGTGGACACCAAACCATGGCCTGGTGCAATTACATTCATAGCCACCAACAAGATTGATGCAGGCTCCTGTCAAAGTAGTGCAAATGCAATTATTTATCTTTTCATGTAAATCATCAAGAAAATACAGCCTTAACATTGTCACAACTGTTCAAAGACACATATATTCTTTTAATAATGGTTGGATGCACTACAGCAGGATCGAGTAGCAAAGAGCTGTAGAAAGAGATATTTCAAAATTGTAAATCATGAACTGCAAAAGCTATACCTTTCATACAATAATGGAATATTCACTACGAGGCAATCAGTCTTGATGTCAATTACCAAATACATAAAGACCTCACTAAGAGCATACTTGTATTTGAAACTTGCAATAAACCACTCTGAGCACTATCATATGGTAAGATGGAACTACATAACACAGCTCTGACCATGAGTACCACTGTGATATGAATCAATTGTGATAATCACTATCACTGTACGTGGTAATCATTTACACCTTCCAAAAACAATGAGCAGAATATCTTACCTCCATTTTGACAAGGGTCACTGTCACATTCATCAATCAGGTCAATCTCACAGTTGATTCCTGCAAGTCCCTCTGGACAGCTACATTGATAGCCCAGGACCAGGTCGGTACAGGTGCCTCCATTGAGACAGGGGTTGCTTGCACACTGGTCCCCGTCCAGCTCACAGTGCACCCCAAAGAAGCCCCCTGTGCAGTTACAGCGGTAGCCATCCACCTGGTCTATGCAGCTCCCTATATGTGATTAGAATAACAAAAAAAAAAAAAAACTTGACTAGTACAATGCAGGCCTATTTACCTAGCCATGTACATGCATGTTCTTGCATATGTGTGGGTTTATGCATGCACATATAATATGAAAATGATACAACTGTGGATGTTCTTGTTATTTTCATATTACATGTAATTAAGTTGTATCATTTTTATATTGAATGAACAATTGCCAAATTACACACTTCAACATATTTACACTTGTACCATCCTTTGATGTTAAATTGAGAGAGTCGGTTTCATTATACATCTTTGTCAGCAAACATTCAGATTTGCATGTACAGTTTGCAGAACTACAGTTAGGTTTGTACTCTGTCAGGCCACTTTTGACTGGAAACAGAAATATGAATATTTGCATTTAAATATAATGTTCTGCCAAGAATGGCATTCTACTGCAAGCATTTTAGGCACTCACAAAATTGTAGGTACAACATTCTGAAATTGCACTAAATGTAAGCAAAAGATGCACATCTTTCACCAGATAGACCCTAATGGGAAAACAATTACGTGGGAATATGGTTAGTGTGTTTGTATTTCTCGATTCCAGTTCTTTAATTTGTTGTATTCTTGATTATGCATTATTACTTCATCATTTTCTTATCATACAGTCTGACCTCTCCTATCTGGACATGTCGGGACCGGTGCTCATCCGGATAGGGGATTTGATCAGATATGGAAAACGCAGCTGCCTATGGCTACATGCAACCTATTCATGTAGCGTGCACTGAAACTCGAATCGTTGGTATCGGCACAAAAATTGGTGGTAGCGAATGTCTGAACGCATGCTATGTTAGATGAATATTGATGAATGTATGTTTATTATGTTGGAAATAATATGTCATTCATGTGAGTTTGGGTAAGAATTTTGATTGCGTTTGGAATCCCCTTTTCCCGTGATTAATAGAAAAAATTAAGGCGAGTTCGCGTCTGGATAATAGAGAGATCCGGATAAAGGGAGGCCGAATAGGAGAGATTGGACTGTATAATTTGTACATTACTTTATGAATTATATCATTACTTACCTCCGTTCTGACAAGGAAGACTTGCGCATTCATCGATGTTCGTCTCGCAGTCCACGCCCTCATATCCCACCACACAGGTGCAGTTGTAGGACCCAACAAAATCGGAGCACGAGGCTCCGTTCTGGCACGGACTGCTGCTGCACTCATCGATCTCCATTTCACAGTTCGTACCCTCGTAGCCGGGGGTGCAGTTGCACTGGTAGCCATTAATTCTGTCCACACACTGGGCCCCGTTTGTGCACGGATCGGGTGAGCAGTCGTCGATGTTGATTTCACAGTGCACCCCTAGTGTGTAGACAGAATAGAGTACCATGGTGTGATGTCGTCATTACCATGGAAATTGGTTCGAAACATCCTCACATAACCACAATATCTGGGAACACATCAGTTGCTATTAAACCATGCTCATATCCAATTCCAACCCATTGCCAGAAGACTTGAGTAAGAATATTTTGTGTGGAACCAGCACTCGGCTACAACAAAAGATTGTGACATCATCACTTTGGTACACTGAGGAGGAGATGGATTCTGGAATCCATAAAGTTTATGGTAAAATATTGGTAATTAAAGGTCAAGTTTACCTTTGGGAGCAGTGATTTCAAAAATGTTCAAAATATCATGTTTGATGCATATGTGTAGGTCTGTTGCATCGAAAACATCCTACCATAAAGAATTTTTGCCATAAAGCCTAAGATATAAGGAGATACCAATGTTTTTCCCAATAAACCGTAACTGCAGACGGTTTAGTCTGAAAACATTTTTATCATAACTATTGTTCACATTTTGTGTATTTAACAACACTTAACATTGATTAAATGGATTCAAATTTTGGCAATGGTTGTTTCTATCCGTAACTCACATTTAAGAACTATTTTAAAGCACTAATGCTGGGTTTTTGTTTCATCTGCAGATGGTAAATTATACCTTTAAGCTGCCTGTGTTCCTATAGTTTTTTTTTTAACAGTCTTATCACCTGTACAATATGCACTGTTTTTATAGAAAGCTTTGAAAGGTTACAGTGTTAACATTATTCCCTTCTTGCATCCCAACGTATGCCTTCTTTAATTTGACTCTGACATATCAACAAAATGATCAACAATACCTGCAACCAATTTGATTTTATTAATGCCATTCATCCAAAGACAGTGTATTTCCCCTTCCTTTTTTTCCCCAAACATTCTCATCTACAAAAAGAAATCTTTTAAGAATCTATAAAAACAAAACAAAAAATGACACAAAATAAGTTGTGAGTTTGGAATCACCATAATTGTTTCCACAAGTAATCAAATAAAATCATTTGTATTGGATCTCTCACAGTTTGATTCTTTGAAATCTTCTTCAAGGTTATCATGAACCCTTTGGAGACGAGTCCAGAGAAAACTCCGGCAAAGTGTCTATGGGTACGGTAATGCGTGTTGTAGCAAACTCAATCCTTCCTAAACAGGTTAAAAAGAAAACCTACCTTCAAAGCCAAGTACACAGGAGCATGTGTAGCCATTGATTAAGTCCATGCATGTCCCTCCGTTTTGACATGGGTCACTTGAGCACTCTGTAATTTCCGTTTCGCATCGAAGACCTGTGTAACCTCCAGCACACTGGCACACGTAGCGTCCAGCCTGATCATGACACGTAGCACCGTTCTGGCAGGGGTCGCTACTACACTCATTAATGTCTGTTTCACAGTGAGTGCCTGTGCCACGTACAGAGAGGGAAAGGAGAACATATAGAAAGCTATTACTCCGGCCAACACTAGTCATGCACATCAACCCATTGTTTAGATTAGAATTGCTTCAGAGACAGTGAAAGCATTATTTGTAGTCAGCGGTATACTTTTCTGCCTTTAGCTTTACTCAGGCTTTCTTCTTCAAGACATCTAGCCATAAAATTAGCCCATAAGGACTAGTTCTGCTTAACTTCAGCATGGACATCTATCAACAATAAACCAGAACTTCAGTGTTTCTTTGACAGTGTCTTCAGTGCCCCCAGCGGCAAATTATCCCGCCGCACCCCAAGTCACCCCTAGGGACAATCATTACAGCTAAGCTTAGGAGGAGAGGGGTATAACATTTATGGGGAAAATAAATTTGTGCTTGCCAATGAAACTGATATTTGACCTTAATTCTCATGCGCTTGAATGTGGAAAACCTAGAATGATCAGTGGAAACTTTCACTATGCAAGTTCAGTGTATATAAGTCATAATATTTAGATAAGTACTGTAATTGCACAGTCATGTAACATTAACATAATGAATATACATGTACGTGTATGAAGGAAATGAAATTGGGTTTGACATAATATGTGTCACTTCTGTCCGTACTATAGGTGCAAGGGAATACAATGTGTTCCTTGCATTTGTGTGGCATGCAAAGCTGAATCGGTACATGAAAGAAAGAATCCAGTTAGTGAACAAAAACCAAAACACAATTCACTCGCATGCTGGGATGCCCACTCAATTTCAATCATGCATCAACTATATCTTGCACTTTCTACTAATGGAACTCACAACCAATTTGCTCAAAACCAGCACGTTTGGCTCATTTTGCATCTTATCAAAGTTCACATACATGGTATGTGGATTTATATCTCAAAATGAAAATGTCCACAACAGTGGCAAAATTCATTGTCTCATAATTAGGGATAATAGTATAACTTCACACTTGCGAGAACAATGCAACTGTCACTACAATTTCTGGTTTTTAGTTCTGTTGAATAGCAACAGTTTTTTTCTTTTTGCCTGAAATTGAATTTCATACAATCAAGTCATATACAGTACGTACAGCAGTCTCCTACATCTGTAATGCAGTTCTCTTGAAAGACATAAAATTTATACTGGTACATAAATACATGTACATGTACAACTGTCAAATGCAATGTACAGTACATACATTAGTAAAAATGGACATTTGAAATTAACACAGACTTATGATTGTACAAGATTCTGACAGAATACAAGATAATTTTGAGGATGGGGCAAAAGCTGAAAAAGGACAGTGACACAGACAAAAATTTGTGTGAGTTTAGCAAGCATTAATAGTTATTTGCACATGTTGTTAATTTGACCATATTTATTGCTTATACAGACCACAAGCATGCTCATTAATATATATGATATCATTATGGTAATTATGAACACAATGAGTTAGAAGCAGCCCATGAGACAAACTATGAAACAGATGACACGACATGCACTAAATATATCATGTGTTAATGAAACAGCACAAGGACCGAGCTCAACCTTGATGACTGCCACGAAAGAGTACAAAGGCACCACTGGAAACTTGTGTTAGGGGCTCACACAAAATGACATGTATGGTTACCACGGATGAGTTTAGTGGCATGCTCTATCAAAGACATTTCACCTGTGTATCCAGGAGGACACTCGCATTCATAGAAGTTGATCCTGTCCAGGCATATGGCAAAATTCCTGCACGGGCCACTGGCACATTCTTGAATGTCGATCTGACATTCATCCCCTTCAAACCCAGGAGGACATGAGCACTGGTACCCATTGAAAAGATCAACGCAGGTTCCGTTGTTCTGGCAAGGGACACTCTCGCATTCATCTGCCTCTAGTTCGCACAGTTCTCCTGCGTAACCAGGGCTGCAGCGGCAGGTGAAACTGTTGTCACCATCGAGACAGAGCGCTCCATTCTGGCACGGATCACTCTCACATTCGTCAATGTTGACTTCGCAGTTAGTGCCCCGAAACCCTTCTGCACAGATGCACTGATAGCCATTCAAGAGATCTTGGCAAGAAGCTCCATTCTGACAAGGTTCACTTTGGCACTCATTGATCTCAACCTCGCAATGTGCACCTTGGTACCCAGAAGGACAGCTGCAGATGTAACTGTTGGCACTGTCGATGCATGTGGCGTTGTTTTGGCATGGATCTGAAAGACACTCATCTATATTAACATCACAGAGATCTCCAAGAAAACCTGGTCTACACAGGCAAGCAAAGCCTGCAAGGCCTTCCTGGCAGAAGGCCTCATTCTGACAAGGGTTACTAGCACATTCCTCAATCTCCCTTTCACAGAGTGGCCCAGTGTAGCCAGGCTCACAGGTGCAGGAATATCCATTGATACCATCAACGCATGCTGCTCCATTCAGACATGGCTCAGAATTGCATTCATCGATATCTTCTGCACATAGTCTTCCAGCAAAGCCCGGTGCACACTGGCAGGTGAAACTAGCCAGGGCATCTATACAAATTGCTCCATTTAAGCAAGGTGCACTTGCGCATTCATTAAGCTCTTCTGCACACAGGGTGCCTGTGTAACCTTCAGGACACAAGCAGAGGAATCCATTGACTTGGTCCTGACAACTTGCCCCATTAACACAAGGTTCACTGATGCACTCATCGATGTTCTCCTCACAGAGGATGCCCTGGAACCCAGGGGCACAGAGACACTGGTAGCCGTTCAAGAAATCCTGACAGGTGGCCCCGTTCTGGCATGGACCAGATTCGCACTCATCGGCGTCCAGCTCGCAATTATCACCTTCATAACCCATTGGACAGTCGCAGACATATCCAGCAACTGCATCTGTGCAAGATGCACCATTCTGACATGGAGAACTGCCACATTCATCGATTTCATTGGCACATGTTATCCCAAAGTATCCCGGAGCACAAGAGCAGCGGTATGCATTCACCAGATCTTCGCACGTGGCTCCATTCTGACAAGGACTACTGGAACACTCGTTGACTTCTCGATCACAGTTTCTACCTGAGTAGCCCGCTTCACACTGGCACTCGTATCGCCCAATCAAATCAATGCATGTCCCTTGCAGGCAAGGGTTGGACATGCATTCATCAATTTCATTCTCGCATTGTGGTCCACTGTAGCCAAGTGTGCAGTTGCAAGAGTACTGCGCAATCTTGTCTATACACTCAGCACCATTTTCACAAGGATCGCTGGCACATTCTTTGATCTCAGTGTCGCAGTTCTCCCCTAAGAATCCATCCAAACAAAGACAGTTATAGCGGTTGATCAAATCCTGGCACTCGGCTCCGTTTCTACAAGGGGCACTGCTGCATTCGTTGATGTCAATTTCACATCTGCTGCCGAGAAAGCCTGGCAGGCATCCACACGTGTAGCCATCTAGAATGTCTGTGCAAGCAGCTCCATTTTGGCACGGATTGCTGGCACACTCATTAATCTCAACTTCACAGTGAACTCCTGTGTATCCAGGAACACATGCACATATGTAGCTAGCTACCTGTTCAAGGCAGGTGCCGCCATTCTGGCAAGGATCGCTCAAACACTCCTGAATGTCATCGCTGCACTCTGATCCCTGGAAGCCTGCTGGGCACAGGCACCTGTAGGAGTTAACCAGGTCATTGCAGGTTGCCCCATTGGAGCACGGATTACTTGCACATTCATTGATGTTGATCTCACAGTGGACACCATTGAATCCCGCGAGGCATGAACAGGAGAAGCCATTGATCCCCTCATTGCAGGTAGCGCCATTTCGACAGGGGTTGCTGGAACACTCTAGAATGTCACTCCCACAGTTTGTGCCCTGAAAACCTGGAATGCAGTCACAGGCATATGCATTGACAAGGTCTCTGCATGTGGCACCATTAAGGCAGGGGTCACTTGAGCACTCATCAAGGTCTGTGCCGCATGTGTTGCCAGTATATCCCGGGAGGCAGATGCACATAAACCCATTCACAAGGTCCAAACAAGCTGCCCCATTTTCACATGGGTCTTGCTCACATTCGTTGATTTCTGTCTCACAATTTTCCCCTGTGTAACCAGCAATGCAGCTGCACTGATAACCATTAACGACATCAATGCATGTAGCGCCATTTTGGCAGGGACTACTGCTACATTCATCAATATCAATTTGACAGTCTATTCCCTGGAAGCCGGAAGCACAGAGACAGCGGTATCGCCCAATGAGGTCCTCACAAGTTGCTCCATTCTGGCAAGGGTCACTGTCACATTCCAGAATATCCACCTCACAGTTGACACCTGAAAATCCAACAGCACAAGAGCAATCGTATCTACCAACTAGGTCAGAGCACTGCGCTCCGTTCTGACATGGAGAGCTTGCACATTCATCAAGTTCCGTCTCGCAGTGGGTACCTGTGTAACCTTGCGGACATGTGCAAGTGTACATAGCGATTCCCTCGTTGCAAATGGCCTCATTGCGGCAGGGTCCACTGGCACACTCTAAGATTTCGGTCTCGCATCTGGCACCCGTGTAGCCAGGAGCGCAAGTGCAGGTGTATCCTGCCACGCGGTCATTACAGGTAGCTCCGTTCTCGCAAGGGTTGCTTGCGCACTCGTCGACCTGACTCTCACAGTTTGCACCCTCGTACCCTTCCAGGCATCTGCAAATGTATCCGTTGACCTCTTCTTGGCAGGTTGCTCCATTCCTACAAGGACTGCTGAGGCACTCTAGGACATCTTCCTCACATCGCAATCCCTGAAAGCCTGCGGGACATTCACAGCGGAATCCATTCACGAGGTCGACACAGGTGGCGCCATTCTGGCAGACGTCGCTTACACAGTCATTAATATCAGTCTCGCAGTCAACGCCGGCGTAACCTTCCACGCAATTACAGACGTAAGCATCAAAGGCATCACGGCAGGTAGCACCATTCTGGCACGGATCACTCTGGCATTCATCGGTTTCGATCTGGCACCGCTCTCCTTCATACCCTGAGACACACTGGCAAAAATACTCATTGATCCGGTCGACACACGAAGCACCATTTTGGCATGGATCGCTGCTACATTCATTGATGTCTGTTTCACAGAGCTCTCCAGTGAACCCTGGAAAGCAGTTGCACACAAAACCGTTGATAACGTCTACACACGTTGCATCATTGCTGCATGGTAGACTAGCACACTCATCAATTTCCTGCTCGCATGTAGTGTCTGTGAAACCAGGAGCACAGGTGCAAATGTAAGCATTGATGTTGTTCTGACATGTTGCACCATTTTTGCAGGGATCGCTGGAACACTCATCGATATCAACCTCACAATTATCTCCTTTGAATCCTGGCGGGCAGAGGCAGGTGTAACCATTAACTTGGTCCAAACACGTAGCCTCTCCACTGCATGGGTTGCTGGCACAGTCATCAATATTTGTCTCACAATTTATACCTACAGGTAGAAGAAGATATTACACAATGCAAGAATTTCTTTAGATACTATATATAAACATAACATAAACATAAGTAAATTTGGTGAGAAGATTTACTGATGTGTCATTTCATCTATTCAATTTTACTACATGCAGGAAAAATTTTCTGGCAACAAGCATTTTTTTTCTCTTTTCTTCAAAATGCCAAAGTAGCACTCACCTTTAAATCAGGAGCTGCCTATGAAACACAATGAATGAAGTCAGTGTGACAAACTGTGAGGGAAATATCAGGAAATCCATGGTATATCAACTCAGGCATCTTTTGTGCTAAAGGCTTGCATTGAAAATTCTGTACAAGAGTTTCCTACAAGAATCTTACAAACTGGAGACCAGATCAATCACAATACCTGTAAAAGTCTACCTACATTGGCCATGGTTATTTTGAAGAAATTGCACAGAGGAATACAGCCAAGCTAAATCTACACATTTCGGATAGGACATTGCACCTCACTTTCTTTTGGCTTTGATTAAAAAAGAGCAAAATCTATCAGCTGCAATGATTAAAGTTACATTCAAACTAGCCATGATGGAAAAAGTAACAGAAATGCAACATACCATGTGTTATTGCGATAGAGTGAAATACAAAGTTCAAGAGAAATTGATTAAAGCACTACAAGTTTAACTTTTTTTTTTTTTTTTTTTGCATTGCAAAATATCTGGAGGTTGAGGCAGCAAGTTTGTCTCTGAAAATAAAGAAAATCCCTAGCTTAACAGCAGTACAAATTCTTGTAAACTGTGACCATTATGATGGGCTCACCTTTGCAAGTGCATGACAATGAAAGGAATTCTGTTTATGGATGGTTGTCACTGACAAAAATATTTCCGGCTCTTTTTGCCAGAATATCTGTGATTTAGCCTATTTGTAAAACTTTGGGCTTAGCATCAGGAAAATAGGAGCAATAGTTGTTTTTGGTATTCTAGTATTTCCAAAGAGAACTTACAACTAATGCAAATGTGCGATACATAGACTGAAGGTGCAGCATGTAAACTGTCAAGAATGAAATTGAAACTACAATGTTCACTACTGAAAAGGAGATGTCACAAAGAACATTGAGGTAGACTACAAGCAAGTAAAGTCTCTATCAATATGAGTATGATGTGCAATGATCTGCCATATTTCTATGGAAATGGTAAATCAGCCATCGAAACTGACTGTCTGAATCACTTTCGAACGTAGGGCAGTCGCAACACTAGATTCGTTCATCCCCACTGTGACATGCACACATGTCAGCCCAATTATTTTGTGGGAAATACCCCATGCAGATAGTAGTGTCCATTTCACATTTAAATGTATAACACTGTGTATTACATCCCCATCTCCAGACCACAACAGGTGGCAGTCCCCAGGAGCTTAATGTAACATAAATCCCCTGTCCAGGGACAAACATCTCAAAGGTCAGGTGGTCTTAACCCTTAGGGTAGGAGGCTAGTAGGAAATAAAGATATATATATAGCTGGTCTAGACAGAGAGATGATTGACTAAAAGTAATTTTCTTTTGTTTTCCTTTGAATAGGTTTTCAGACAATGAATAACATAAGTTATGTAAGAATGACCTTCTTTATGATTGGTCAAAAGTGTAGATACTATACAACTCTTTATTTCTTATTCCAGACAAGAGGTAACATACTGTAAGTTATGTAAGAAGGGGTAGTGGTGTGATTGGTCAGGAGTTATTTTCCATGTTATGTCTTTATGTGAAATTGAGACAATACAAAAGTTAGTAGCAGCAATGTGCTGACTTGACCAAGGTAGTATTCCTTTTGTTTCCCTTAATGTACACTTCCCCTTTCGTAAATGGCTGACTTGTCCAAATAGGACTATTTTACTCTCCCTTTATTCATAGTGGTTTTTCATAGATCAGCAATTTTGTAGGGGACAAGAAATAGGAATATTGTCTTCAGTCTTCAGATGATATCTAGACGTCGCTGAGTGCAGACCTAGGAGCTGCTAGGCACCTCTGTGTGATAACTCTTCTTGCAATAATGTCCATGTCGAAGGAACTCTCTCAATAAAACCAGCAGGAATGGGCACCTAAACTCATGAATGGATTTTGCGTGTACTTTATTCTCTGTGCCTATGGGCTTAATGGTGAGAGCGTTTTGGAGTGGCGTCTCTTTCTACTGCAACGAAACAAGTTAACTTGAACAGAGCTATAGTTTTGTCACACCCACATACCGGTAAAGCCCTCCACACATTCACATGTGTAAGACATAATGCCATCGACGCACGTTGCACCATTCTGACAGGGGGCTGCCTCACATTGGTCGCCGTCTTCATCGCAGTTGGTCCCAAACCATCCCCCGCTGCAGGCGCAGGTGTAGCGGCTGATGCCATTAATGCAGGTTGCTGTAGGGAGAAAACAGAGCATACGAATGCACATACCAGTAGTTTGTTACAATCAGAACTGTACTAGGACCCTAGCTGATTGTTCGATATGCTGACTGATCACTGGTTCAACTTCATATGCAACTTTACTTGCAACAATCAAGCACTCACACTTGCAGGAGATTCTGCCGTTGTGTTCCTAAAAAGCAAGGGCATAGGTCAGTTACCTTCTCCTATGGAGACATTCAATCACGTTTAATTATTCATTTATGCATTCATTCATGCATTCATTCATTCACCCATCCATTCATTTATTCATTCATTCATTCATTTCCTCATTCACGGTGTGACCATGCTTGTAGAGTTCATTTTATGGGTGGAAGTCTCAAATTTATGGGGAAGCTTCGGTATTTTGTTTGAATTCAAGATTACATTATATCATAAAATGTTTGGTGCTTCAACATAAATTAGAAAACTATAAGGTACAGTGTATGTATTGTAAGGATACGTCAATTACATAACAGTGATTTTAGTTTAATATCTAGGGTTCCAATGTGCCTGTAATGAGAATGTGGTCAAACTCACAAAAAAACAATGTCATGTACAATACCTGCATTCTGGCATGGGTCGCTGCTGCACTCGTCAAATTCGTCCACTTCACAGTTGAGGCCCACACTGCCAGGGATGCAGACACACTGGTAGGCCCGTACGAGATCGAGACAGGTGGCTCCGTTCTGGCAGGGATTACTGGCACACTGGTCCCCGTCCTCTTCGCAGTTGACCCCCGAGAATCCGGCCACACACTGGCAACTGTAGCCATTTATCAGATCCGTGCATCCAGCTAGGATAGGACAGAACGTACATGTTCCACCATAAAATCATGACTAAGGACAGATCATACATCTGTAATAATTTAACAATAATAATAAGCACAGCATGTGTAATGCGCCATCGATCTAATGGTCTATTCTGAGGCACAGAGGGACATATAGAGAGTTAAATACAGTGTATAGTTGTACATATATGAAAATTGAAGAACAAGGAAGAGATAGAAGTATACCTGGTTTACAAGCAATTCAACAAATATTCAACCAAAGCAAGATGCGAACATAAATGACTTCAGATGCTTTTTAAACGTTACAACAGTTTCTGCTGATCGGATCCTCAGTGGAAGAGCATTCGAGAGAGATGGGGATGCAGAAATAGAAGCTTTTACTCTGACAGTCGAGATTGTTCCTTTAACTGCCAATTGTTTACTATTACATGAACAGAGATTTCTGCCAGGGACATATTCATATTCAGGGACACATTCATGTACAATATACATGTACCTTCATAAAGTATGATTAAGGAATTCAACTCCTTACAGTGTATTGCAGGGAAGAAAAAGCCCAGTCTGAAATAGGCCACTTGTATCTTTGAAATGATGCCTTATCATGAAAAAAAGTAGATCATGAAAAAAAGTAGCAAATTTACGCTAGTATCAGCAACTGAATGTTTTCTCCTTGAATACAAAATGCTCGAGCTTAGCTACAAAATCTACACCAAGCTGAGGACAGTTACTCAATCAATACTTTGTTGCAAAGCTGCACAACCTTTGATAAGAAAATATAGTGCATCATATTTCAGTGTGCGTATCATCCACCATGTACTAGACCAATATGTTGAGGTGATCTGCTTATAAAATGGAGTTTGCTGTCAGTTTCCATAAATAGACATCAATACGCCTGACTGGAATGTTATTTGAATCTGGGAGTAATGTTACAGGGTTAGGATCTGGGAGATTGCACTCTCTGAATTAAATTGCAAGGTCAAGGGTTTGATCCCTACCACAGCGCTTGCATCTTTCAGCAAGAAACTTTATGTCCACACTGTTTGTCTCTATCTGAGTACAATCTGTATATAGATTGGTACTCAAGTGGGAACAGAATTCTGTCCTTGTTGGATTTATCCTGTTTGCATGGCCAAAGTAAAAAAGAGAAATAAAAGAAATAGAAAATGATGACCTGGCAGGAGTGTTCCCAAGAGATCAGTGTGAGTGGATGGTATGTACACTACTAGCTTGAATTCAGTGACAGAGATTGTACTACATAGCTGTTATTGAAACTATTACTGTGTTCACCAGCTTATGACTGTTTCACAGGCCTTACACTGTAGTTCTACAAATAAAATAATGCTTCATAAAATGATCAGACCTAAAAAGCCATTCCTTTCTTTCTGTAATCACTTCAAATCACAAATCATTCTAAAATGCCTCACGGTGACTTCCATTTGCACCTAAAACTATCATCCGGTACATCCAGCCAATGCAGAGTGCACTGTGTATTTCCACGGCGCTTTCATATCAACCATCATACTTTTTCCCTAAGACCATGTGATACATTTTAGTGAGGCAGTCAAGTGTATGGTCATATCAAAGTCTAAAGTCTTGCAGAGCCTTAGCTATGTCATTAAAGGACAAGTTCACCTTCATAAACATAAGGCTTGAGAGAATGCAGCAATATAGGTAGAACATATCAGTGAAAGTTTGAGGAAAATTGGACAATCGATCCAAAAGTTATGAATTTTTAAAGTTTTTGTGTTGGAACCGCTGGATGAGGAGATTACTAAGGCTTGTGATGTCATACGAGTACAACAGTATAAAGAAAATGTAAAGAAAATTCAATATATTTTCACTTTTTTCGCATAATAAAAGAGCACTTGACTTGCCTCTTTCTAAAGGCAATTGGAATAATATTACCCATAACATATGTCAGTAACAAGTCAAGGGAATGTGTACTTTTTTTAGAAGATGAAATTTTGTGAAATTCTCTTTATATTTTCCTTATATTGTTGTACACGTGTGACATCATACACGGCAGTAGTCTTCTCATCCAGCGGTGGCTGCACAAAAACTTCAAAAATTCATAACTTTTGAATGGATTGTCCGATTTTCCTCAAACTTTTAATGATGTGTTCTACTAATATTGCTACATTCTCTAAATCCTTATGTTAATGAAGGTGAACTCCTTTAAGTTACCTCCATTTTTGCACGGCGTGCTGGCACACTCATCAGTGTCCACCTCGCAATGCTGCCCTTCGTATCCAGGAGGACACTGACAGAAGTAACCCGCCACGCGATCCTCGCACGAGGCCCCATTCTGGCACGGATCCGGATCGCACTCATCGATCTCGAAGCTGCACAGGGTGCCGTAGTAGCCCGGAGCACAGTCGCAGGTGAAGGACCCGCCATCGCTGCGACAGGTGGCGCCATTCACACACGGAAAACTGGCACATGCTCCAATGGCAGTTTCACACCTCTCACCTGCATAGAGCAAATTTAAAACACATCAACTTGAATTTTGTCTCTCTTTTGAAATTTACAGAAAAAATTATCAATGAGCACAGAAAAGAAATTATCTTTGGATCCAGATCACTCTTATCTGCAGTGGTTGTCCAATGAGAGTGGGGTGTTCAACACGTCCATTGGAGAGAGGTTTCACACAAGTGCAAAATAGCATTACTGTGATCACTTAATGTGTTTGATAGTTAATGTGTGCACACACAGAAATAAGTCTCCTTGCCTTTCTACTTCAAAAGACAATCCATATAGCAGCTGCATTAAAAGCAGTCACACTAGCAATTACAATTGAAAATCATCACCTGAAAGATTATGAAATTTTGGGACTTGTTGCTTTGTTGTTGTTGTTTATTGCAGAAATAAGGCCCAGGGTCATATGACCATTGGCTACAATACCTTGAAACCCTGCAGCACAGATACATGTGGCAACGTTGCCCACTTCTTCACAGGTTGCTCCATTTTCACATCCAAGTAGGTCACAAGGCTCTACACGAGTTGTCTGATCTGATGGCAGTAAAGTTGTTCCAACTGCCGGAAGTGTGGTCACTAATAAAGTATTTGCTGCAGTGCTTGATAAAGTTGTAGTGGTTTCTGACATCAGAGTTGTGGCAGCAGTAGTCTGCATCTGAGTGGTCGATGCAGTCGTTGCGGGCTGCGTAGTCAGTGCGCCTTGCGTGGTAGTTGGTGGTACCGTGGTGATCTGTGATTGTGTTGTTGTCGCTGAGGTTGTTGCTGCAGTTGTCAGTGTTTCTGTGGTTGGGCTCGTTGTGCCAGTGGGAGGGAGTGTGGTAAGAACAGTTTCACATTGGTTGCCAATTGTGTTGGCAGGACAGGTGCAATTGTAGTAAGCCACATTGCTGCTACTTCTGTCAGTTGCAAGGCAAGTACCACCATTCAAGCATGGGTCACTATCACAGGCTGAAACTAAAAATGAAAAATGACAACAAAACAAAAGAAGATGTCATCAGAAATCAAGCTGACATAAAAGGTACTATTCAAAAGAAAAAGAAAAATATTAAATATATCACAACAAAAATCTGTCACCATTTGAACATAAGTATTCTGAGTAAATTATAAATTATCAACACTCAACCAACCATGTTCTTAATGATGGAACTTGACAATTTTGGTATTACTTTGTTTCCGTTTCAAGTTTTTTCAACTACCATACACAATATTTCTAGAATTTGTGGCCAAAACTGATTCAACTGTGTACAAATTATACTTGTCTATGAATTAGGTTGTGTCAAGGAGGAGAAAACGATGGTGGCTTTACCATGTAACTTGCTCCCCAACAGCATAAATATTCAATCCTCTGTTTGGTTGGACATGGCTACCACAAAGTTTTCCTGGATAGTGTCAACAATGCTTCTCTATTATTATTATTATTATTATTATTATTATTATTATTATTATTATCATTATTATTATTATTATCATTATTATTATTATTATTATTATTATTATTATTATTATTATTATTATTATCATTATTATTATTATTATCATTATTATTATTATTATTATTATTATTATTATTATCATTATTATTATTATTATTATTATTGTCATTATTATTATCATTGTCATTATTATTATTATTATTATTATCATTATTATTATTATTATCATTATCATTATTATTATTATTATTATTATTAATATTATTATTATTTTTATTATTATTATTATTATCATTATCATTATCATTATTATTATTATTATTATTATTATTATTATTATTATTATTATTATTATTATCATTATTGCTATTATTATTATTATTATTAGTAGTAGTAGTAGTATCACCATCATCATCATCATCATCATCATTATTATCATTATTATTATTATTATTAAACTGTGAACAGCTGATTTGGGTCCAGTAGCAATTTCAATAGAGAGCATGAAGGAACATAAAGAAAAGATTATTTTTTACCAATAAACGTGGGTTATGCAATCAACTGATTTGAAATGGTACATTGTATGGTAGTTGCTTCCAGATGGCACACTCACACACATGCATGCACACAAGCACACAAATATGTGTACATTTATACAAATACACATACATGTAGTCACCAACATACAATGTAACTGCAAGATGACTGGCCTAGATGTTTTGAATATGACTGTGAACAAAACAGCTGTTTCACAGAAACATTATGACACTATAATAATGATAATGATATGTCTATGGGAAATGAATGTTGTAGCATAATCAGCCCATCCTCGATGGGTTAATAAATGTAAACCAGCACTGCCAGTACTCACTGATGCCTCTAGAGGTTGAGAAGGAGACTGGGGTTGGGGTAAAAAGATCTCGTCCAAGGATGTACAAAATGTGAGCATATATGTGCTGGTAGGATTCAAACTTGGTTAAACGTTGTTTAACCTGAATACTCTTTCAAATATGCTCGACATCTCAAACACTGAGTACCGGTAGGCTTTTCCTTTAAAGAAACTCATCACATTTGCTTACCAGCGGCATTGCAAGTGGCCTCTGTCTCATCAGAACCATCGGGACAGTCCTGGCGGCCATCACAAAGGAAGAAAGGGAAGACGCAGCTGCCATCAGCACACTGCACTTGGTTTATGATCAGAGAGCAGGATTGAGCTGGAGCGGAGGGAAATGATTCAACATGAAAAAAAAAATCAGTAAATAAATCAATGAAATCAAGAGAAACTAACGTCGTCTCTGAGTATCTTATAGAAAATGAAAATACTGTATTATGATTGTATGACTAGAATCTATTATCTAGATCTAGCGAGTTAAATCATGGTTATTCAGAGCAGTGAATAAGGCAGTTGAGTTAGATCCAATTCAGCTGAACTTGTGGTCTCTGCATGAGATGGTTATCCTGGTTTCAAAACTGTACTAATTTACTAGCTAGCTCCAAGGTGATGTAGAATTGATGGAATCCGATACTTATTATTTACTATTTACACTTTAGGGAGTAGTAAGTTAGTAGAAAACATAACACACAGGCCGCACAGAGCAACACTGCCACTAGTATTTCAGTACTACAGTGAGTTGTGAGGCAATCTCGATTCCTAAACAACAAGAACAACCTCACACAATTAGCTGACAATATTCTCACAATGAAACATTGGGCGCTAGTGTGCTCCGAAAATGTGCCCAACATTGACAAACGGAACTGCAGCAGTTTGTTTACACTAACTGTTTGTTAACCTGATACTGGTTTCTGTCTTAAATACTGTTGAATAAAATTCGAGTGCTCATACCTTTGACTGGTGGAGTGACGATCCAGAGAAGGACCACCACGGCCAGATACAACAGCACACCAACACGCATGGGTGGGACTGAGCCTTTCATCTTCGCCGAAACGGCGTCACTGGTAGCTAGGCGAAGGATGACGCTTTCTTATCACCTCAGCAGGAATTTGACCTCACTTCTGCGTCAGGACGGTAACATCTTTGAGTGAATTTGTTCCTCAATCCGCCTGACCTTCCAGTAAAATCACAAAACTTGAAGAAATGAATACTAGACTCAAAGTACGATGTCCAACGTCGGATATTACGGGAAAATTACGACACGCTAGACTGCTTCAGCAGACGGAATTTGAAAAATCGATGGCAGGTGGAATGCACCCAACGATTTTTGAGGTTATCAAATGACTAATCGCCTATGGAAAGCCTATACAAATTATCCGCGTTTAAAGGGAAACGCCCAAAATGTGCATGGTCTTCCCGACTATTATTGCGCCTGTCTCTATTATAGTGTTGTCGGTTTTAATTTTTTTGTTTAAATTGCTGTTTTCTCGTAGATCAGAATAATCCAGCCATAAAAGCGAAATTGTCTAAGGACTGTCGATTACAAGAAACCAGAACTGTAACAGTACGTGTTAACACTATAAAACGACAAAGCCGGAAATATGAAGAGAATCATAATATACCTTGAGATAGATAGATAGACAGCTCAATAAATAGATACAAAGATAGAATAGATAGACAACTCAATAGATAGACATATAATTAGATAGATAGATAGATAGATAGATAGATAGATAGATAGATAGATAGATAGATAGATAGATAGATTGATAGATAGAGATCATGGATAGATAGATAGATAGATAGATAGCAAAATAGATAGACAGATAGATAGAGATAGACAGCTCAATATGTAGAAAGATAATGAGATGGATGGATGGATGGATAGATAGATAGACCTATACATAGATATTATACATGGATAGATAGATAGATAAATAGATAGCCCATAGATAGATTGGTATAGGTATATAGATATAGATAGACAGATAGATTGATTGATTGATTGGTAGATATATAGATATCAATAGATGGATAGATAGATAGATAGAGATAGACACCTCAATAGATTATAGACAGATAGATAAAGGTTGATTGATTGATTGATTGATTGATTGATTGATTGATTGATTGATCAATTGATTGATTGATTGATTGATTGATTGATTGATTGATCGATCGATCGATTTATCGATTGGTTGATTATAGATAGAGAGAAGAAGCGTGATGAAGAGAAAATTAGATCATACTGAAATAGGTTCACTGAGATAAATGAATGGCCAATGAATTATATAATAAATGAAATAATGGAAAATAAATACATTCATACAAAATTTAATGAATGAGCATGTTACTAAATCAAAAAAAAAAAGGAAGCTATAAATATGACAGAAAAGAAAGGAACATGTGCATGGATGGAAAATACAACAATACAGTGTATGTCCCGTTTCAATCACTTCTTCTTTGCGGAAGCGTTGAAGGGCCTCTACCTTCCAAAATTAGTCTATTGTTGGGGATATAGCCACTAATTCCCTGAATATTCGAAAAACCACAATGTCACTCATACCCGGAAATAAAGTGGCCCACATCACTACAAGCTTGCCTTTACGTTCTCTCTTTTCCAATATGTACAATGATTTTGATCAATAATGGTTTCATGTAATTCTGTATGACATTATATCATTATGTTTATATCATTTTGTATTCGCGACATTGTAACTATAATTGGAAGAATGTGCTGTTGGAAATAAAATTGATTTGAATTTGATTGAGACGAATGAGAGTTCAGTGCGTCATCGATATTAAATACATAAGCAACCTACAGTTACCCAAACAACAAGAATCAAGCCTGATTTAAATTCAGGGATCAACTAAACTGCACCTCCCCGCTGAAATAAAAAAAAAAAAAAGTGAGCAAAGGCTGTCCCTCTCCCCCCGAGATACCCAGCGTTACACTAGCTGCCGTTACCCAAACAAAGGTCTCTTTCAAATTGTAACAAAAGACGCTGTTACATTATACAGTTTGGAGGTCGTTAAAACCCACACAGTCGGTCGTCATCTTTCGCTTGCCGGTTGTTATTAGACCATGGAGATACGTTGTAGCTCCATGATTAGACCTATAGTGTTACAAAGTCGCTACCTTATATACTTCGCTTGAATGTATTCCCGTCATGTAACAAAACCCTGAAACTGCACGTTTTTATACGTTGACTTCGAGATTCTCTTTCTCTTTGTATATACTTTTCAACCGCAGTCAATGTTTTGCTTCTGATGTTATCGGGGGGGGGGGGGGGGGGGGGGGGAGGGGAGGAAGAGGAGGTGTCATTTAGTTATGGAATGCCAAGTGATTACAACAAAGAATATCCGATTTTGTGAAATGTTATCGATTTTTTATACGATTTCATTATTTTTTGTTGTCATTATTATTGTTTAAGCTATAACAGTCAGTTCTTGGAATCGACTTATAGACACGAAATGAATGATTTTCATCTTTGTTCACAAGAAACGTAACAATTAAGTCTTGCAAACTGGAGAACGTGTGAAAACTTCAGTTCTGCAATGGATCGTAGTGGAGCTCACAATTATTATTTTTTTTTAGATCAAAATCCTCATGGCGACTCCTTAATAGGGGCAATTGAGTTTTTGCAGCATCTCAGAGAAGCTGGTGGAATTGGGGGAAATTACAATAATCGTTCCCTCATGAAAATCAGATAAAAATCAACGTAAAGAATAATTCCTTAACTATATTATTCTAATTTTTTGTTTTGTTGTAATTGATGAACAAATTGCCCTTCGTCGACGTAAACACCTATTATGCAGTGTCTGAGTAGCAAACATGATAAAATATCATCGGCATAGAAATTGTGTCAATCAATCAGTAAGTTGCAATAAAACAACTCGACACAATATTAAGAATCATCAATTTGAATAAAAATATACGCAGTACCCGCAACTCCTGCTTAAAAGGGATCAGAACTATCTCTGATTAACATTACCGGAAGGAGACGTTTTCTATAGCAATCTGAACTCATGAGTTACAGTTATATCCAATCATATAGTAGGTCTATAACGCACGCAAGATTCTTTTTTGTTGTTGTTGTTCATCATCGTGGTTTTACGCAAAAACTGAACAATCGGCGTTTATTCAAGATTGTATTGTTGGGATAGTATTTATTTTCCACATAAAGTCAATACAACAAGAATACACAAACCATAATTAAACGGCATCAACTGGAATGCGGCTTTATTGTATTTCAGTGAACGGCAATAAAATACAAGAAAACAACTCGACCTTACATTCATTATCGTATACCTTTTATTATCATTATTCAATAAAAGTTGCAAAACAGTTGCTACCTATACCTGATCTCCTATGCAGAAAATTATATTCCTGCCATAGGTCTCAACTATTTCAATGATTGAACAAGTCTTAAATGCATGGCCGACGGAAGCGGGGGAGGGGGGGGGGGGGGGGGGAGGAGGGCTCGACACCCCCCCCCCCCACCTTTTTGTACCATACAAAGGAATACATAAGGTGTCACCATTTTGGGTCCCAACTTTTTTTTTTTAACCCGGAACCCGGAAGTGGCACCAGAAGTTGCGCTGATGGCCTTTTTGTACACAATAAACGCCTCATGTAGCTCACCTAAATATTTTTACATCAATAATAATAATAATAATAATAAATAAAATATAATTGTTCTTGTCTATGCCTACTTCCACAACTATAATATAACCCTTACATGACCTCACAGCACCCGAACGTCGAATCATTACAACTGCACAAAACTTTGATATGAATGTCCATTTTTGCTTCAGGAAGTTAAGTGGGAATCAATGTTTTGGATAAGACTGAACTGCTGAATGGATGCCACACGTCTGCCATGGCAGCATCACTTCACTATGAATTATTTATTGATTGTGGTAGTTGTAGTTAATATCAATCCTGAGAAGCATTAACAAGCCAATAATATATCCCGTGACTTTTGTTCTCTCATTCCTCTGGGTGATCAATTCAACAACGTTCACCGTCATGTTGGCTAGATTTTAAGGGCAAACTCTGCCATGGAGCGGGGATTAATTGATTTGGTGACGTCTATATTTGATTGGATTAGGTTATGATGTCCGAAGAATACATGTTTTTTTAACGTTTACGTGTAATACAGACATATTACTGACAAAAGTATTATAAAAAAGAAAACCAACACAATAAATTTGTATTTATAGTTATAAAAAAATGCAATCACAGTTAATTATCATTTGGTTCTGAAAAGCAATTAAACCTCTCTTATTTATCTCAAAAGAAATTCCACGTAGATCTTTTTGAATCTATGAATAAGTTAATGACTTTCCAACGCCATTGCTTTCAAACGATCCTGGGATCGTCTTCAAAATGTCACTACTATTATGAGTTGTACACTCTCTTGTATCTCAATACATTCGCTAAATTAACACAGACACACATAAAGAAATCATATCAAATTATGAATATTATATAACCAATCTTCATAGGAGAGTATTCTACGTCTGAAAACGAGGTATCATATAAGCCTAAAAAAGGGGATTTTTTTCCCCTAAAGTTGAATAATGTATACAGATTTCGACAGTCGTCCCTACGTTTCTCGACTATTCCCAAGTAGACTTTAGAGGGCGTGGTATCAGATCTGTGCCCTTATCAGAGCCGTCCTCTGACTTGTAACGGTGACCCTCAGTATCACGATTATGGTTATTTCGGATTTTTTATTATTATACTTGAAAATGGGATACAGATGGAATGCAGGTGTTTCTTATTTGTTCCTAAAACGATGTCTCATTACAATTTTGAAACTAGAGGCAAACACGCACTTCTATATATATATTTTTTTAATCTTTTATATATATTGATCTAGTTTTAGGTTTAGAGATTTAGGTATAAGGGGTGGGGGGGGGGGGGGGGACCAGGGGGCCGCGTCCCTCTGTGTTGCATAATATACATAGGAATACATAGGGTCTAACTTGAGCCCTCCCCCTTTGTTTTAATCCGAAAGTGGCACCAGCCCCACTTTTTTTTTCTTTTTTTTTTGCTTGTCAGGAAAAAAGTCAGGAAATGTGTTATGTAAATTAATGTCTTCCCCCTCCATCCTCAAAATGAATCGACGTCCCTGTTCTCAACTGGGCCCCCTCACTTTTAAAAACGTAGCACCGGCCCTGACTCCAGCTCTTGAATCTCAAGACAACGACAACGACAAAGACAACGACAAGATCATCTTTCCTGAAAAATGAACGAGTTTAATTGTGAGAGCCATGGGACAAGGTACCATCACGGACTCAATAATGTTTCGTGAAGGTATGGGGAAATTAGATCAGTCAAAACTTTCTTGTTAAACATAAAACTTAATGTCGCCGGATTTAATGACACCAATATATTGTTTTGAGTGGTGTAACTCTGTTAACTCTGTGGGGGGGGGGGGGGGGTGTCCCCCTCCCACAGTAGGGAGAATTTTTGAAAATCTGTGTGTGAAAATGGCGTTTTCTTGCATCTAAAACACCACTATTTTTGGTATAGAGGTCATTGCCATAAATAGAATAAATAAAACTACAAGTTTAAAAAAAAAGATAAGATAAAAAAAAAATGGTCCCGCGATTTTTTTTTTTTTTTTTTTGGGGGGGGGGGGGGGTTGCAACCCCCAACCCCCTCTAGATCCGCTTCTGCTGAGAGACCCAACCAATGGCAAGGTCCTTCACCAATCTCCAAGACCAGATAAGAATACTTTCCACTTGGAAAGACTTTAAAAAATACCTTGGAAGTTCATTGAAAAACAAACAAAAAGTATTTTTCAATAGTTTCCCAGAGATCTCTGTGGAAGCATGAAGATTGCCCCACGTTAACATATTGAGACCAATAGGCCTAAGACTATTGAGAGGTTCAAGATCATTTGAAATACTCCCTTCATAGACATGTTAGATCTTCGAGAGATAGCAGGTAAGATCTCTGAGAGACCAGTCTTTCATAATGATCCCTCGCAATCTTTCAGTGATTTCCCCCCCCCCCCAAAAAAAAAAAAGAATGTAGCAATCCTTGAGAGACTGTGGAAAGATAATTGACGTACCAGTAAGACCCTTGAGCACATAATCATTGAGAGGTTGCTGAAAGACTGCTGAAAAACCATTAATTGACAGACCACTTTTTTGAATAACCACTGAAAGACCATTTCCTTGAAGAAGAAGAAAAAACGCCGAAAGATTATTGAAACGTTTAAGAAAATGGAGGCCACGGATCGGAGACCATGAGATTCACTAAAGGATCACTATGGAATCGCGAAGGACTTCTAAGATCAGTGAAAGTTCACTGAAAGATAGTTGAGAGATCTGATAATTTAGACTATAGAGGTCTTGTTCTATGTGGAATGGGCGTAGGCATAATAACCAAACAAACATCCGAGTCAACATTCAATTCAATTCAAGTGATTTTATTTCCACATAAAGTAATACAAAACAATATAAATAACGCTTACATTAGTACATAATACTTAAAGGAACTTTGAATCACATACTGCCTAAGTTTTAACAAAACATGGATTATCATATTAATATTAACATTGTTTTTAGATAAATAAACAAGTATAAGCAATACAATTTTATTTTGTAACTCTACATGGAAAAGATGAATTCACAAGAGAAGCATAGCTCGTATATATTTTGTGACTTACTCTAGAAGATTACTAGTTGGATGCTGTCAACAGCTTCACTTACTTGGGCTCAACCATTACTAGCAACATGTCTCTGGACGCTGAGCTTGGAAGACGTATTGGCAAGGCCTCTACTGTTATGGCTATGCTCAACAAACGAGTGTGGATGAACAAGAAGCTTACAGTAAACACCAAAATCTGCGTTTATCAGGCTTGCATCCTGAGCACATTGCTGTATAGCAGCGAGACCTAGCCTCTGTATGCAGCCCAGGAAAGACGTTTGAATAGCTTCCACCTTCGTTGCCTTCGACGCATACTGGGCATAAATTGGAAGGATAAAGTCCCAAACACTGATGTCCTAAAACATGCTAAGATGTCAAGCATGTTTTTCCTGCTGAGTCAAAGGCGTCTACGATGGATAGGACATGTGTATACAGAATGGATGATGGTCGTATCCCAAAGGACATCTTATATGGAGAGCTTGCCACTGGTTCCAGAGATATTGGTCGGCCAAACCTCAGGTACAAGGATGTCTGCAAGCGTGACATGAAAGCAAATGGTTTGAAAGTGGAGAGTTGGGAAACCATTGCTGCAGATCGTACAAGTTGGAGACTTGTCGTACGTGATGGTATCATACATGGGGAAACACAGAGAAATGCAAAGTCACTGGAATCCAGGAAAGCTCGCAAACAGAGGTCAGCAGCTATGTCCACAACATCCCCACATCCGACCTCTTTTATTTGCAGCAAGTGTAGCAGAGACTGCCATTCAAGAATTGGCCTTTTCAGCCATAGTAGGAAATGCTCCAGCAAGAAATAAACTGAGTGTCATATGCAAGGTATATAACATTGTCTCACGAGACAGATGGATGCCAACAACAACAACAACAACTCTAGAAGATGAAGGCATCTCAAGATCAGTCAAGGACTCCATGTTTAAAGATTTTGATATCATGACGTCAGGCGAAACTAACAGAAAGAAAGGATTATGACAATGACAAGAACGAAAGCAGGGACGGAACAGGCAGAAAAACAAACTAACATTGAAAATGAATCTATATACTCATATCCATGTTCAGAGACGGCGGCTTCAAACCTCGATTCTCGGAGGCACAAACATATCAGTGGGTTTCTTCTGTTCATCCTTTTTTTTTTCTTTTTCTTTGTCGATCCACAGAAAACTGACAGCTGTTTGAATAATACATGTTTGGTTTTTCTTCAGTCTTGAGAGGCAAAGAGATGTCTCATCTATTAATCAAGTTTGACTTTCTATTGGGTCGCACTGCACATTATAGCTTTGGAGGATTATTGTTGTACATTCATAATGGGCCCCACTCACAAGCTCTTCTTCTTGGGGACTCATATTCATTTTCTACTGTTATTATTTTTGGTTTTCAATAAATTGAATTGAATTGAATTGACATGTAATATGAAACTCACATTGTACAGTCTAGGGCAACTTGTGATACAATACTAGTACAAAGTCATGTACTCCCATACCACCAACCACAAACTTATGAATATTTATATTCCTAATGAATATTTACACTCTGTGTGGTTGGTGTGATGCGCGCGCACTTTTCTCGACACTGAAGGAAAATGGCGCAGGTTCAACCCGTCACTTCTGCTGGTAAGACTTACAAATATTTCCATGTTTTGAGGGCCAGTAGTTGTAGTTTTAACACTCTTGACTTGGCTTTGTGACTTATACTGCAGAATTTACTCAATCATGTTACACATGTAGTAAAGCAGCATATTTCTGTATGCGTATTCTTTCAGTTACGGTCTGTTTATCTGCTCGTAAACTTGAAATACCGCCAATTTCTGTAGATCCTGGCTAGACCACGGCGGCCACATCCAGTCCATCGTATTGCTATCAATCTTCCAGCGCTCGCCCGGTGCGGTACGTGCGAATTAATCCTTAGGAGCACTGCATTGCAACCCAGGGAGGGTTGCTTACGAACAGTTATCATGTGAATTGTCTATCATAATCGGGGCTTTAGTGCAGTTATTAGTGTTCAGATTTCTATTAACCGGCCTATTATTATTAAATACTTGTAACGTTACAAGGCATACGGGCGCTAGTGTACTTTCTCACCTGTTTGTCAAATGACCTCCAGTCCAAACATGCACAAACTCACGTCACCCTTGTTATTTAGCAACCTAAAATACTTGCATCTATAACATTAGTTAAATTTAGTATGAGTATGAGCCTCCAAGTCCAAACTTTTCTAGACGATAAGTTTTCAATTTAACACTTTTAGTATTTACAAGTCTCAGAAAATGGTTGGAAAATCTTGATCGCTTGAAATGCCGCTCTGTAGGCCTACTGTGCACGCAAGGACAGTACGAATACATTCAGCGCAGCCCATGCGAAGGGCCTTGGTCAATAATGTATCGACATAGCGGCTTTGTCTAGAAATAGAGTATGAAGATTAGGCCTATAATGCCTAATGGTGTAGTTGAAAAGCTAACATTTGTTTTTCTCTATTCCTCAGCCAAGTCTTGCATTAGTGGTAGATATGTTGTAGTAGCTTCGAAGGGGTTGAGTGCGTGCGTGCGTGAGCGTGTGTGCTGCCACTTATAGTTTCTTGTATCTTTCTCTTTCTTTTCTATCTTCTTTCAATTTCAGGTAGAATCTAGAACCCTCTATAGGGTATCTAGGCGTTCTACCTTAATTTTCCTTCCCTTCCTGTCAATCATTCCTCTGCAGTTTTCCTCTTATCAAACTTTTTCAATTTCATATTTTTACACTCTATACTTTCTGTTTAATCCTTTGCTTCCTTCATGGCATGGGTTGTTTTTTTCTGCAACTACAAGGGTCTTTCCTTTCTATCCTCCCCAATGTCTTGTTTTTTATGTGTCGTTCTAATGAATCCTTTTCTTCATTTCCATTTCAACCTGGATAATTCTTTCTTTCCTTCCTAATCATCTTTGCTTTCATCCAGTTTTGATTCATCTCTCATTCTATTATTCTACCTAGTGCTTTTCTGTTTTCAATCTACACCAAGTTGTAGGCCTGTATATTTTTTCTCTTTGCTTTCCTCTTTTCTTTTCAAACGTATCCATCCCTCAGTTGCTTTCCTTTATAATATAATTTTTCTTCTTTATTTCCTTCCATTATCTTTTAGTGAACTCTCTATGTTGTAAACCTTTTGTTAATTTTTTCAGGATTTTTTTTTTTCAATATATCTTTTCTCTAATTTCCTTTTCTGCCTTTTCCTAGCTTTTTTTTTTTTTATAAAGGTTTTATATTCTTTTACCCTTGTCCTATAACCACATTTTTTCACAATCTTCTTTCATGCACACACACACACTTTTGTTTTTGTCTTTGTCAATCTTTCATTTGTCTGTCTTTTTTGTATTTATAAACAATATACAAATGTTTTCATGACAAAATAACACACAAATTTTATCACAGCAATATAAATTCCACATTGTCAATATGATGCATCACGCGTTACCCCGGGGTACTGTAGTACCCCGGGTAACTGCGTTGTGTAGCGCCACCTCACGTCCACTTGAGGACAGCCAGAGAAAAATGCATGCACTGTGTGTGCGTGTACATACAAGTCATTCCCATGCCACTGCATGTTATACTATGCGTGCATGGAAGCTGCGATACCACTAGCGTGTGCTTTAGTGCAGTGCAGTGCAGTGGCTAGCGCGCTAGCTCCAGTACCAAAATGATTTCCTCTTTTTGGCATCCAGGGTACAACCTTTTTAAAACAAAAAATAATTCAACAAAATGGCTGATTTTTATTTGGTACCCCGGGATACCATTTATGTCATCTTAATACGAATGAAAAAGAACACACACACACTCACACACACACAACACGAACAACTCCAATCCTCAATCAATCGCTACCGCGACTCAGTACTACTAGCCGAGAGAAAGGCGGAGAAATCTTTTTAAGGATACCATAGTCTGTAGAAGAACTTGCTCTGATCGCTGTGAGATAGCTACATTCAGATCAATCGTGGCGCTCGCTGCCGTGAAGATGTTTGGTACCCCGTGCATGCTGTGCTGTCTGCTCCTGCGCTGTCTGCTCCTGTGCATCGCAGTTATCACAGAGCAAACTATTCTGTGATTGACATATCCCGACAAGTTTAAAAGTGTCAAAATGGTGGAAAATTCCTTTTCTACTGGACTCAGATGCAAATATTCGAAGCTGTTGGATTTTCAGAGTGAGTTTGTGCATTTTTGGAGGTCATTTGACAAAACAGGTGCGAAAGTACACTAGCGCACTTCAGTGGCCACTACGGATACACGCGGGTATCTCGTTTGGTTTGGATGGGTGAGCATGGTGAGTGTTTGGCAAGTCATCCTCAGGTAGAGTACTGCGAGGGTTTTGAGCCATAATGCGCTGAAAACATGCTGAATTAGAATTTCGTTCATGGTAAAATAGTCAAGGACTAGGCTGCATACAGTAGGCAGTAACGTGAGTCCTAATCGTTAATCCTGAACTAGCTCGATGAAGTTATAAAACCAGGATGAGCAATTATGGAAGAAAAGTAGATAATTCTGACTCAGAAGTCATCGATCTTGGCTAACTAGTGTTGTGATTTCACTGATGCCAAGGAGGCTGTTAAGAGTCAACTGTATTGTATCATATTTTACTTTGTAGTTTCATCTTTTATGCATGCTTTCTGATTTTACCCACCCAGAGCCCTGCACTTCTAGTACCGATGTGTCAAATGGAAATGCTGTGACTGACGCCCCAGTCATGGATGAAGAAGCCACTGGAAAGCAAGGAGTCAAGGTGAGTAAAAGTTTTCACTTTTCCCCTCAGATTCCCTCAGATCATGTTGAATGATTGCTTGATTACGAACAAGATTGCTGTATTTTTTCAGTAACGGTAAACTCCATTGCAATCTCCTATGTAATGGCTAATTTGTTGCAGCTACATGTACAATGTATTAGTGGTTTTGTGTACCTTCTTAAAACCCTCTGCCAAGGGAGGAGGTTATGTTTTCTTTGGCGTTTGTTTGTTTGTCTGTGTGCAAAATAACTTCAAAAGTAGTGAATGGTTTCGTAGAAAGCTTACAGGAAAGGTTGAGAATGATACAAGTAACAGATGAATAATTTTGGTAGTGATCCAGGATTTTATGAAGGTTTTTTTATATTTTGGCAGGTAGTGTCAATGAACTTGGGAGTTCAAGCTGTGCGTATTTGAGGCTTGCGTGCATGCACGAAAGTGCGTGCTCTATTTTCTGCTATGGCTAGGGTGAGGTGCCGTGCAGCAGAAAGTTGATGTCGTAACAAAAGGCTTCTACGATTGGGAAAGTGCTATTTTCAGCATGTATGACATTGTATGAGTGAAAATCATCTCTATGGAAGAACAAGATCAGTGGTGAAAAAAACCCTGCTTGGCGGAGGTCTGTGCTCTCAGAGTGCTTTTCTAGTTGTGGATTGAAATTACTGCAGCCTAGTCAAAACTAGGAATTCATTAAAGAATGATCGCTGTTCCATCGGCTGATGAAAGTGAAAAGACATGGGATTCCATGTGATTGTAACCATGTATTTTTTTTTGTGGTAGGTCTAGATCTGATTATAAAGCTGAAAGGGTAAAGGCCAGTCTGCTGTCCATTGTGACAAGTGCTACATGTAGTTGTTATTTAAAACAACAAAAATACTGTAGGTGATAAGCACAATCAGGGTATGCTATCATGACTTTCTCACTTTAAAAAATTGTAACTTCTAAAAGAATGCACCAACTGACTTAAAAATTCACATGCAGCATGCTAAGACATCAGTAATCACATGTGGTAAGACAATAGCTAATTTCTTCTCATTTACTGTTAATTATTAAAGATTAATTACCAAAAAGTCCCCCAAAACCCACGTAATGCGTCAAAAAAAGCGTTTTACAACTTACGTAAAATCAAGATTTGAGGTCCATATTTTAAGTCTACCCCTATGTGTTTGGTATCAAATTAATGGATTTTTTCCTGGCATTGCTTGCATGCAATAAAAAACAGTGGTTCTTTCAGCTGGAGAAAGTTATAAGGTCTGAAGTCCCATCCTGGTAGGAGTGTAATGCTGGCTTATTTTTGTGACATTGTGACCTTTTAACCCATGCTGTACAGCTATACATGGAGAAACAGCTTATTTTTCTGCTTTTCCTGAGAGTACTGAAGACACACTACAATATGGTGCGCTGTTTGCCAATAAATGTTCAGCCAGTTTTGAGTTTTGAGCCATTTTCAAATGCTGAGTAAAATAAGTGCAGCCGTTTTTCAGTATTTTCAGTGAGGTATATCCTAATTTGACTACTTTAAAGAATCTTTTCCCCTCATTGAATATCCTTGTTTTTTTAACCATGAATTGTACATATGTAGAAATCTATTGTGTGAAAATTTTAGCAAATTTGAACAATAGGAACTTATTTTTTTATATTTTTACATATTGCTGAGCATAAAAAAGTGCGATACACGCCCATGTTATACTGCATGAAGGTCATATGATAAGTGTTCAGTGTTCATATTTCAATGCTTGTTCAATTTCTAAAGATATCATAAGCAAAAACATAGTATTTTGGCTTAATATGTCATTGTTTGAGTGTCACAGCTTGGATATCAACTCAAGTCATCATAAATCTCACATTCATTCTTCTATCTGTGTTTACGAATATGAGAATTGATCCAAACACTGTGCGCACATTCAAGGTCAAACTGTACAGATAATTTTTTATGAAAAATATAATATCTTCCAAAGTACCATCCCTAATTTCATAAAAATTTGCAATAATGGCCACTATATGTCTGTTACCTATTCCTGAAAGTTTCGCCTCTTCACTCTTTGGCAAAAGTGAAATATGATAAAATATGTAAAAGTGGTTTTATTTGAATTCAAAATAATGCCTACAAAATTGATCATCCATTTCGAGGAGTGAAAATATGAAATTCATTCATATTTTGTGATATGTTATGGCTATGTACTGGTGGGATATTTATCAGGAATATCTAACAGCAATATCAGATGAAAAAAACATTCTCCTTTTTTTAATGAATTTTTCCAATATATTAGTCATTTCAATGTAATTCGACACCCCTAATTTAAATGCTAATTTATGCGCAGTTTAATGCAAAATTTTGACTCTTTCTTTACATGAAATGAAAATTTGAACACTCAGCTACAACAAACAACAAAAAAAGCATTTTCACCAAGTTTTTTCATTTTTGCCCTGTTACACAATTGCATACCCTGATTGTGCTATTGACCTGTATTTTAGTCATATGCTCTGTTCATAGTATCCCCACATTTTCTGCTGCAGAATTGACACCAGGTGGTATAATTTTCTTGTTGTCCTGATATTTCGGCTGTCTCATAGTTTTTCAGTGACACCGAGTACAGACATTGCGGGGTGCTACACCAGCACTTGTGAGATTTCCCAGGGCAAGTGAAAATCAGAGACGGACAAGTGTTGTGGAACAATAATAAAAAAAAAAATGCTTGCCTGCACAAGCAAACAGTTCTGAAGCCACTTTTTTCCCCCACTTTTCACCCTTCAAACCCAAGTCAACTACACCTAATGTGTACACAGAAGCCCAAAGATATTGAGTGTTTAAGTGATGCAGTGCACTTTGATTTCATTCCAGCAACTTTCCAACACTTACGTGAAGAAGCCCAATGCAATGCAACACCTGCACTCTATCGAACTAAGTTTGTTACTCCAATGTGTTTTGAGTGTGTGAATCAACATACATGTGCTGTTTATTCAAATGATTGTTATTTATCAAACCCTTTACTTACAAGTGATTTTCTATTTTTGGAATTTCTCTTTGGGCAAGTGTTATGCAACAATAAAAAAAAAACAAAAAACAAAACAGGTGTATGTAACACCCTGCATTAGGGAGGCCTCTTAGAGTTAAGTGTCACGTTTAACTTGCCAAAAAGCAAAGTTCAATTGCCCTAGGGCATCAGGAAACTAGGCTTGTTGACTTTGTAACTAGCCAGTCGTAGTCAAAATTTGGATTCACATTTTTTAAATTAATATAAGTACTAGTTTTTCTATAGATTAAAGATATATTAAGATTATAAGAAAAGAAAACTCATAGGTGAATAGCCATTCTGCAACTTGGCTCTAACAGCTAGAGTCAAATCAAATCATAGAATCAGGTTGGACCACAAGGGGTTTGAGCATGTCACTATATCATGCTCAAATTCTTGTGTAACATCCAGAAAAGCTGGCAACATGCTATGCAACATCCTCAAGAATTGGCAACATGCTTCAAACAAAATGTGATTTAATAAACATGTGCAAAACTTGAGAAAAATCAAACTCCATCATAGAAAATTTGTGCTCAAAGCATGAGACAACATTGGACATAAGCAAAAACTGCACTGTGCACCCACAGTGGGAAATACATATTGCAAAATATTGCAAGCTACATATTTATATTGTATGCAGTCACTCATCTTATCTAATTTGCAATATCAAGGGAGAATACAGTATGTTGAGAACATACAGAGCATTTTGGAAAATAGCCAAAGATCTGATCTCATGTAGCTAATGCAGACTCATGTACAGCTGCACATCCCCAGAAGTTTTGCAACAAACGTGCATGTTTTCCTATGACTTTTTAGGAAGCAAAGTATCAATACGCTCTTTGAACTGTTGTCCGTACAACAATACAGGAATGAAATAGAATAGGGTTCATCTAACCCGTTGAAGACTGACTAATTTTGCTACAACATGCATTTCCCACACACCCCTGCCAGAGTAAATTCAGGACTCGTCCTCAACGGGTTAATGTACTATTGTTGGGAATATTTCTCACCCAGCAATCAGCTGTTCATCAATCTTGACTGGAGTGTTGTTTCTATTTCTTTGTGTTTTATTGTAAAATGCTATTTTCTTTTGTCTGACTTGATGTCACTGTTCACATGTGGGCAAACTACTGGCAACATCCAGGATTGTATGTTGTAGGATTAAGCATCATATTTGCCAATGAAGCATTCATAGGTGTAGAAAAGTTATCTGTGTTATTGATTCAGTTCAGCAGATAAAACTCTGATTTGTTGTCAAAGATTTGATTTATAAATCGGCACTTGCCCGGCAGAAGGGCCCTAGCAAGTTGACATTGTGACCTTATTGTAGGGCCCTTCAACTGCCTGGCAGGCAATAAAATGTCATTTTATCAATGGCAGAGGAAGTACTGAACAAATCAATGTTGTTTATGGTGTTGTAAGAGACAATTAAAATTACTGAGGCACATTTTTTAAATTTTTTTTTTTAACTTCCTGTTTGGATTCCTTGTCAATGGAGTTGCTTCCTTTTTTCATTAGTTACAAGTAGCTTCATAGACTTACGTCATTCTCAAAATTAAAGGACAGGTAAAACTTAATAGGGAAAATAAGTCATGTCTGTGTAGACTCTGTGGATAGATTATAATTGAAATATATCCATTAGGATAGTCCTATCATCTAGAGTTTTTCATTGTCATATTTGAACATTAGCATTATGTAAATGTAGCAATTTTATGATTGGAGGGATGACACCATTGCTGAAAATACATTGAGTCTGAGAAACCCCAATTATGTAGGTATTGTGTTGTATCTTGTCTTTTTTTTTTTGTAATCTTAACTTTTTCCTATCAGAATCAGCATTGTTTCATGAGGCAGAATAAAAAAACAAACAAACTCAAAAATGTATTTTTTTGTTTTGTTTTTTTTTTGGTTGCAGAATTCTCAAAGTTTTTGTACTTGCTGAATTGATAACCGATTCTGAAATTGGTAATGCATTTTAGAAGATGAAATTTCCTGTTTCTCTCTTATATTTGCAAAATTTTAGTATTCTTTATTTTATTCTGATGTGCAGATATGATTAGTGTAAACAACTTATCCATCTTTTTCCTTCTAATCTCCATTTTTCATTGTAAGATATGAAGTGAAATTTACGGGTGTCAATTTAGTGATGACAAAATGATTTCTGCTGCAAAACTCCCCCAGAGTTTGATGATTGTTAAAGATGATTAAGATTCAAGATATATGAAGATAATACTGTAAAATCTCTTCATAAACTTGTTTTGTTTTGTGTTTTTTTCCTTTCAGAGGCCTGCTGATGAGCAGCTTGGACCAGATAACTTCAACAAAGGTATTTATGCTGTCATAAATTTTACAATGGTGATGATGACAATGATGATTATAATGATAATAATAATAGAAATGATGTTTAATGATGATGATAATAATGACTATGATAACAAAATGTACATCCTAATTTCCTAAATCCCTCTGTCCTATTAGGTAAAAAGAATCACAATACAAGATTCAAATAATAACAAACTGAACTGTTTATGCACACTGTACATGTGTATGTCAGAGGTGTAAAGTATGATATCACAGGTATATATTACAGACATGAAATATTCTAAATGTGTTTGAATTTTCCTCACATTGTGTTAATATGTACAATTGTAGAGCTGAAAGATAGAACATGGATGCAACTCTGGTTTGTTTTTGCATAATCATGTGCATTGATAGCATACACGTTTAATACATGTTTAGATGTAACGATATGCACATTGTCCTTTGCACATTCATTTTTTTTTACATTTTTTTTTATCATAGTGCAAAAATGTTTGGCCTTTAGATGTGTAATCCTATAGCATGGTGTAACTGCTTTCAAAATGCAGGGCACTTTTGATATGATTCAGTAAGTATGTTCTCCCACAACCCTTAGCCACCAGAGCTACTATTAGCTGCCTGAATCGCTTACTCAGTATCTTGGACAGTCTACAAAAATGAAACGCATATTACAAAATTCATCTGGCTCAACTGCGTGCCAAAAATTGATGGAGCCCAAGTTTTCTGCTCATGAAGCAATGTTTAGTAGGGCTTGAAACTATTCACCTTCTTACTTGGGGATCAAATGCCAACTTGTTGGCACTCGTAAACATTGTAGTTTAAGGCAGTAGGACTGTGTGTACCAGTTATTATCAAAAGCACGAATAGAAGTACTCAAAAATACCCAGCTCATTATCAGCTCTCATGTTCATATTTAGATAAATGACCTTTCATTTTTCTCAGTTGGTTAGATACTTCACTTGTTGTCAAAGCAACATAGTGCATAGCCTTGTCAGACATAACAATTTATGGCCTTCATGTGCAAACAAAGAATGAACCTGTGTAGACGGAATGACTAGAATGGTACTTCAATTTACACCTGGGGAAGCATAAATTTGATTTTTTGCATTAAATGTATTGTCAAATCTTTTGTATTGAAATATTACCAAACACTAAAGCTTCAATTAACACTTCATTGCAGTCAGATAGACATGTGGCAAGCACCATTTGTATGGATTATGTCATTCATCATTGCAATATGTAGTATACTAACATTACTGATTTTTATCTTGGTGAAGTTAAAAGGACGACGTGCCTGTCATCGCAAACGACCTTTTTCTCCTCATGCACAAAGTGGAAAGTTCTGTGAACTTGCATTTTGATGTACAGTGTGTAGGTTGATTGCAAGTAGATGCAAACACATCCAAAACAATATAGAGTAAAGCCATAATTTACCATTTGCAGATAAAACAAAAACCCAGTATGAGTGTTTCAAAATAATTCTTAAACAACCAATGTGAAAATTTGAACCCGTGTAATCGATGTTAAGTATTGTTAAATATACAAAATGTGAACAATAGTTATACGGTAATGAAAATGTTTCCAGACTAATCCATCTACAGTTATGGTTTAATAAGAAAAATAGTGATATCTCCATATATTTTAGGCTTTATTGCAAAAATTGTATACCCCCGGTATATAGTAGGATGTTTTGTAATAAATTGACCTACACATTTGCATCAAAAGTGATATCTTGAACATTTTTTTTTTTTAAATCACTGCTCCCAAAGGTAAACAGGGTCTTTAAGCTTATTATTATAATCTAAAAAATTTTGAAGGAAAATAGAAATGTGACATTAACATTTTCCTGACAGCTTTGTACATGGTATGAATGCATGGTTGACTTTTCCGTGCACTAGACAATATTTGTACATTTGAAATCAAGTAGGCATTTTTAAAGCAGTAATGCAGGTGGTACACTTTTACAAGTTAATGCTAGAAGCCTGAATTTCCACAATGTGCAGTGGAAAGTGATTGTGCATGATTACATAATTCTATGGTCTGTTGTGTAAGGTATTTTTTTTCTTACCATTTTAGTTTGAGAATTAACATGCATATTTAACGGTTCTAGTTATAGAGCTTGTACTGTAAAAGTGGATATTTTCGAGCGACTAATTTTTCGCGCTAGGCCGGGTCAGAAGAGTTTCGCGTGTTTTTAATTCCGCGGAATCAAGACATCACGCACAGGAAAGTATGGCAAGCCAAAATATTCGCGTGTTTTTATTTTCGCGCTAGTTTCTGGTTGCGCGAAATGCGCGAAAATTTCAACACCGCGAAAATTTCCACTTTTACAGTATATGACTGAGCAAAGCAAACTTCTTTCAAGTCTTTTTGATATTAATCCATTGAGGATGGAGTGATTTTGCTACAACACGCATTTCTCATCGGTAATTGACACTTGCCCAAGTATTTTCGGGAATTGTTTTCAACGGGTTAAAGGTCCAGTTTACCTTTGGGAGCAGTGATTTCAAAAATTTTCAAGATATCATCTTTGATACATATGTGTAGATCTGTTGTATCACAAAACACCCTACCATATAAAATTTTCGCAATAAAGACTAAAATATGAGGAGATATTAGCATTTTTCTCAATCAACCATAACTGTAGATGGTTTAGTCTGGAAGCATTCTTATTATAACTATTGTTCACATTTTGTGTATTTGACAATGCTTAACATCGATTATACGGATTCAAATTTTACAGTGGTTGTTTCTATCCCTAACTCACATTTTAGAACTATTTTAAAGCACTAATGCTGGAATTTTGTTTCATCTGCAAATGGTAAATTATGCCTTTAAGGATGATTGAAAAACCATATAATGCTCTTTGATGGTTTGGGAAATGGGTTTTGTCAATAAGAGTAATTTACTAAATTGCATGGCACCACTAAGATCAAGCTTTTGCTTATCACTGTATGCCTTTTTAAAGGCATCCTCTTGTCAGTATGAGGGCAGTGTACATTTCATGACATTAATTATTACGTATACAGTACCAAGGGTATCTCATTAACCTGATGTGTTGTTAGTAGAGTGGGGGCTTTCAAAGGAGCCAGTCGTAAAAGTGATAGGTAACTGTTGTACATTGTAAAGTGTAGAATGTACAGTACATATCCATTGGATGACGAACAATGAACAAGAATAACAACATTTATCAGAAGATCATACAACTGACTAAGGGGGAACAGTTTGTACAGCTGTACATGTATAGATGACAAGAAAAGGAGTGGTACATGTAAGTTTATTTTAGTTTTAAGCAATATTAACTCATCTTCACCCTAAGAAATAATAGTTGTAAGGACTTGTATTATAATTGGCACACAGACCACAATGTTTCAAAAGGAAACAGTGAGTTATTTCACTTTTGTAGACACCCCCAGCAGGTTATGGTGAAAACATACAGTATAAATTGACTATAATAAAAACCAAACAAACCAGTGTGTGTATGTGTGTGTGTGTGTGTGTGTGTGTGTGTGTGTGTGTGTGTGTCTTTAATGATGCTCTTAAAGGTCCTGAAAGATCCAATTTGCAACTTTCACAAAGCTTTGCGTGGTTGAAGAATGATGTCTTCCAACATCATGAAATCTTCTGGTAATAAACCTTCCTAAAAATAGAAATAGGAGTTCCTAAAATAGAAATGAAAAATGACCCCCCCCCCCACTCGAGAATATGTTTCCCTTTTGTTCTGAGAATAATGATCAGATTTCCTTTTTTTTTGGGGGGGGGGGGGGAGTCTGTGTATATTCAATGGATATCTGCAGTATTGTTCCCAGGTTTATTATTCTCAGGAAAAGGCTGAATTACCTACTTCTACAATATACCAAATATTTAAGGAATCTGAGTATCAGATTAATTTACAAAAGGGACGCCTACACATTTGTATGGACTTTATAAACAATTAAAGGCAGCATTGTTCTCACCAGCTTGAAATTAGTTGGAGGAGGGGATGAGTCATACTCTCTTCTCTTATCCAAACATCAGGAAAGTTTCATTCTTTATTGCAGACCTGACACCAAGATTATCAGGTCTTCTTCATTTCATCTTTCAAGGGAGGAGGTTATGTTTTCATTGGCATTGGTTTGTTTGTTTGTGTATTTGTCTGTGTGCAAAATAACCCAAAAAGTTGTGAATGGATTTGGATGAAGCTTGCAGGAAAGGTTGAGAATGACACAAGTAACAGATGATTAAATTTTGGTACGTGATCCGGAAATTTTTATGCGTTTTATGAAGGATTTTCGATATTTTGGCAGGTAGGGTCAATGAACTTTAGAGTTCAAGCTGCACATTTTTGAGGTTTTCATACAAGCACTTAATTGCATGCTCTAGTTGCTGCTAGGGTGAGGCGTGCCGCGCAGCTGAAGCTTTATGATGTAGCAAAGCCCTCTATATTGGGAAATCAGGGATTTTTCAGCATGCATACGTATGGATACATACTTGCCAACTAGTAAGATTTTATCAGATTCAGTAAGATTTTTTACTTTAAAAATAGCAAAATCAGATTTTCTGTCAGAGAAATCAGATTTTTAAAAAATATTTAGATATACCTTTCATGTGTATTTTCTGAAGATTTGACCGAAAGTAAGATTTTTTAACTTCAGTTTGCATATAAAATAAGATAGCAAAATCAGATTTTCTGTCAGAGAAATCAGATTTTTAAAAAATATTTAGATATACCTTTCATGTGTATTTTCTGAAGATTTGACCGAAAGTAAGATTTTTTAACTTCAGTTTGCATATAAAATAAGATTTTTGTAATCCACGAGTAAGATATTTCATCTTGAAATGTTGGCAGGTATGTGGATGGAAATCACTAATCTCTATAAGATCAAGTTCGTCGGTGGAAAGTGGCCGCTTGGCAGAGGTCTGCGCTCTCAGAGTGCTTTTCTAGTTTTGTTTAAATTGAAAAGTTTAAATTGAAAATTGCCAATTCCTTCATATTGTAAGAAAAGAGAGAGAAAAAAATCAGTAATACTAAAAAAAACACCATATAAATAATGTCGTGGGGGGGGGGGGGGGAGGAGACTGAAAGAGAGGTTTGAGTGCATGTGAGAACAGCCTATATGTCTTTGGTTGATATTGATAGTGATTATATTTTGTGTTTATTTGTAATGTTTAGATGAAGCGGAAGAGCCGGGGGAATTCCCCAAAGCTCCAGGCAGTGTGATGGCTCAGAGAACGGTCCTCACTCCTGGTAGGTATTGTTTTCACTTATTTCATATAATTTTACTGATGTTCTATGCTCTATGTATTCAGTACAGTTGTGTACAAGGTGCAACCCGAAGTTGAGGGACTAAATCAAACTTTTACTTGTCTTCATAGAGGTGTGATAGTCGTGTAGCTACTATGCAAATTACGCTGTAGATGAGATGTCAATACATCAGCCTCACAAGTCTGAAGATACAAACCTCAAAAGAACAAAAGAACAAACAAAAAAAACCTATTGTCCTTTTTAATGTGATGTCCAAAAGAAAAATGTGTATCTTTTGCATCAAAATACTGGTGTGTTGTAACATACACTGTATTACTCATGTTGTTTATTTGTGGGAAGCAGTGTCATTTGTTAATGTCGTAATTGATCAAAAACATTTTGTCATGGTACTCTTTTGCCCCAACGTTGTCAAAAATGTCATGGATGTTGGTATTATGACTAATTTATCATTGATTGTGTCATTGTCATTGGAGTTGTCATCATTGCATAATTACTATTGTTGTTATGACAGATATTATCTATTCTTCTGTTGTTTATAGCTTCAACAATGGAGGAAGAGGAAGAAGAGGAGGAGAATGATGAAGGTAACAAAAGACCAGACAATGTCTTCAAAATGATCAGCCCACTTTACGCTTTGTAATATAAGTCCCAAAACTGATCTTTCTGTGAAATGATGCTGTATTTTTTATTATAATGTTTGCTGTTCTTTGTTAGTAATTCTTGAAGTAGAGATGACACAATTCTCTTCCATTTGTGTCATTTTTTTTTCATGGTTGTGTGCAATTGTTTCCTCTGGTTGCAGCATTATCAAAGCACCATACATCTTTTTAATTGCAAGAAATATATATTCTTTAAATTGGCAACATGTGACTAATTAAACTAGATGTTTTTGTCTGAAATCGGCATATTTCGAATTGTATAATAGCATAGTTTTCTTCTTTGTTTTGCCTGATTTATTTATTATTAGTTGATTAATGTATATTTATTGAGTGATCCATGAATGATTTTTTTTTCCATATTTCTTTTTTTCCTGTGCAGGCTATGTCCTAAATGCTAAGCCAGTGTTTAAGCTCAACCCACCGACCCTAATACATGGGCAGGCAAAATCAGCTCCAAAATTAGGTAAGATTTTAAGTTGACTTTACCCCAAATGCATATATGTGTATTCAGTGAATGCAGAAACATTGGTAATATACTTCAATGAAGTTTGAGGAAAATTGGACAATCCATACAAAAGTTTTGGTGAAATCTGTGGATTGTTGTTGACTAGATATGGAGATGACAGTTTATGATCTCCCACTAGCGCATTGATAAGAAAATAATTGAGAAAATTAAACATATTATAATTCATATTTGTAGCATGATGAAAGACCGTGTGATTCATTTCTTTCAGCATACAGGGAGAATAGTATTACCCTTAACAATGTACCAGTAACAAGTCGCTGGAATATGTCCTTTTTATTATAGATATGAAATTTGTGTGAAATTCTCTTTACTTAAATGTAGTCATTTGGGATGTGTTCAGAGTTTGCTGTAAGCATACATGCATGATTGCAAGATGGGATAAAGAATTATGCCTTGTTAGTAGATTATCAAAATCTTGTAACACATGGACACTGCGTTGTTGTCAAGTTTTACAGAGTTTATCCAATACCATGAATCCAATTTTCCCCTTAAAATCACAATATTGATATTGTTGAATCAACACATAGTCTTTGAAATGAAAATGAAACAGATTGTGCAGTTACATGTGGTGCCAGCATTTTGCATAACCCCTTATCGTTCATGTCTACTCGATTTTGCTATAAACAGAAGACAAGGAAGATGAGCAAGTGAAGCCCTTGTTGCGCCCCTCAGCTCTGAACCATTGCACCAAAGGTACGTACAATCATGCTTGCTGTTACACAGTTTGTCTATTACAGCGAGCAGAGATGCCAACTGTTACTTGTTGTTGTTGTATTTTGTATTGGTTTCTTTTTGCCAAAAGTGCTTACAGTGTAAACTTTCATGGAACGTACTATCTTTATCCAATTAAAATACTAAGCATGTCCGGTACAGGAAAGGTAAAAATACAGTTTTTGCATGTAAAGTGCGCCTTTTCAGCTCTCAGAATACTGTAGTGCTTTGTACAAAGTTTATATCCCTGGATGAGTCATTTATTGAGGTATCTTGCAGACTTTTATTTTTCAGCTCTAAATAATTTGTAATGAAAGTTTGCTAGAGACCTCAATAGTCACACAGGGATTGATCAGAATGTTGCCTCTAGAATGTCTTTTTCTCAAAGTTTAAGTCCTCCTTTGCCAGAAAGTGTATTCCAATTGAAGGCTACTGGTACTTACTTTTTCTTCACACTTTTATACACCCCTTAGTCTTCCCGTGCAAACATAAATTCAACATTTTTTCTTGCACTATTCAGAATGCATTATAGCTAAAGGGTAGATATATGTTGTACAGGGATGTATATGTACCTCCCAAGCATGATGCAAATTAGGACTTGTAAGAACATTGCCGACATGGTTGATTCAGTATCAGATAGCACAGCATACATGTAAGAATAAGAAATCAGTATCATCCCTTTACAATGAGAAGAATAGAGTGATTTCTCACCATACAGATGATGTACATATTGCAGTCGTGTTATCTGAAGAATTATATTGCTGTGTTTTCTTAATATCCAGAACATCATTTGGCACATAGAATTTATGGAAAGTAAAACCACTGCAAAATAGATGGCAGTAGTTACCATTGTTTTGTATTCTGCTATCTTTATGTTTTTGTTAAATGTATTTTTTAATCAGGTGAAGAGGAAGGGGAGGAATGCCCCAAAGGGAAGGAAGAAGCGGCACCCAAGGTGGAAGGAAATGGTGGAGCGCAAGCGAAACCAGAGCACAATGCCGAGTCAGAAAGCAGTGCAAGCAAACGAACAAATTACTTTTTACGCTTGACGACGGGGGACAATGAGCGGGACATGGGTTTCGGGGTATTTGGGAAGTTCCGCGACCATAGCGGGTACCGGATTGGTTTCGAGGACAGTCGCGGCGCAAGCGGGAACTCGGGCGACAAGAACTCGGATTCCGGCAACCACGACGGGACCACGCACGAAAACTACTTCATGCAGTTTGCAACTAGAGACAAGTCAGTATTTCCACATTCACAATCTCATATTCCCCTTTAATACTTTTCATCCCTTACCCCCTCCCCCATTGCCTATCATTTCCAATGAATGCACAAAATGATGATAAGATTGAGCGCTTCAGTTTACCCAAAGTGGTCACTTTGTTGTTCAAATTATTTACAAAGTTTCTTTGAGAGTATTTACATAATTTAGCATGTATACAGCTTTGTATCTGTCTATCTATCTGTCTATCTATCTATCTATCTATCTATCTATCTATCCATCCTTATCTAATCTTTCATTGTATCCATCCATGTAACTATCTTTCTATCTAAGTATATTTCGATCTGTCTGTCAATCTATCTGCATATCTATCAAATCATTTATCTATCTGTCCATCTAGCTAGCCTGCTGGTTGGCCATGTATGAATACATTTTTTCGTTATTAGTATTGCTTATTGAGCAAATACTTAGAATGTTGCAAAAGAAATAACACAACTGTGTCATCGGTACACTGTAGAAGCTGTTATTATACCCACATAATTATAGATGGCTTGAGTTTGCTGTGTCAATCAAATGTGAGTATGTTCTTGCTGATCGAGTGTACTGACACGAGAACATTCTGGCTTTCCTTCCTTCCATAAACTCTCATGCAAAGTCTTTAACTGACTTCCTGAGTGGGGAGCATGAGTTCACTTCGATATCAGATTGTGCAATCTTCCCTGTACGGTCTGACTAATCTCTCTCGGGTGATGAATTATAATTTGAGATCCTCCTCCTGTTCCTCAGAGCCTTTGGTGATATCAAATGTCTGATTTCTTGATTGTTCAGTATTGAGCATTTAAAAGACAAAACCTCACTCATACAAGACGTTTATATGTTTGTAGCTGTGATGAAGTCAGTTGTGTTTATGTAGATTGACGTGATCAGTTTTTATTTAGAATTTATCTATTTATTTAGAAAACAAGGAAGAAATGTTAAGTTTGAAAGAAACTGTACACATTTAGTTACAACTAATCGTCCAATGTTGCATTATCTTGTTATATGTTTCGTAAAGATCCATCAGTTGGCAAAATAATGTTTTATTTCCTTCTTTTGCTGAGGGTCAGTAAACAAATCAATGACCATATTTTAATGGTGATATTTTTGTCCCACTCTGCTTCTGATCGGCATGGTTCTTCAGGGATCTGAACAGCTCTGGTGACAGCCCCAGTAGCCTCTCCAGCTCGTCGGGTTCCTCCTTCCTCTTCGGCCAGAACATGAATGAGAGAGTAACGGTGAGTACAAAGAACTCCTCCCCACTCCCACCCCAATCACTGCCTCATTTTTAATTTAATTTAATTTTTTTATTTGTAGCTCGGGGGGGGGGGGGGGGGGGGGGCTTCTCTCAAAATTGAAGTGCTAGGTTAAGGTAGTGCTATGAGTATATACGATTAGTGATTGTAGTTTCAAGTTTGTGGCAGTTTGGAGGAGGGATGGGGGTGGGGGGAGACTAAATTGGGGCCAATTCTCACATTTACGTCTTCTTGAAAAGGCATGATCAGGTTTTAACCAAACTTGGCGAGGATTATTGCTAGGGTGACATAATGTACAATGTATATCTGTGAAAATGGGCACCATTCCCCACATGGGGGTTCCAAGGGCCCGATGCCCCTGGAGTTGGGGGGGGGGGGGGGGGGGGGGGAGGAGGAGGAGGAGGAGGCAAAGCCCCAAATTTATGAAATCTTTATGAATTGTCTTCTCTAGAACCAGAAGAGATAAGCCAAGTTAGTGCTATGAGTAAGTAGATTGGTGACTGTAGTTTCTAGTTTGTTCATGGCAGATCCAGGGATGGCTGGGAGACTCAGATTGGAGCCCTGTTTTCATATTTTCATCTTCTTTTTGAAAAAGCATGCCTATTTATTGAAAGAGATAAAGTCAAGTGCTCATTCATTTTGCTGTTTATATTTTCTTTGTAATATTGTCCGGCAGTGATGTCAGAAACTGTTGTAGTCCTCTCATGCAGCGATGACTCAAACTTCAAACAAATTCTTAGCTTTCTAATCAATTGTCTGATTTTCCTCAAACTTTCACTGATGTGTTCTACTGATATTGCTGCATTCTCTCAGTCCATACATATACTTTAGTGAGTGTGTCTATCAAATAGGGATATCTATGTAGAGATTGATAACTATCCTATTGTTAAGTTTTTAACTTATGATTGATTCCTTACAGAGTCCCAACAGGCAAGAAGGAGAGCTGCAGTCTGTAGGGGAGCTGGTGTTTGGCCAGAATCTGTCCAGCAGAATCAAGGTGAGTACAAGTAGACCCACGTGGGCCCCATTTCATTCATGCAGGGGATTCAATGCGTTGTCATTGCAAAGCTGTCATGAAATATTGCTTGAATGTAACATCCTCCACTTAACTCAGCACTGCTGGTCAGAGCAGTATTGGTCTTTTGAAGCCAGTGGCACAGTTAAGTGTGGAAATAGATGTGAATAATGTATTCAACTTTGTAGCTTTTTAGTGTGGGGCATTTTCTGTGTTCCTTTGATGTCCATGCCAATTAGTATTCATAGGGTATTGGGTATTAAACTTTTCAGTACTTACAATTCCATTTCGTGGAAAGCACTATCTACAAGTTTCTGTTTCAGTAATGTTGAGGCTAAGTCATGTGCCTGCAGCCTGGGAGCCGCCTTGTCCATTTCTGTCAAATGAATGTAAATAATGTGTGAAAGTAAAATACTGTGCAGATAATACTTCCAGGTTTTCTTTCAGTTTGTTTGTATATGAAGCAGGAAATTATCTTATGAATCAATATGATACTTGTTCATTTCTATGAATATAGAATCTTCAAATACATGTAAGAATGCTCTGTAGCAGTTCTAGAAACTACATTATATAGACTTCTGATGAAGATTGGGTACCACTTTCCTCACATACTGTGTGAAATTCACCCTGATAAAAGAAGATAATTTTACTCCACTGCAACTATTTAATTGTCGTAGATTATTGAAAGACAGCATCTTACATGATATGATACAATGTATGTCCACTTTGTTTTTCCTCAGAATGATGGCTTCAATGAAACATCACCGGAAAAGTCCAAAGGTGAGTTTATACCAACTTCACCTTGTTTTCCATTTGATGGCCAAGGACAGATATATTGATGTTTTTTAATATGATTATGTACATAAATTGGCTGTAGATTCTAATTTATAAGTTCGTAGCTAATAATGTCTAATCTCCTGTTGGCTTACAGACCTTAAGATTGATTTAAAGATAAGATTGTTGCAACCACATTGTTGACAATTGGATTGTTAAGTCTTTTAGCCGATCTTTGAATGAACGAAGACATCGGTGTTGATATGTTCACAAATGTCGACAACACTATGTACCCTCTCTCTTTTCGTTAGAGCAAACGCTGGCTGAAAATGCTTCGGCGCTAGAAGAAGCAAGGCAGAGGATGAGGAGAAAGTTTGAGGATGTTGAGAGCGTTACGGGTGAAGAAGACGAGGAGAATGTGGTGCAGGTATGTACCAAGATTTCTGTTTCTTTGCTTTTTCACTGATATATGAAGTTAATGTATCCAACAACAAATATCACCTTCACAACATATTTTAATTCTCCACACATACTTGTGCAGAAAATGTCATTAGCTCCTTATTTTGATCTTGCTTGAAGTGTTTGTGATGTGAGTATAAAGAGCTTCTGGTCATTAGCAACAAGTTCATGATTTGAAATCCTCTGATGATCATCAAATCCAGTTATGGATTCTGAACAACAAAGTCTAATGCATTTGATAGTTACTAGGAAAAGTAGTTCTTATGTGACATTTCCTTGAAGTAAGTAATTTTCTTTCTTTTCTTTTTTTTTTATTTGGGGGGGGGGACGGGAGGGGGGAGTGTGAGTAATTATGATCCCTGTATCTTATTTACACCAGTATTTTCTGCATTGAAGTCATGCTAAGATTGTCATTTTACGCCATGACCAAGGCAACAAGACAAATGCTAGAATCTGTTTCACTTTCTTTTATTACACTTCTTGAAAGTGTATAGGCATTCTGTAAGTTTAGGGCCTATGTACAGTCAACCTTGCATACCTCGAATCAGTTGGGACTGAAGAAAATGGTTTGACGTACGCAAACTTCGAGGTATGTGAGCGTGAGTTTCATAGGAGGGGATGCACCAGGAAAAATCGGGACTTTTATTTTGCCTCCGAGTTAAGCGATATTCAACTAATCCGACGTCGAGGTATGCGAGGTTGACTGTACATTGATACTGAAATATGTGCATTCCTTAACTTCTGTAAACTTATGAACATTATCCATTCTTCACTTGTACAGCAAAGATATTCTTGTTTGACCCAGCTGAACAGAATTCTGTGAGCAAAAGTTACTTTCCTATTGAATTGATTCCGAATAGAGTGAGTGATGATATTCCGATGTAAACTATAAATGCATATATGTATGAGTGATTTTATGAATGGCATCCACTCTACAGTCGCACTGCAAGCTGTTCATGTTTGACCCCACCAAACGGAGCTGGCTGGAAAAGGGGCGTGGTCAGATCAGGGTGAATGACATGCGCCAGACGTCCAGCGACTCTTCCTTCCAGTCCAGATTAGGTGAGTCTAGGGCACTCAGGCCACTCTGATGATGACCGCATGACCATTTGTCCTACCTTCCTGATCGGCATCCTCAGTATCATTTCACTCTAGTAGGAATGATTTGAGAGTGAAGAGCAAATCATGAACATGGCTGTCCTCTTACAGTTCACAAATTGTTGGTATTCATAAATACAGTCAACATTTACAGGAAACAGCAATTTCTCCTCCTCCCCCCCCCCCCAAAAAAAAAGTGGTTTGAAGTAAGTTTATTAGCTGTTAATCACAACCCTTCAGAGAATTGCATTGTAGAGATTTTTCCCCTTGTCTTTTGATGGGATGGGGTTGGGGAATTGGGTGCATTGCTTTTGCTGGTGCACGGTCTTATTTTAAGAAAAGTAGCTTGCGAGGTTGAAAGGCTTTTTTAGCCATACTTAATATGATTGCAGTTTCAAGCTCAAGCAGTTGCATTCTGGCAAGTTTCAAGCAAAGTGTTTGTCAAATTTTTTTATTTCACCGTTGCACTTGCTTACGTTTCTTATAGATACCATACAATTTATATTTCAGGCCAAGGCACAAAGGTAATGCCTAATAATTCTTGGGAAGCATTGTATTGACCAAAGAAGTAGGACATCCTTAATCATAAATCAGTCTACTGGTTTGGATCTTGAATGATTCTTGGATGTAGATTGACTCGTGCTGGTTCTTTTAATGTCATGTGCTTAGAACACAGTCAAGCATTTGATTATTGGCAACAAGAAAAGCTGAAGAAACATTTAAGTGACCTCCGTCATGGCATCAAGAGATTAAGTCACATGTTTAGTAGTCATTGAGCAACACTTTACCTTACAGATATTTGATTAGTGGGAGTTTGAGAAGTACCACTTCAAGTGGCTATTAATTACTCTTGTTTTAAGTGTCAGTCATATCAGCAATTCACTTAGAAAATTCCCCTCCTGTCAAAAATGCAAGTTGTGATTCCTGAAGGTGGTTGTTTTTGTTTTCATTTCAGTAATGAGGACGCAGGGAAGTCTGCGACTGATTCTGAACACCAAGATCTGGAGTGGTATGAGCGTGGAGAGGGCCAGCACAAAGAGTCTGCGCATCTCGGCCATGGATGCAGAGACGGAGAAGATTAAAGTCTTTCTGATATCGGTATGTCGTCGTGAGCAAGCGTAAATCACCCAATCAGAGCTCATTATATGAAGGGCGCTTAAACACTCTGTGCAGAATCTAGAAATTCCTAGATTTCATGTTTATTCTCTCAAACTTACCCACAGTGTTTCATATCCTTTGTATTATGAGATTTATTTTATTTGTATTAATTTATTATTTATTATTTATTATGAAAAAGAAATCTACCTCACCCCCTTCAATTTCTTGGTTGTATCCACTTCTTATGGAACCATTGTATTTACTGTTGTTAGATTAGATTTAGATTAGGTTAGATTATTCTAGCAGTTTATAGTAGGATAGGACTCATTCTACTTTGTGACAAATTCTCTGCATGCTTGTTGAAAGGCTTCTGTGGATACAATAAATCTTTAGATCTCTTTGGATGATCATGCTTTTGAAGTTAGTAGATACGAGGGACCATGCAATGGAATGAGATAGAGAAAGAAAGAATTTGAAATATAGCTGTAATCATGTAGACACTACGGTAGTGATATGCGCTATATAAGCACTGTATCATTATTAACATCATGTTCCTTTGAAAGTTGTGAAACACAATTCACATCAGGGATGTTGCGTACATCACAAGCTTGAATTAACTTAATTGATGTGAGCCATATTTATGGGAGACTTTGCTCTCATTTTGCTTGTGTTCCTCCAGGGTACCCCCAAAGACATCGAGCAGCTGTACTGCGCCATAGAGTACCGCATCCAGGCCCTGAAGCAGGTGGAGGAGGAGCAGCAGAGACTGGAGGCGGAGGGCACGGAGGGCCAGGCCAGCGCACAGGACTCTAAGGGTGATGCCAACGAGGAAGAGGAGGAGGAGGAGGATGGCGAGGACGACGACGATGACGACGAAGACAGTGAGGTGGCCAAGATCAACTCGCGGGACAGGAGTAAACCTCGTGAGTCTTTGCAAAGTTTGCAACAAGTGCCAACTAAACGTCAATATTTTGGCATGATTAATTTTTTTTTTTTTGCGCAGAGCTGCTCAAAAACATGTTCACGGGTTGTTGACTTTGCGCTGCGCAATTGTCAACTCATTTTACAATGTGCAGAAAATATTGTGATGTTTACAGTTCAATTTAAAAAAAAATTCTATTCATTTTTTTTTTCCCAGCTGGATGGGTGTAATAAAGGTTGTCTATGTAGCATGCAAAACTGCTTTTTATTTATTTATTTTTCATTTATTCACTGTGGTAAGTACAGTATCAAATCTAGTGCTTTGGTAGGGTTGGTGATGTGCCTCAGTTGGTAGCATGTCTGCCTTTCAATCAAATGGCTTGGGTTCAATTCCCATCAAGTCCAGCTGAGCAATATTGTGTGCAATCATGCCATCCCCTCTACTCTGTAGTTCGAGCCAAAAACACTCTGTTCCTCGGATTGGACATTAAATGGAGGTCCTGTGTGTGAGGGAGTCACAATTCATACACATAAATGATCCTGTTGTACATTATTCGTTCATCATAAAAAGCAGGTGCTAACCCGATGAAGTGGGCCACTCACATACCCACACCAGAAAATGAGGCTGGCCCCTCATGGTTTGCCCCAGGTGACTAGCAATAGTCAGCAATGGTATCAACCAGGCACATTGCTCCATGCTACTAGTCCTACTTAACTACTGTGACAACAAAGAAGAATTGTGTTGTTGTTTTGCTTCGCCGCATAATTGATAGCATTAATGTGAGTCTCTGTGAGTTGCTGTTGGCAAGCAGTTAAGTTGAAGAAGTTGATTCCTAACTTGATTAGTGTGAATCCAGAGAACACTGCAGAAACCCTGTTAGATTGTGAGAGCTGTTTGAAAGGACCTTCTGTTTTTACATCTCTGCATTTGATCTGACATATTACAGGGTTCATACTAGTCATGGAAAACCTGGAAAGTCATGGAATTTGGCCAAGTCTTTTTCCAGGCCTTGAAAGTCATGAAAAACTGATATTTCCATCAAAAGGTCATGGAAAGTCATGGAATTGCAAAAATTATAGAAGTTTATCTGTTGTTTGTGTGAGATGTGTATGTATTCCCTAAAGTTGCTTCGCTTTGATTTGAGATCAAATTTTCAGTCTAATGTGTTAAAAAAAAAAAAATGTGTGAAATTCATGGAAAGGTCATGAAATTCTGGCTAAAAAGGTCATGGAAAGTTATGGAATTTAATTCATGAGAAAGAGTATGAACCCGGTATTAGAGTGCATTAATCTTGAATCTTGATACACTCTTTTTCATTGATCTTACATCTTTCTTTAATTTTCTTTGGCACACAGCATCACCGAGAAGTACAGAGGGGAACAGTGCATCCGCCTCCCCATCTCTGAATCAGGAGGAGTCATGAAAAGAGCTGTAGAATTTGCAAGAAGCATCCGAGCCTCGGAGTGATGTATCCCAAGAAATAGAGGCCGATGACGGACTCCAGAAAAGACCAAACCTTACTGCAAAAACCCAGGGGTACTTTGTATGTAGCATGGCCCCCTGCTTCACGTAATTCACAGTCCGTAGACAACAATTCGATGAAAGCCAGATTTCGGCTTCAACCAACTTGTACAGTATCAGTGATGCATCCGTGCTACACGTTCGTGTTCACTTTTTTTATGTCGGTGGGTTGGATTCAAGATGGCAAGGAGTGGCGTTATCTCAAGCTCAGCTCGGGAAAAAACAGTGTGAAGGATCCGTGCAGGTCGAACGTTTGTGCTTTCTCAAGACAGCATTAGTCTAGTGAGCCGTCCAAGTTTTTTGTTAGCTGTCCCTTTCTGCTCTAGGAATGTATCGCCGCTGTAAACAGCCTTGTCACCATCGAAAGGTTTCCGATGAAGTATTCGGCTGGGCATTTCGTGGAGTATTTTGACGAGGACAGCTCAAAGCGAGTTGATTGTATGATGCTCTTGAGGTGTGACCGCAGGAAAAGAGCCAGCGGGATGGTACCAGAAAGGACAGCTGTGGGTGTTGTGTCCCCGAGCGGTAAAAAGCCCCATTGGTGCTGCCTCGCTGATTGGCCCACCATCGGTGAATGTTAAAATGCATTTTTGTAAACATTTAATTTATTCCTATTTGAAAAAAAAAAAAAATGATTATCATTTCTTGCATTTAATTGCCTGGTTGTTGCTAACATATTAAGTTCCAGTTCTTTGTGCCTCTTAGACATTCCGTGCAAGCTTGTAGATATTATAGGACCTGCCTATCAGCTGATAGCAGATGTCCGAACATTGTAGCTTCAGTAGAAGAAAAGTATTACTCCCATTACTGTAGTGATTTTGGAAGCCACTTTCTGTTGCCCACCAAACCCCAATATTGCTCAGTACACAAGAATGTAAAATATTTAGGTACAGAGCTGTGTATTTTGGTAAGGAATGTCAAATGATGACCTGGTTTCTGTTTAGAAATGTTCATATCACCTTGCTCTCCCTGTAAAAGACTATACAAAAATATTTAAGACAAGCGTACTGTCTTGGTTAAAACTTTGTGGGAAAATGGCTGTCATTAGGATATTTTGTCTGATTCCGGCAAGTATGCATTGTGTTCATGATAGATAAGTAGAATAAAAAATTTGTAGGTTTGTTGGGGTCCCAGGGCATCACAAAGACATATTTCCCTCTTTTTAATGCAAATAAACAAGTGCTCATTCTTGTTACTTACATAACATTGCATGTTTTTTTTCCCCCTCATTCAAAGAATATTTGCTGCACTTCCTCAAATGAACATTTTGGGTGAGTGTCATGTAGATGTGAAAAGCAAATGCCCATTTACTTCTAACTTGTAACTTTAGTTGCCCTGGGTGAGTTGTAGCACCATGCTTGCAAGCGTTACCATGTTGCACACTCAACCTGAGCATAAATGAATTGAGGGGAGAAAAGTAAATAGTTAGGAATGTAGGAATTCTTTGAAGTCGGTCAAAGGTCCTGCTATGGTTTGGTGGATTGATCAAGGAAAAGAATGCTTACAATGTCCATTTGGGTTTCTCTATCATTAAAATACAACAACAAAATGAAGACATTGACTGTGCGGTGGTTAGTGTTAAAGAGAAGGCAACTGCTGTCAGACAAAATTACTGGATATTGTTTGTCCCAAACTAGTATGACTATTCTCTCTCTCACTTTTAGGAGAATGCAGAGCTGCCAACTAGTACTGATTTTCAGTAATTTCTACTGAAATTGGAGAAGAATACTGAAGGTTACAAGCAAATTACTGATTTTAGAAATCATTGTCTGTGATAAATTCTATAACACTGTTAAGGATTACTGATTTTCACTCAAAAAAGGTGCAAATTACTGATTTTCAGCCATCATAGTACTGAAAGGCTTTTACAAAAGTTGGCAGCTCTGAGAATGATATTGGCAACTGCTAGCCCCATGCACTTGAGATCAATGTTGATTATTGTAAAACCAGAAATTTTTGCTTGCATGAAATTTTTGTGAATTTCGCGATGAGCCAAGATTCGAGAATTTAGTTTGCACTATATGCATTGAATGCCAGTGGCAATTCGCAAAAATGTTGTGCCTTGAAAAAGGTCGTCTCCAATGCACGAAAAATTTCATGCCACAAATATTTATGGTTGGACAGTAGTTTGTGTAGACTTATGGTAGCCTGTAGTGGTATATCTTGTTTAAGTTTCCTGTTGCTTCACTCAGGTTTGCCAGGTGACTAGTGCGCCATCATTTCTTGTCACATGTCACCCATCTATTCGCAATATTGCCCTGTAAAGGTCACTGACCCTAATTAAGCCGAGAGAAATGTCAAATGAGGTGATATTGGAGGCGTGCAAAAAAAGTCAAGTTTGTTTTAGGCATAAAGGGGTTTGATATCTGAAGTTATTCATGTCACATTTGCAGAGTCTTAGAGTAATTTCAAATAACCGTAGGGTTTTGATGGAGCTTGTTGCTTGGATGCTTAGAAGTGACCCATGGTGTTTGAGTACAGCTCAGTCTCCCTGCATTCTTGACTGTGCCTAAAGGTCGAAATGCATCTTCTCAGAACTGTACTTTGTGGCCACACTGATCCTTGTGGTTTTCTTTTATGTTGAATAAAGGGGAACAGATTCTTTTACTATCTTAAACTATAGGGTCTGGATAATTCAGCATTCCAAAGCTTGAGAAATTAATATTTGGCAGCAACGTCCATGGTGATGAGTCATGCACATTTAACTGATCCGAGTGTCCTAGTGTTAACGCAACTCAAAGGTCTTCCCCTCAGTCTGAAATTTGTTCATGTCGGTCATGAGGTCGTATGTTACTTTTGAATGATGCTATTCAGTTTTCAGTTGGAATACCGATATTTTTCTTGTCATTTTCAAATGAAAGTGGATTGAGATATGGAATTATATCAGGAGCTCACTGCATTGCCACCCGATATTGTGGTATTATGGAGAAGGTTGGACATATTGGCCTGAATTCACGAAGGTGGTACAATTGAAACCATGGACAATTTGTATGGAGTGCCAAGTGTCGCATAGCCTATTTTGTTACAAAATCAGTCATTTCCGTAGACGAAATGATCATTGCATTGATGAAATGTTCATTTCGTTAACGAAATTATAATTTCATATACGAAATGTTGTCATTTCGTTACGAAATGAACATTTCATTCAATGGTTGACGAAATGACTGATTTTGTAACGAAAGAGGTCATGCGACATTTGGCGCTCCATACAAATTGTCCATGGTTTAAATCATGGTTTCAGTTGTACCACCTTCGTGAATTCAGGCCTAGGGGTATTCATGGTTATCTGCACAAACTGAATAGCTGTATCTGGCATTAGTTATGGGTCTCTGTCACCTGGATTCACTGCATGTTCATGCATTACTTTGAGGGTCATGGTTTAACAGTAGTTTGGCTGAAATTTGCTACTGATAATGTGAATGAAGCAGGGCCATGAAGAAGGACCTTACAAAGATTTCAGGAAGTGATGTGTAACTTGAGTTAAAAATATGGAAGAGATTAAAGGCTCACATTTTGCTCCATCCCAATCCTTTTCTCACCTGGTCAAATTCATGAAGAAAATGTCCCATTTAGTGTAATCCCACCCTAGATTTTCTACGTGATTTCATATGTCATGCTAACAAGGGGCATAATTGTGCACTTTTGTAATGCATGAGACTAAATTGTGCCATTGCACTAGTGATTTCTTAATGTCCTTGTCCTTTTCTGTATTCCTGAAGCATTGCAAAATGTACTATAATTTTGTTTTTCACTCACTATCTATGAATTTATATTATTTGTGTGTGGATTTGTTATTATTAATGCATTTGTCTTTAATGTAAGGGGGATAATGAAAAGCAGTGACCATTTTCCACTAAAGGAAACTGATTAAAATAGTCACTTGCATGTTTACTATAGTTTTATCTATGCAGCATGAGAAGTTATTTCTGTCTGTGTGTTTGCTCTGATTTGACCCAAATTAGGACCTTAGCGGCCTTATCACTATAATTCTCTAGGGAGTTGAATTTTCATTAATGGGTGGGTCAACGGGGCATGACAAAACTTTTGCTTTACCTGAGGGGCCAGTTTCACAATTGATTTCACTTGGGTAGACAGCGAGTTCTCGTTGCCCTTGGCAACTGGGTAGAGGGGTTGTTCGGAGAAATTTTACACTTGCGGGTGACGTCACGTTTTGCTTTTAAATATTTCCATTGTGTTCCATTTCCATCGTGCTCTAGGCAATAACTCAAAGTTTTGTTTGTAGTCATTGAATTATATCCCCAAGAATCCTGTTCTGAAAATGAGATAAAAGGTTATTGCATGTGGTGCCTATGATATTCATGGTTAGGTTTATCAGTGTCAAAAGACAACTGACCAACAACAGCAGCAACAACAACAAAACATGAGAAGATACTTTTTGAGTAATTGCTAACTTGTGAAGATTAATATTGCAAAGAAGAAACTAAACATATTGCCTATGTGTTTCATCATCACATAAGATGTGCAAAAGGAAAACAACAACAACACCAGAGTCACAATGGGTGATTATTTGTATTTGTTTTGAAGACAAAATAGAAATATGATGGTATTCCCAGCTCATAAAAACTAAATACTACTCCTGTATAAGGAATTGCTGTTCTAAAGTTTTCATTGTCACCCAAAATCATTATTTCATACATTTGTTTAGTAATGAGATTGCCTGGGCTCCTGTTGCTCTGTTCCACAAATGTCTATAAGATGTCTGTGAATTGGATATTTTGGATGTAAGGTGTGGGAAAAAAAACAAAAACAAACAAACGTAAGAGTCTACTGTTCAGCCAATCATCAGTCTGTAGTTCTGGCAGCTACTGAGCATGCCACATATTTGTCAGTACGGTTTTATTGTCATAAATTTCGTGAGTCGATTGAGCGTACCGTCCCAGAGTCATACCCACAATACATAAATGCAGTGTACATAGGTATTGCATATGCAATAATGCAATAGACATTTGGTATTGGAGTCGGTAACACTGGTTCATTCTTGCCCAATGCAGTGGCTCCCAATAGTGATTTATCATTTTGGCCACTTGTGTAATGGTGGTAAAGGTCCTGATCCACGAAAAATTATGCGAAACGTCAATGGCTTTAATGTACAGCTGTCGCCTCTCCTGAATCCAGTATGCATTTTGAGTACCAAGGTATGTATCGAAAGACACATTGTGAAAAGTTGAGAGAAACCTGTGAAAATTTAATGACATACATATGATCTCATCTGCTTTGAATTAATTGTGGTAAGGTGGTGGCCTATGCCAGGTATAGCTTGGGCATTTTGTTCTTTTTGAATTTTTAAGATAAAGTGATGGAGATGTACATGTAACTAAAAACCTAGTCATGGATATGCCTCACTGATGGAGATCAAGGAAATCAACAATCTGTATTTCCTATTGTATTGTGAAGACCAGTTTTTATATGTGTTCTGGGCGGCGTGTCATGGAACTTGTCAGTCTCTGACAACTGTTTGAAGCTACTGAAATCCTTGCATCTGGTTGGCTGAGAGCAAATTTGTCAGTGAAAATCATTGACAAAACACTTGATGAAGTGTGAAATGTCCCCCTGACCAGTCCCAACATTCAAAATGTAGAGATTGTATACATCTCAGTTGACGCCCTATACACTGCTAAAGCAGCTTCAATGCTTTTTCCGTACACAAGCTGAGAAAGAACCTATCCCTGTAATGGGTCATTGGAATGGTCTATTCACATTTGTTGATGTGTCATACAGAGAAAAAACCATGGTATGTTTTACTGGTACCAGGTTGACTTCTACTGTACTTTGGGAATCTGCTTGTTGTGTATGTATCAGTAGCTGTAAGGTTTGGATACCTATGGGTCCATGGTCAAAAGTTTTTGATTATTAGGAGAGAAAACAAGTGATTCAGAATAAATTCTCTGGCAATTCAGCAGTAGAGAAAGAGAAGCAAGTGTCTCCCCTCCCCCCCCCCCTCCCCCCATTTTACATCATCCTGCTGTTAGGGCGACATAGCCTCGTATCTCAAAACTGTCAAATATTCAGGAGAGAGAAAACAACAACAACAAACAAACAAAAAATGGCAGCCAAAGCACTGACTATAACGAATAGGATCACCTTTCCTGCACATGCCCTGGTGGCTAGACTTTGGACAGGATATCACTCAACTGATCATCTGATAGTTGTCCTCCCCCCCCCCCCCCCCCCCCAAAAAAAAAAAAAAAAAAAAAAAAAAAATCTTGAGATACAAGGTCTTGTCACCGCAGTGATGATTTGCAGCGTCAGTCTGGATAGTGTAATACATGAATGCATTGTGAAACTGTCCCCCCCCCCCCCCTCAAAAAAAAAAAAAGAACAAAAAAAAAAAAGAAAAAAAGAATTGTAAGTGGAGCATTTTTCTAATGTTAAAATGAAGTAAGTTTCTTTGTGTGATATTGGCCCCTGGTCTTGTCAGTTTTGATATCATGGCAGCTACTTGTACATGAACAAGGCTGTGACATAATGGACCATCTACCAGTGTTCAAATTTTTTGTGTTTCAATGCTGCAACAGTGTCCTTATTTCTGAAATAATACACAAAGCAGAAAAAGGAAAAAAAAAAAACTAAATGTGTGCCTACGTAGATGTTCCCTTTGCTGCTTTCATGATTATACTCTTTGAAGAATGTCAGCATTTTGCATTTACTGTCACCTTTACTTCATTGAAGACGTGATTGTTTTCAAAAGGTAGACGGTATATGTGTTTTTGTTCAGGAATATATGTATTTATTTCAACCAACCAACCAACCAACCACACAAACAAACACATTGTTAATATGAAGAAAGGTGATACAGTGATTGTGTTAGTACATTTGTACCTATTTACAATGTACATATTTTTCCTTGATGATTTTGTTGAAAAAAGAAAAAAAAAGAAGTAATACATAATTTCATCCCCTTGCAAGGTAGATACATGTAGTTAAAGCTACGTTGTTATCAGCAACAATTTTCTTGTCAATTATATTGTGAAAAATTTGAGGGAAGACTGTATTAGCAGGTTTGAGCCTTAAATAGAACCACAAAATAATGATGAATGTGTAGGTGGAATGCTAAGGATAATGTGTGACGAAAGGCTAGGTTCTGATCAAAACACAGTGCAGGTGAAAGTGTGAAAGCTTGACTGTATAAAAACACACAGTAACATTTTGTGGGATTTTTTTTTTCCTGTTCTGTGCCCAAGTCAGCCAAATATGTGTCATGCTTAAATAGATGGAACATGATTGTGTGACGACCTTTTAATTTGTAGCCACACCACGGGAAACACAGAATCCTGTCGAGTTATTGTCCCAACAAAAACACTCTCTGTTGAATTCACACGATGCAACGTTGTCCCTTAACCACAGCAGTCTCTGCATCTGAAATTGCCATTGACACAGAATGCATTCAAGTTGCCAGAAGCACCAAGTACTGTAGAGACAGAGTTAAACAGATGGAACCACACTGTATGTATTTACAGTCATTCACTTCTTCAGAGGATTGTAGCTAGTTGCTGCGGAACTACAAAGAAAAATGTCTATTTCAGTGCTTTCGTGATAATTGGGTTGTACATGTTCATTTCCTTGTGTTGCCTGTACTCATTACAAACCATAAATGGCATTACTTGAGGGTCTCCTTTAGGTTTTATCAAATGATTTAATATGACTTTTCCTGTATTCAACTACATTCTATAGAGCCAGTGAATGTAATACATGTACCATTAATATATGTATATGTAGCAGTGTTGATTTTTCCCCCATGACCTATAGATAAGGTCTCATACTTTCGGTTTTGTATAATGCATTTGATTATTTTTTTGCCCCATTATACAAAAGATTATGTATCGAAGAAAGTGTTTGATCGGAAAAGAGAACACTACCAGGCTTGGTGATTTGTAGTTATTTTTATTGTCACATGGCATGTGCAAAAAAACAACAACCATGTTTTGATATTTGTAAATAAATAAAACTTGTATCAATGGCTGCATGTCTTCCTTTTTCATATTCGTAAATCCTTTGGACTTCATAGAGGGTGTGAAACATTTTGCGGTGATTTGTTGTATAATAGTTTGTAGGAACATGTTATAATGACATGCACAGTACACCATAAGACTTCACTCAGATACACTACGTTATAACATAACTGCACAAACCAGGTATTCTATTCTGTTCGGAGTTAAAAAAAAAAACAAAAACAAACAAACAAACAAACAAAATCTCTAAAAATGTAAAAAAAATCAGCAAAATATAAAAAAAGGATTTTAGTCTGTATCAAGGATTCAAAATTGAAATAATGGTAAAAAAGATTATCTGAAGAAGATCTCGCCAATTTCATTGTCCCATTGACATCTCTTGAACCATTGACACAAACTCCGAAAAACTTATCTAATCACAATTTGCTTCCTTGTGTATGAATGAGGTTTATTTCTCAAAGAAAATAGTATGCAACAAGTACAAGCAGGAACAAAATGATACAAACATTGAACAGCTCTGTTCGTTACGAGGATGTTGGCTAGAAAAGGCACTACACATTACTTATACAGTACTGCTATTAGTCAGGTTTTGTGTGCAAGTGATAGGTGATGACACTGACGCCTCATCTACTGTATTCGCCAAATAGTTGGCGAGTCTATATTTTTGTGAATCGGGACTTTGCGACAATTTCGTGAGTGGTTAGATTGGCAATCATGGAGTTCAATAAGGAATGCAGCAATGTGCAGTTGCATGTCACATTCATGTTTGGCTCAGATTTAATATTTTAGAGTGTTGTAAAGTTTGCAATAATCACCAGACTTGCAAAATTCGTGAAAATAAAAACCTTGTAAAATGTATGGGATTTACAGTAGTTTGGATATGTACTGCAAAACGAGGAATGTTCGCATGCATTTTAATTTCACGAATTTCGCGTGAGCCAAGATTTGCGAAATTAAAATGCACGTGAAAGTTCTTGTCTACACTAAACGCATTGAATGTTAGAGGCAACTCGCGAAAATTTCATGCCGTAGAAAAGGCCGTTGGCTCCAATTTGCGAAAATTTTATGCCGCGAAAATATTGTGTTTTACAGTAGTTGCGACAAACATGCATGTTTTTGGGGAAAGTTTCATAACTTATCTTATGTTCTCTTGAGCCAGTTGCCAAGATATCGACCTTTGTATGTTATGTTTGCACAGGGAAAGATGTTCTGTCATAAAATCCTTGCCTGAAAATTCTTGTGGGGGTTGGGGGCTGCAATAAAATTTCCAGGTGTAAGAAACTATTGAATAAGTGGTTTAGGATGAATGCATGAACAGGGCAAAAAAAGAACATTCCATTGCAGAGTTTTTCATCAGGCTTTGACTTTTGTGAACCAATATATCAGAGCATCCACAACTCATAATCATAAATCTATAAAATGCATGAAACTGGACATCTACAAATCACAGTCTGTGCTGGAAAAGCTGATATGCTTGAAGTAATACACTCTTTTTTAACAAAGATGTGTCTCGACCTTACATTTGAAAAAGCTCAAGAATGTTTTCATAATCTGAATGGATAATTGTTCCACAATAAAGGGGTTGCATATGCAAGTGCCTGATCTCCCTATGTTACTCTTGTTTCCTGTGATGAGATTTCCAATAAGAATGTCTTGTGAGCTCTGAAGGTTGTGGGCATGTTTCTAAGATATCAAGTATTGGAGTTCTTGGATGTTAGTTGTATTTTTGCAAAAAGGAGCTTTAAGGAGGATTTAGAAATGTGATTCTTTGGCATACTGGGAGCCAGTGCTACATCTCTCCACGAACGAAGTGACCATGAAACTTTGGAACAACCACATACAAGTCTGGCGCAAGTGTTTTACACCTGCTGCAGTCTTCTTAACATGAGATTTAGGGAGTCATACAACAAAACTTTGTAATAATCAAGCAACTCGGTGATGCTCGCATGAACAACCCTTTTGGGTATGACATGATCTGGATATTAACAAATGAATAAAGTTAGTTCCAATCTGAGAATCCTAATCAGGAAATTAAAGGATGTGTTATTCATGACAAAGAGATGATTCAATGAGTCCTCTTTTGGAGTCATCATCCCTCGTCGCTGGTTCTCCATAGAGCATCTCATGCACAGTGCGGTAGCATCCACGGTCCATCTCCATGGCAACGGCCTGGAAGCACTGTCTGGCCAGGTCTTGCTGCTGGGAATCCTCTGAAGCCATCAGTTCCCCATACAAGTACACTCCCATGGCCTGGTGAATAGGAGGAAGGATGATTCTATTCTGTATTAGTGATTTCACTCCACTTGATTTTTTTATAGAGATTTTATCTATTTTTTTTTTTTTTAATCGATCGCAACATACATCATGGAGGTGCTTATATGGAGTGTATTCTTGTTTGAAATGATGCATAAGAACAAGGGCAGCATACAACGTAGCATTAGATTTACTCACAGCCCTATTTAAGAAATAGCTGGTAATTGGGGTGACGTTGCTTTGATCCCCAAAATGACACATACAGACCAAAGGGAAGAGGGAAATTTTTTATTGTTTATCTAAAAGTTGGCAGCATGTACCTCCAAACTATGAAAGGAAGTAATAAATAGAAATCCATTACACTCCTCTTGCCTCTTACATACAACAATTTTCCATCTTATCAAAAAATAAAACATTGGGTGTCTGTGAGCAGTGATTCAACCCTTTCTGTACCACAGAATTTGAACAATGTGTGCAATGCTATGGGGTTTTCTATGTTAATCAGCACTCATGACACGCAAAGGGTTAACACACACCTGATCTTCCCGTAGGAAAGTGGACACATCGTTGTAGGACTCCTTGTGTTTGTGCTTCACGACCAGTTCGCACCATCTGTGGCGAACCTCGGCGTTCTGTCTCATCAGATGGTACGCGCCCTTGAGCTCTGCCAGGGTCCTAGGCGCCACGGCAACAACATCCAACAGATTTTCCAGGAGGAGAATGAGTTGGTCTGCTGTCAACTGTGAGGGATTGCAATTTAGTGTGAAATTCTGCTCCACACACGTTCTCGAAAATACAATCATTCTCAAGTAACCATGCCATACAAAAGCAGTATCTGCTATAACTAAAGATATGACTTGTTGGCCCAGTGACATACCAAATGGTGTGCCTACAGTTTAATTTTTTTTTTTCACCCGTTGACACCATATGAATGTCTCTCAAGTTGGATGCTCTGCATGCCTATGATATCACAGTGGTCTTCATGTTGTAGACTGCATCGCTACAATCAGAGAGGGTTTATCTAAACTCATCTGATGGTCGCATAGGAATGGGTTGAAAACATATAGAGTACATTAGTTATCAACAATAGCTTGTGCTTTTTTCCAAGGAATAAACACTCTCTAAAAGCACCAAGTTTTTTTTAAAGAGGTACAAACAACATTTATAGGTATGGATTATTGGTCTTGATTGTAGCCTCATGACATAACACTTAGGCTAAGGACTTGAACAGTTTCTTACGTTTGAGGATGGTACTTCTCCTGACTGCATTAGCTTCATCTTCTTTTTCTTCCTGCTCTTGGACTTCAGATGACTTTTGTTGAAAGCCACCCATTTATCAAACTGTAGAAAGTATATGAGGCAAGAAGCAAGGGAAAAAATTCAACTGAAATTCAAAATCAGAAACAATAAAAAAAGAGGGAGAAATTCATTTATAGTATACTCCTTCTACTTTGTATGAGGTCCATACATTCCTCCATTTATGCAGCTTATCATTATTTGCAGTAGTGCAAACAAGATCCCTCAATCAGCACGAAGAATTGTTTAATGTCATCACCACATTTCACACACCTAATTTTTCATTTGATTGAAGTGTGCTAATAGCTCTAGAAAAGTAAGTCAAACTGTTACAACAGACCATTTGATTTTAGCATAGATTAAAAAAATGAACTTAGGCCTAAATACAGTGATAAATTGATGATAATGAGATACTGGTACTGTAATGCCCTGTTGGTTTCAGGAGACAGATGCCAACCAAGTCAAAGCATATAAATCTTAACCCGTTGAGGATGGACTGATTTTGCTACAACATGCATTTCCCATAGACAACTGTTTGAGTATGCTCGAGGCCCGTCCTCAACGGGTTAAGAAACAAGTAAAAAATGAAGAAACATAAAAAATATAATATTACAAAGCTCAGTTTAAGTAATCTAGTTTATTTATAATTCTACTGTTGTGAAAGAAGGCAGCAAGAAATTACCTTTTTATCATTTTTATTTGGACTAAGAAACAGACAATACAAGTATAACAATACACAATGCAATACAAATATATTACACCTTTATAAGAATGGCACAGGAAATAAATAAATGAAAGTCAAATTGACAATTTGTATGGCTTTGAATCATGTTTTCTCTTTCATCTTTGATGAAAATAAATAAACTGTTGAATTGAATTGAATATGGAAAGGAGTACTATACACCATATGTTTTGCGAGTCTAAATTTTCACGCATTGAGACTTCCCAACGATTTCGCAAGTGGTTAAATTCGCGATCGTGGAGTCCTGTACTGAATGGAGAAATGTGTATGCGTACATCACATTCATATCAGAATCAGAGTCAATATTTTCGTGTGTTACTAATTTTGCAAATAGCAGCTGACTCGCAAATTCACAAAAAAATAAAAACCTCACGAAATATTTGGCGTATACAGTAAGTTACATGGTAATCTGGGCTGACAAAAAAAAAGAAATATGGACAGCTGTTGCTCAGAGGTACGTCACCCTATACATGTAATGTATGTTGTCTGGGTAAAAAAGCAACAATACTTTTCTGCAGTGGACTCCCATTGTTACAAAGTCCTCGGGACAGGCAGTTTCTTTCATTATATTGAAATTTTGTTATAACCGAACAAAGAAACAATAAAAAACAGCTGATAATGCTACAGCCTGAATTTTTATTTCGTTGTAACCGGAATTTCATTATAACCGTGTTCGTTATAACAGGAGCGCACTGTACTAAGATATCATCTAAATTGAAACCAACATATTATATGGGAAGTGTACCTTGAGGTAGTGTACTTGAAGGAACCACTTGTCTGGGTTAAGACCGTTCTTCACATAGCTAACGTCACTTCCCTCTTGACAGGAAGTGGGCGGAGTCTCATCAGCCATGGGCCTCATGATCTGAAGCTCCGCCTCCGTGTTTTCCAGCTCCGCCTTCAGGGACCGGTAGCGGATCAAGGCTCTGAGGTCTGAGTGGTCCTGGTACTCCTTTCTGGTCCACTGTTCAATTGGGAAAAAGTGTTTCAATGAAATACGTGTATTGAGAAAGACACAACCAGCATTTGTTTTTTCAAGTTGGTAGCAAAAATGTAAACATTAACACTAAAACAATATGAATAGAGGTATCTGTCAAGAAAACCATCTCTTTTGCTATGCATCAATCTTTCATTCCTTGTGCATATATACCTATGCGAGCCCAACTACCAGCTCCCGATTACTAAATGAGACTAACTGTATTAGGTGCTTCACACGTAGCTGAGAAAATGAATGGAAAACAAGACTCACATTCTTAGCCAGAGCATGTACAGGGTCCTCCATGAAAGTGGCGAATCCCTCGCTCAGCCACTCCTCTGTCCAATCCAGCGCACCGATGAGAATGCCAAACCAGGAGTGGCTGATCTCGTGGGCCAGTCGGGGTTGGAAGCTCCCATCCCCAGCGAGGAGAGATTGAGAGAGGAAGATCAGACTGGGGCTGAAAGGGTTAAAATACATTGTATAAATCCACAGAAAGCAATGCATAATGATGACTGTGACAGAAACATCATAACAGCATTTTTATTCTAATTTCATATCCGTTGACCAGTTCAGAATATATATTTTGGTTTTGGTTTTCATTGTATTCTCAAAGACACCACAGAATCATTATTTTTCTGCTTTTTTTTTGTATCCATCTTACATAATATGGAGACATCAAAGGCACAGATCTTTTTTTCTTTAAGAAAAAATAAATTTAACATGTTTTAAATCTGCCTAGTCTGTTGATTACCAAGAGACCTTTGGCAACAACTGAAGTCAAAGTAGAGTTTTTCCCAAATGGTTTGTAACATTCTGACACATTCTATGCTGCAAAGCTAACCCTTTATTCCCCTGCATGAATACAATTACTACTTTACTACATTTAATGTTAAAATGGAATTTCTAGAACAAGGGCGAGGAACATCATGGAGGAGATGAAAACTACACCTCTATAGCAGCTCTATCAGTCCTGTACCCTATCATATAATCATTACTGGTTGTTATCAGCTCTGACTATTATAAGTGATGACGACGCTTCTCAGTTTTGGATTGAAATATAGTGACAGATTACCTTGCTAGACCAAGACTTGCAAAGCAGTGTGGCAAGACGAGGAGATCCAGACGAGAGAACGGGTGTGCTCCCAGGAGGTTGAAGACTGCCTCCAGACACCTGGGCAAGTAGTCTGCAAACTCTGATACCGCCGACTGGAAGAGGGAGGGCGGGGCAATGATGCGGGACGGGAGAACAGGTTGGTCAGTACGCTGGATGCGACACGGCCATTCCTCGTGCCTGCACACCACATCTTGAGGTCTAGTGATAATAAGAGGAAAAAGAGCACATTAAATTAAAATTGCTTTGCTTTTAAAGTCCCTGGTGCAGCTCATACATATCTTAACCTCGTACAAAAATAGTATCCATTTTGATGCAAGAAAGCTTAAAAGGGATCGTACAGTTTTGGTTGAGACCTAATTTCAGGTTTCTAACATTTTTTTTGGTGAGATAATGAGAAATTTCTTATAAAATGTGTTTTCTTGGTATCTCGCAAAAAGTTAAAAGCCCAATTACTCATCTCCACCAATACTGTACCGTCCCTTTAATCTCATCTTGGGAAACAAAAGTAGGGAAATAATTTTAGGAACTAAAACAAACAGCATATCTTCACCTGTTCCTGGTTTGAGGTAGATTAAAAGGAGACTGCTTCTTTTCTTCATCATCACATTCTGGGAAAGGCATGGAGACTGGTATATCATGGCACTCCCACCGGCCAATTGCTATGGCGACAATGGAACTCGGCTGCAGCATGTCTGTGTAGTGGATGGTGGACACCAGTCCTGTATATCGGGAGAACAAATTTGTGAAAGTTTAGTTTGCGGGTACATTCAGATATTCTACACAGCTTACCTTCACAAACTGGTCTCTGATGCAATTGCAAAGTACAGGTAAGTAAGTTGCATACCGGTATTTAAAAGCATGCCTGAAATAGCTATCCTTAGATAGATTACAATTTTACAGTCATTGCTGTAAAGAAACTTGAAGTATAGAATATTCCTGTTCAATCAGCTTAATCATCTTCTTTAACACTAATTCCTGAATGAAAATAGTCTAACTTACCTGGAGATTTGTTTGTTTGTTTTTGTTTTTTTTTTCCACCTGAAATGACATCCTCAACAATGACCATAAACTGAAAAACTTAAGGCTACCATCCTGTTGATGTGGATACCATCCTTTTCTGTTCAGTTGCTCTGACTTACCATCTCTGTGGTCTATGACTCTGCCAACCTCATCACCACTCATTAACACTATGAGCTCCTCCGGTGCCTGGATGATAGCTTGCCAGGTTGCCATGGAACCCGGGGGCTCCTGGCACGGAAACAGAGACCGGTTGTTGATCCATGCCCCCTGAGTGAACACGCAAGGACTTCATGAAAGAGAAAAATACGATGGGAGAATATCCATACAGAAAAAGAAGGGAAAAAATGGGAAATTATAAGGAGAGAACCATGTCTTCTGCAATAACTTCATTAGAGCACATATGGCAATGAACAATCAACCCTCTATTTTATTTCTTTTAATGCCACAAAAAAAAAAAATCACCATGATATTTGAAGTGATTATCTGAATTCAAATCTCACAGAAAGCGATAGACTGACTGAGATGGTCATGACTTTTATTGGTCTGCAATTCTTCAAAAGCACTTACTGCTTTATGATTTTACTTGGAATGATATTGTTCCCTTTCGCTGCAGATAAGCCCTGCAAGTATAGTCACGATGGATGATAAATCCCAGAATATGGAAGTGGAAATAAAGTGTTCATATATATTATGCCTTGCATGTCTACAACAATACCAGCTGCCATATCTTCTTAGATTAATAGATAAACTTTAAATATTTGCAGTTGCTGTTTACTTTTTATCCATTCATTCCCATTTTGCATTTCATGCCCTTCAGATGTAGTTTAATAACAACTTACTTGCCATCTTGATCAAGAGCCCACGTGAGGGATTTTCCGCAGGGTCGTGTGTTGTACTGAATATTGATGACTGCTGGGAAGTCGTTCACATCTCTGACACCAGATTTCCAAATTCTGACACACCAGGGTTGAACCTCAAAGTTTATGTCTCTCTTGGTCATCAGACGGCTGGTTAGGAATCGCTCTCTCCTTGATTTGAAGTCACATGATTCGTAACAAAATGTATTGCACAATGAGTGACGTACTGTAGAAATTTTGGCAGACTCACCTGAGATACATGTCTCTCCCTGTTGTCTGTTAAATATTGAGTTTGTAGTTGTTTGGATATTTTGATCTATTTCTCCATCTTCATCTCCTCCACATGTTTCCTGATCAGGAGCTGTTGTCTTGAAAGGAGAGCAGTTATTGCTGGAAAATTTTTCAGGTTCCAATTTGCTTTGGTCCACAATAACTTCCGTCACAGAGTGCACATCGATATCGCAGCTGTCAAGGATGAGAACAAACTCCTCTGGCAATGATGCCAACCTCTTCATTTCTTTCAGCGGTGTGGAATTTGAGTAATCCTGACCTTGAGAGTGGTTGTCACATTCTGGTAATTGGTGTGACTTATTATGGTGGTGGTCAGTCTCCTTAAATTTCTCTGGACAATCCTCAGATATTAACACTCCTTCTGTTGAAGAGTTAAGGGAACATGTTTCAGGAGTTAAAATGCCAACTTGGAAACATTCTTGATTTTCAGTGTCGCATGAATCTGTTCCTGTTTGGGTAGGTTTTCTAGCAGCAGCAGGGCAGCTTTTATTTTGCCTAATCTCCTCCAAATTACAGACTGAGCTGGTGGTGGTACACGTGGGCTGACCCTCTCTGCTGGTTGAAGAATCATTTTCATTTGTCAGAGGTACACCTTCTCCACTCACTGAATCTGCTTTTCGACATCTTGCAAGCTCCGCTTTACTTGGTTTTTCAAGGAATAAGGTGACACTGCCAGAAAATATTCTCTTGGTGAGATCGACCTTCAGTTCCATCAGATAGTGTCGTACCCTAATGTCCTTGATGTTCGACATTAGGGGTAGATCATTGGAGGAAGGCTCCATTCCGCCTGGGTCAAAGTTCCACATTGCCAGTTAATCAATCTTGGATTGATCTGCACTTTCTCTTACTTTTCACTCAAATGTACAGACAAAACAAAGCTAATGCTGGTAAGTTGCATTTTTCCCCCCTAATGGATCAACAAGACAACTTTTTACAAGTCTTGATCAAAGAAATATCCGCGTTCTCGCCTTGAACCTGAACCTTTGAATGAGTATACTCTCCCAAAACAAAAGCAGAGATGCTGTTCTGGAAAGAGCTGTGCTGTGCAGAGTGTGGGAGCAGGTGCCTGTCAACTGTGCCTCCCTGTGGCTGTGTGGTGATACGAGTTCCAGCATGTGCAGTCATACCCGGTACTGATTGCAATTACACCTATAGACTATAGTAACGTTACTGGTTACAAGCACAATAATGGAAGCAGTAGGTCCTAGGCCCTACGTGGGAATCAATAAAGTCGTAAGAGACTCGTGCGCTACCTTCGACCCGTCACACTCACGACGCCGACATCCCGGGGCAAAAGTCACACCGCTAATTGGCGGTCCTCTCTCGACTCTGGGGCTCTCATTCGCTTGTGATGCTGCAGTCAGCAGTGCCAGTAGCAGTGCCGTGGTGGATACGAGTGTAAACGTTGAGACAACTAGTTTTGTGTACTTTTCAGTCTTGTTAGTTTGTGATCTTTAAATTCCATTTGACCGCTTCAGATACCGATTTTTCGTCTGAACAAAAACATAACAAATCGAAAAACTGATTCGCTCCATACACATTAAAGACACACTTCCGTTCCTTCGTTGGGTGTTGATTGATCTTTAGTAGCCCCGCCCCCTCTTTTGAACGGGTTTGTTTTTGTTTTTGAGGATACCATAGTGTTCGCGTCGTTTGCCAAGACAACGCTTTTTTCTCAATTGCAAGGTCCTCTCATTTTACCCTCTACCGGCGGTCTTTCTGCTTTGAGCTCCAAGCTACGGTGGCTGGAATGAACCAGAACCAATGAGCATTACAATCTTAACATTATGCCTCGCAATTCATTACGAATCATCGTAGATCTTAGCATCGAAGCGGTGAGTAAAGCAAGTTGAGTTTTGTACCTTCTTGTTAGTCAGTCCAACCTACTTAAAATGGTGTTACACACAGCCTACAGGCTACAACGTTGAATTGAAAGTTAGTTCATGCATTTTTAGAAACTAACAGTTAGAGATATCACCCACTGTAAAATGGTGTAAGCATGGTAAAGATGAGTAACATGGCTGTAATTGCATGTATTAGATTATTACATTCAACAAAATTCAGCCAGTAGGTACTTGCTGTGAATGTGATTGTATTTGTATTGTAACAAATTTGCCTCTTTGTTATTACTGAGTATTTTCACCAACTCAATCGGGATACTCGCCAAAGTATATGGCTGGCAGGCACCTCAGCTCATCGCTCACTCATTCATGGTCACCTCACACCCTCGCTCATCAGAGCAACCACCAACAATGAGCACCCACTACATGCACTTATTATGTAGACCAAGACATCACAAAATGAGTCAACAGTCAGGGTACATACCGTTCCGATGTATTTAATCACGGAGGATCAACTCCAATACAACTGCAGTGTATGTCGATTCAAGTACCAGTACAGAGCATAGCAAGAGAGAAGTACAGTAAACAGTATTGCAGCCAAAACAGCACCGTGGCAGGATCAGGGAGGTGAGACAACTCACCTCCCTGCACCTCCCTGGCAGGATTCAGTCTTCACTCCACTGCAATTCCCGGACGAACTCATCAACAACTGACTGACTGCTGACTGCTGACTGCCAAGATAAGTGCACATCACTAAACTTTATACTGCTACTGACCTGACACTGGGTCAGGCACACACACACTCATGACCCGTGTACTTTAACACATAACCTATGACTACAGTACAGTACACACTCCAGTGCACACTCCAGTGCACAACCCTGGACTGATCTATTACAGTGAGAGGGGTGCTCTAGGCAATTTTGTGACACAACCCTCTACCAAGATTGAAACGTCCCAGTTTCAAATTATCTGAAAACGCCACAAAATTCACAGAACGTTTTTTTTTTTTCAAAGAAAACAAAACGAAACTATTTACAAACTCTGAGGTACGACTGACCAACACACGTATGGCAATTAAGGCATCAAGTATAACATACAAAAATATACTTTTTCACGTAGCATATAACATGTAGAAACATTTCTTGTCACACACTAATGTTTGGCAAAAAATTGTCTAGCACTGAAAGTGGTATCCAAACTTTAAAATGCGTATGGCACTTCCATACTTGCATTTTGAAACACCCTGTATCTCTTGGCACAAAAATATAGGAATGTGAATACAATCATAAAACTTTCTTCATAAAAGTCATGTTCACACCTGAGGAACTTGTAGCAATTAAACTCCAGATGTTATCATACATGTAATACAAAAGAAAATCATGTCTCGTTCATGGTAACATCGCATAACTGTCAAATCGTTCTGGTAGAGAAAGACAACAGAGAAAGTGAGCAGAAATAGTTGAAGAGAAGGGGGAAATGTGAGGCAGAACCTATACGCATAATCGAAAAGGAAAAAGCAAGAGTGACAGGCGATAGAGAAGGAAAGTGGAGAATGGTAAGTAAAGACATAACATGAACAATTTCAATCTTCCAGCAATTACTAGAAAACAAGATGTTTACACGGTATGTACACAAATCTTTCCGAAGTCCAACAACACAAACTTCAGACAAAAATCACAAAGTACAATGTACCATAAAATCAAGTACTTGCCCAGGAAGCGCGGACAAGATTCTCCAACAGTGTTATCCACAAACAGACTTAACCATAATAAACATACACCTGGCATGTAAAAAGCTAAGTTTAAATCCGGTTCTGTTTGTTCCTCTAAAAACATACATGTAACATAAACTATTTTTTTTTTTTATGCACCTGTTCACATACATGTCAGCCATACTTACTCCTTTGGCAAACCTGCTTTGGAATAAGCTTTATATACAATAGACAAAAAGTGTACCTTTATGTGTACAATAATACATGAACACATTGTAGTAGAGAATGAAAGTCTGTATAATAATACATGTATACTTTAGTGTAAAGACAAAAATACTACGGCAGTTATCATTTGCATTTGCAAATGTAAACACAAATTTATATGATCGGCAAAACTCTTTCTTTGTTACTGCAAAGAGAACTCATACAAACCGAACTTTCCGTAAAGTTTTCCTTTACCATGTGTCAACACAAGGCATAACAACAGCATTACTTAACAAAACAGAAATGTTTTGAATACTGGTGTACCATATTTACAATACTTACAACATATCAACCTTATCAATGCATATAACCTGTAACAGAAAAGATACAGAGAGGGAGAGAGGAAGAGATGGGGAGAGAGAGAGCAAGCAAGAGAGAGAGAAGAGGAGAATAGATAAGGTTAGAAACAGGTTCAGAAAAGAAATAAACGGTCATAAAACATAGATACATGCATACATACGAACAAAACCATGCATTAACCATTACTTTTTCGACAAAGCGTGATTACACTCCACACTGTTATCCCAGTCCTTAGGGACCTTTACATTGTAAGTTATTGTCGAATCGAACTGTCGGATGATGCTTCCGTTGTAATAGTAGCGGATAATCTTCTTCTCAACCGCACTTGCAAGAAGGGTGGTAGGCGCAATCAGGGTGGGGGTGTATCTTCCTCATCTGTGTCGCTGCCGCTAGCCGACTGGTTATTCAAGCTTTGTAGTAGGAAAACCTAAGTCTTTCCGCTGGGGCGAGATGTGGGCGTAGTCGTCTGCGACATTTTCTTCATCGTCTAGTGATGAAGTTGTCAGGTCAATAGGCATCCTCGTCTCTCTCCCGAGCATCATCATATTTGGAGTTTCTCCTGTAGACTCCTGGGGCGTTGCTCGATATGCACTAGTAGCGAAAGCGAGGTGCTCATCCCAATTTTTCTGTCCTTCGGTTTCATGGAGCAGCATAGCGACGATGTTTATTAGGGTTCTGTTAAAGCGTTCTACCAAACCATCAGATTTGGGGTTGTAGGGAGTAGTCCGGGTTTTATGAATCTTGAGGAGGGTGCAGACTTCTGAGAATACTTGGGATTCAAAGTTTGAGCCCTGGTCCGAGTGAAGTTCCAGAGGAATGCCAAACCGGCAGATAAACTCATCAACGAGTTTCTTAGCCACTGTCACTGCCTTGGCATCCGGGAGAGCATAAGCCTCCATCCATTTTGTATGATAGTCACCTATCACCAAAATCCACTGATTCCCTGAATCAGTCTTTGGCAAGGGCCCCATTAAGTCTATCGCAACCCGTTCCAGGGGTGCTCCAACACGACTTTGTTGTAACGGTGCTTGCCGTTTCCTTGGAGGCGATTTCCTTCTCTGACACAGAGAACACGTCCTTACAAAGGACCACAGAGAACACGTCCTTATAAAGGACCTCACATCAGCTGTCAATCCGCTCCAGTAAAACCTTGCCTTTACTTTCGCAAGCGTTTTGCGGGAGCCAAGGTGTCCACCTCAGGGATTCCCATGAATCTCTGCAACTACATCTTTGCGGAGTTTCTCAGGTAAGAGTATTTGTCTCCTTACCAACCTCCCATCATCCGACTCCCACCGTCGGAAAAGGACACCTTCATGGGTCTCAATTTGATCCCATTGAGCCCAATATGTCTTTACTGCTGATGATTTTTGAGCTACTGAACTCCACTCTGGTCTCGGATCATTGTTTTCTTTCCTGCTCATCATCCATCTGAAGTCTTCTTCTGCTAGTTGGGCGTCTCGTATGTGTGACAGTGTCAAGGCAGGTTGTGAAGTAATACCTCTGACGTTTCCATCTATGTCATCTTTTGGAGAGGTGACTTACGTAGTCAGGAATTCAGTATCTACCTCTTCTACCTTTCTTCCACACTGTTTACACTGCATGCGTGATAGCCCATGTGCATTTGCATGTTTGCGACCTGGTCATGCTGGCTCAGATCATGTTCTTGATCTCCTCTGTCATGGCCATGTAGCAGATGTGCCTTGCCCTCTTGCCCGGTGGAAATCTGTTTGGCTTGATGGGAAGAATGAGGCTTTGGATTAATCATCACTCTTGGCCTTCTTGCTGAAAGTAGAAGAGACATAATTATCTGCAGACAACTGTGACTTAACTTGGTCCCTTGATCAGAATGTAGCTTGTGAGATATACCCCAAAGGTACCAATTCCTTCTTTGGGGGAGACTTTCTCCGCTCACACAACTCACACCTTCTGATACTTGTACGCACCTCATCAGCTGTAATTCCTGGCTAGTAAAACCTAGCCTATATACTCAGCTAACATCCTTTTCAGCCCATATTGTTATCCATCCCTTAGACCAGCATGCACCTCGGCTACACGTAGGCATTGTTCTGGAGTTTCAATGGCAATACAACATGCCTCCGCAGAGATTTCCTTTACTCTGCCTCCCAATGTCTACTCATGCACTACGCCCTTATGCACTTCCAGCTGTTCCCGCCGGGACCAATATGTCTTGGCTGACATCAACACGTGCGAAATGCCCGACCACTCCGGTCACATCTGATTGTCTTCCTTGGCTTCTACAAGCCAGCCCTCCACGTCATCTTCTACCTGAACATCTCTTTAGCACTTGTATCCGGCCACCACAGAGAAAATTTGGCTGCTATACCCCTGACCATCTGCCTCCTCACCTTTACTCGGTGATATAAGACTGTCAGTATCTCTAGTATGCTTTACCATTTACTCTTGGCCGCTCTGTCTCTGGTGTTACTTGGATAGCCCATCCAAATTGCCATGTTCTTCCCAGGTCAAAATTGCATTCTCATGTTATACTCAGCTATGTTGCATTTATTTCAGGATTCTTGTCGTTTTCTTGTAAGGTCTTTCCTCAAATCTTCCATAATAAGAAGTGATTACTCGGCAGTCTTACCAACTCACTGTATGAGTCATGCTGCACATGAAGGGTGTCACCATTTGTAACAAATTTGCCTCTTTGTTATTACTGAGTATTTTCACCAACTCAATCGGGATACTCGCCAAAGTATATGGCTGGCAGGCACCTCAGCTCATCGCTCACTCATTCATGGTCACCTCACACCCTCGCTCATCAGAGCAACCACCAACAATGAGCACCCACTACATGCACTTATTATGTAGACCAAGACATCACAAAATGAGTCAACAGTCAGGGTACATACCGTTCCGATGTATTTAATCACGGAGGATCAACTCCAATACAACTGCAGTGTATGTCGATTCAAGTACCAGTACAGAGCATAGCAAGAGAGAAGTACAGTAAACAGTATTGCAGCCAAAACAGCACCGTGGCAGGATCAGGGAGGTGAGACAACTCACCTCCCTGCACCTCCCTGGCAGGATTCAGTCTTCACTCCACTGCAATTCCCGGACGAACTCATCAACAACTGACTGACTGCTGACTGCTGACTGCCAAGATAAGTGCACATCACTAAACTTTATACTGCTACTGACCTGACACTGGGTCAGGCACACACACACTCATGACCCGTGTACTTTAACACATAACCTATGACTACAGTACAGTACACACTCCAGTGCACACTCCAGTGCACAACCCTGGACTGATCTATTACAGTGAGAGGGGTGCTCTAGGCAATTTTGTGACAGTATTGTAACAATAGCAATGAATAAACATAAACATGTTTCAATTCTTCGTAGATTCTGTTTGAGTAGACCCTACCATTTCTATTTCTAACTCGTACATAAATCACATCCATGACTCATCCATGATAAGTGTGAAAGACTCGGCAGTGAAGTGATGCTGACTTTGCAGCGTTGTCAACTAACAATATTGAATTAGATCTAGGAAACTAGTAAAGTACTGTAAAATGAGGAATGTTCGTGTGCATTTTAATTTTGCGAATTTTGCGAGCGCCAAGATTCGCGAAATTTCTTGTCTACACTATATGCATTGAATGCCAGCTGACTTGGCAATTCGCGAAAATTTCCTGCACGAAAAAGGCCATCGGCTCCGGCTCCAATTCGCAAAAAGTTTGTGCTGCGAATATATCATGTTTTACAGGAACCCTTTACTGTAATAATTACTTTAATTCATGTTCAGGTTACCTGCCCAGGTGTTATACTGAAAGATCGTGAAGATGTCTACCTCAGCATCTGCATGCTTGGCTACCAGAAGAGGACCTTGTGTCTTCCGCCATTCTTTCCACTCCTGTTTCATCAAAAGTTCCGATTTGAGAGGGTAAGACTGCAAGTGTAGAGCTGCTAGCATCTAATTTGTAAATTGTATTGAACATGCCATCACTCATAGTTCAGTGACATTGAGTTTTTAGCAATTCTCAACTCAAATGTTCAATATTTTGTCACTCCTAAGGTACTGTATAACCCTTTCACTAATTTTGTGTGGTGTGCTAAGTTCTTCAGAGTACACTGTACATAATGGTGTGGACCAATGCAGCCTGAAAATGAATTGTCAGGCAAACAAGGACTAGAAGGAAGCATATATTTTTTTCTATTCTCAAATTTTCAAATTCTATTCATTATGATCGAGTAATAGTATGTCACAAATGTGTCATGTTGATGCCCAGGTGTCACAAAAAAGTGTGTTTGCACAAATACAGCATAAATAATGCATGATTTTGAAGTGAAACTAGAATTGGCACATAGCATGTTTCGTGACAATTTATTGTCACTGTTTCAGACTTTCATGAACTGTGGAGATCCAGCCCATCTGGTACACCTGCTCCAGTATGAAGATGTCCTGATCGAGCTCATACAGCTGAATGAAGACTACAGCCAGGATGGGACGGTCCTAGCCCTCTACCAAGTCTCTGCTCGAGATTTCCTCTACCCGGAAGACTCATTGCTTCCATCCTATGCTGAGTCTGATCGGGAAATACTCATGCAGAAGAAAATTTGGTTCAGTGTAAGTGAACAAGATTCGTGGTATTTATAATTTTTTTTTCTATTCTGCAAATTGTAGAGCAACAGCCCTCCCCCTCCCCCCCCAAAAAAAAAAGAAGAAGAAAAGAAATAGAAAGAGAGAGAAATCCTTTTGTATTGTTCAAATTTTGATATTTTTTTATATTATTCTTTGACTTCCTATTTATGTTATTATCTTGCTATCAACATGCAGGACCATATTGCCAATCCAACCTGAGAATTTGCTACTCGGTTGTCTGCTCTGTTTTCAATCTGCAGATAAAAAGAAGTAACCATCTTGCAAGATATGCAGTATATACACACCTCCACTCATTGTTTGAATGGAGTGTCAACACATATGCCCACCTATAAATCTGACTTTATGGTTTACCAGTCTAAGGATTTCCAGTATATATCTAAAAAATAAAAAAAGAGAAGATATTATGAAATTATCTGTCATCGTTTCTACATGTAATCTTTTCTCATTGCATTCTTTAACTTTCCTTGATGTGTCATTGTGTATTTTAGGGCATTTCACCCAAACTTGAGTTTTCTTGCAAGACAAGTATAGTGGACACATCCACCCCAGCCCTAGACTTCTACCGAGATCGAGTGGCTGAGAGGCAAGACTTGGCTGAAGACTTTGTAATTGTAACCCCTCTCAGGAAATCTTTGAGGAAAAAGAAGAAAAGGTATTTCAAATGAATGTCTGTAGATGATATTTTCTGTTAAAAAGTTAAACAAAGAAGATCCATGTTTTTGGAGTCTCTTTGTCCTTTCTATTTTTCTCTCCTCCATGTGTCTTTTTGATGAAAGTTTGATGAAACTTCATATGATGAATTATCATTTGAACATTTTGTGGTGGATTCCATGTGGAGATGATTCAGTAATGTTCACTGGCTCAGTCTACATGTATGACCATTACTAGACTAAAGTGATATTTACACTGTACATCAAGAAGTTGTCATTTTAATCGACATTGAGTCTATTTCCTTTCAAGTCTTAGCCCTTTCCCCCAAAGATAAGCATGTTGGGTTGATAGATGCTGCACTATTGATGAAGCCTGAAATGTACAGCTTTCGGGGATTGTTTACTTTGTTTTTGCTGTATCCAGTTCTTTGTCCACAATTTGTAGTACATGGCTGCATTCCCTAATTCAACGGAAATGTGTTGTTTAATGTTCTAGATTGTTCGATGTTTGTGTGCTTTTATTAAATTGTTATTTCTATTTTGTTTAGAACAGCAATGATAAAGGGAGACGTAAATTATCAGTGAGATTGGATGTCTTTATGTCCTACTTTCAGGAAAAATGTGGCAATTGCTGTTGTCAGGGCAACTATGCTTGACAATTTCACTGTACATATTCATCTCCTGTTACCACCTTTCCAGATTTACCATGATGTGAATTGATGTGAATTTTTGTCTATTTGTAGAAACAAGAGCTATGAGGCACCCACAATATCTTCCACCATGAAAGCCAGTCGCCTCAGCTCTGGAGACTTAGAGGACCGTCCGCCATTCATCGTGAAGAGGGTGAGGACGGCTGATGCTCTCTGGATGTTGCACTCTGTAGCAGGCATCGCAATACATGATGAATTCTGAATATGTTATATCATAATTTCAGGCTATGGCCTTGTGGGGGATACCAGTGGCGGATCCAGAGGGGCGCACAACTGGCGCACACCCCCCCCCCCCTTTATTTTTCATTAAAAACAAAAGAAATGAAAAGAAAAAAATGAAATGAAACCCGGAAGTGGCACCAGAAATATTAGTTGTGCCCCCCTTTACATCAGAATTCCTGGATCCGCCCCCGGATACCACAGTGTGGTGTCTAAGCTAGGACAATAAAGCATGAATTGAAGAGGAGTTGCAAATATGGTCCTGATGAGGGTAAAGCCATTCTGAGCTTGTGAATATGGCCAGCCATTATCTTCATCTTCTTTGGTATCCTGAATGATTTTTCCTTCAGGATTTCATTTAAATTCTCCTTTGCTTAGAAATGCAAACTTGAGCTGCTGTGTTTACAAAGTAGCTAATAAAGTTAGTGTGGTACTACCGGTATATATGCACTGAGGCATTGCTTAAGTCAAGTGACTCTGTGTGATTTCTGATATTGTTCCACTGTTAACTTGTGACTACTGTGAAGTTGCGTACCAGGGTATGTGTAAGTCACTGAAAGATAGGTTACAAAATACTAACACTCACTGTCCATGTACAGTGCAATGCTGGGGAAAAATGAAGAGTACTCCTGGAAAGAGGATTACAGTGTGGCATGGTCCATACATAATTCATCTAGCTGGACATGTATGGGCTAATTCAGCAAAGCATAGTTCCACACAGATACATACATATCTATAGTTTTCTTTTTTCATCTGTAGCTCACGGCACTTTGTTTGAAGCCTCCATCCTCTTATTAAACTCATACTTGTGTAAGTGCACCTGATGTACTGTGACCAGAGTCTGCTTATTCCAGTCTCATTTACAATATATCTCACTGACATTTTACCTCTTAACTCTGATGTCCTGTTGAGGCCTTATTTCATAATCAAATGTTATGTGCAAAGTGTCATTGCCTCCATCATAAGATAATTTCACTCACATAATATACCACTGACATCTGTATCTGCTGTATCTACTACTGTGACTACTGTACAATTGTTGGCTAACCCAGCCCACACAGGCTAATTGAAAATGTATTTTTATCGAGACGTTTTCCTTCTGTTATTGTTATCTATAGAAAGACTCACACAACCGTGCTACCTCACCATCCAGAGCCTCATCTCCGTCACCACGACGACCTGCATCAGCTCCACCCACGCGTCCCCGTACTCCCATCTCCTTCAGGACAAGTCCCCCAGGGATTACAGGAAATACTTCTGGTATTGCTCTTGATCTCTCTATGCTTTACCCTTTTCAATCTATCCCTTTTTTTTTTTGGGGGGGGGGGCATACATGTTGGCATTCTTTCTGTTCTCCATCAGCCACTGATGGAGAGATAAAGTTTTTTATGTTATGTGCCTTTTTCATATCATTTGTAAATTGCAGATATTGTGATTGTCCATATTCAAAGAGATTAAGGAAGAGAAGAAAATAAGAAATAAATACAAAGGGAGAAAATGTGTGTGTGTGTGGGGGGGGGGGAGAGTTTGGCATAAGGGGGGAAATCAATCCCAAATGATCAGAGAGCAAACACTTACTGGTGCATGGTATTAGGAATATTCATATTTCAAAAATATTTAACAGCATTATGTGAAATGTTCCATGAACTTAATCCAACACCTAGCATGTTAATGTTTATCTAAATTGTTGCTGCATTCATATTCTTTTCTACTCAAATGACTCACAGGGTAATGATTGGTTGAGATCAAACATTTTAACTGATTGACTAATGGCTTTGTCGCTTTTGTTCTTCATCTCATAACTTTAAAAAGTTTGACTGCATTCTCAAGTCATTTTCAAAATTTTACATGTATTTCTCTTATTTGCAGAATATATCTCTGAGGCTGACTGCAGAATATGCAGGATCTACCAGCGCTACTTTGGACGTCGCTACTGGGGCCACAAGAAGTATTATCACCCACACAATGGAATAAAGTTCCAAACGTCTGAGGTATATATATGTAACACACTACAAGCAAACAACATTTTTATGCTGTACATCAGAATTGCTTGATAGATGTAATTAGATTGTGAAGAAAAGACATATTTGCCAAAGAGAAACCCATCTAAGAACAATTTTGTTGATGATCATGAAAAGATGTAGTTCGGGTTAAAAGGAGGAGAAGGGAGATTTTCATGTGAGAGATATTTAAGTCCCATTAGGTGTCCTTTGTTGTAAGTTATCATCATTTTTTTTTTCTTGTGTGTTTTGTGATAGTCTTATACAATGTACTAAGAAGTGATATGATGTCAAATCAAACAAACTAGGGGAAAAAACAATATTTTCATTTCAGTTTGTTTTTATTATCACTCATCAAAAACTCCTCAGACTAACAGTGTGAATTTATGTAAAATTGATGTAGAAATAAAATCAGAATGAAATTCATATGAAACAGAATTGCAGAGTTGTAAATCATATAAAAGAAATACGACCAAAAATCACATTAAAAAACACATTAAAATTACATGTACATTAAAAAGGAAAAAAGTTTAAATATTTTCATGAACTGTTATGCATTTTAACTTTATTTCTGCCCTAAATTAAATTTTATTGGCTTTTTTCTGTGACAGCAGTTATGCCTACATTTGTGTTATATATATATATATATATATATATATGTACATACATATATATATATATATATATATATATATGTATATATATATACTTACATACATATATATATATATATATATATACAACTCTTTAAAAAAAATTTCATCTTTAACCCATTGAGGATGAGTCCCGAGTATACTCAGGCAGGTGTCTACATGGGAAATGCGTATTGTAGCAAAATCAGCCCATCCTCAATGGGTTAAGCAGTCATCCAGTCACATGCCTGATGTCTTTTCATTGTTCTTTTATCTTGTCTTTTGATCTGTTGTTGTTTCTGGAATCAGCCTGTAAGGGATGATGTCAGGGATGAAGAACTTGAAAGGATCCTTAATGAAAGAGCAGCGGCCAATGACTTCAGTGACAGCACAGATGGTGAGAGCTACTTTGTCGTGATGTGTCCTACATTTTGATGTCCTAGTATATCTGTACCAAATATATCTGCAGTATTATTGACATTTTGCCTGTATTCCAAACCTAGTACCAAAGTTCTGTTTTGTCTTCATTGTTGTTGTTGTTGTTGCTTTTTTGAGGAGGAGGGGAGGGGGTTAAGGTACTTGTAATGTATTTCACAGCATGATATACTCAGACATTATTGCATTCTTTTTATTTGAAAACATGCCAATATAAAACAAATTAGATGTACAGTCTATATCACAAACAGAAATTTCTTCTTCTTCTTCTTCTTCTTTTTTTTTAACTTACCTTAGCATGTTTTAACAATGTGCACTGCTGGCAATGTACAGGAGGATATTTTATATTCTTGCTGATGTGATTCCACTTCAATATAGCTACATGTTTAAAGGACAAGTTCACCTTCATTAAAATAAGGATTTAGAGAATGTAGCAATATTAGTAGAACACATCATTGAAAGTTTGAGGAAAATCGGGACAATCCTTTCAAAAGTTATGAATTGTTGAAGTTTTTGTGCAGTCACCGCTGGATGAGAAGACTACTGCAGTGTATGATGTCACATGCATACAACAATATAAGGAAAATATAAAGAATATTTCACAAAATTTCATCTTTTGAAAAAAAAAGTACACATTCCCTTGACTCGTTTCTGATATAATATGGGTAATATTATTCCCATTGCCTTAAGAAAGAGGCAGGTCAAGTGATCTTTTATTATGCGAAAAAAAGTGAAAATATGTTGAATTTTCTTTACATTTTCTTCATACTGTTGTACTCATATGACATAACGAGCCTTAGTAGTCTCCTCATCCAGCGGTTCCAACACAAAAATTTTAAAAATTCATAACTTTTGCATCGATTGTCCAATTTTCTTCAAACTTTCAATGATGTGTGCTACTAATATTGCTACATTCTCTCAATCTTTATGTTTATGAAGGTGAACTTGTCCTTTAACATGATTTTAGCATATATCCACAGAATCAATATTATTTAACAACTCTCTATTGCGTTCTGTTCAAACATAGATCTCATAGATACCATGAATGGACTTTCAGTGGTCGGCCGTGCTATTCCGGGGACTGAGGTGGAATACGCCCGCCTGCCGCACTCTCCTCGTCTCTCGCGCTCCAGAACCCGCTCTCGCTCCGTCAGTCCCTCGAGGCGATACAGCAGCCCCCGTTCCCGCTCCCTGAGCCCCGTGCTGGTGAAGTCTCCGCTCCGAGAGAGGGTGGGGTCGCGACCTGGCTCCCCCACCCACGCTGATGTCATCCACCACCGTGTCCGCAGGGCTCTGCATAAAAATTATGTGAGTTCCATCTTGATAAGTTATTATTGTCCCAGAGTCAAAGGATCTGTTTTTTTATCATCTGGCAGCAATTATCTGTTTAGCACTTATGGATTTGTTTCAACATCATGCAATCTTTACTCTCTGAAAAAATTGTAAATTTCACCCAATACTTACTTGGGTACAAAGTTGTGTTATACAAAGTAGTCAGAGACTGGGAAACAAACTTACACATTAAATCCCCTGCCATACTCCACATCACAAATGCACACACACACATACACACACAAATATGCAAGGGGTGGTGGGTTGCAATGATGGGGCTAAATTCAAAGGTTTAAATGGGAAATATGACATCATGTAGAGTGACAACTCACAAATTCTTGTCACTTTGCAACCCATTGTGACAATGTCTAAATGCTCCTGACAGAATTGCATCACCCATTTGACTACTTGCTTGGTATTTTGGTCAGAGAAATTTGAAAACTAAATAAATGAACATATCACTGTTGTATTCACAATTACAGTAGGAATGCTTTTCTGAGCAATGTAAATAATTGTATTTCCTTATTTGAAATTAACAAGAGAAAATTAGTTTTGTTTTATTTTGTATTTTGTTTTCTGTCTGTGTTTTCTTGTTCATGTAGACACAATGTACTTGTGTTTGTTTTAATATCCTTCTTGGTGAAGTTGACAAATTGTTCGTGTGAATTAATGGCAGACTTTGAGAGAAACCTTTTCCATGGTCTATTGGCAACATTGATTATGCATACTCCAAGTGAAGTGATCTTCCTTAATTCAAATCTATATGAAAACTGTCTTGTGCAATCAAAATATATAATGCTGTATCAATTTGCTTTGCAACCACATTGAATTCAAACAGTTGAGTGAAATATATCCTTTTGCTGGCCTGATAATTGATTGCATGCCTAGAATACATCTAACCGGAATAAATGCTGATGATTCTCCCAAATCATGTTTTTTTTTTTATAACTAATAGATGATATGCATATCTGCTGTCTGTAATTTGTTTTTCCTCCAAATGAAATATTACTCCCGTCCTTGTGTTATGCATTAGTTACATTTCTGAAAATATATATATATTTTTTTCAGTTTTTTTCTTCAAACTCTAAATGATTGTTCTAGTAATGCTTATGGCCCAGTTGTAAGTTTTACTCACATCCTTGTTCAAGTTTGTCCCATCAAAGTGCTCAGCTAAAAAATAAATAAAACTAACGACTTAAAGGGATCGTATAGTTTTGGTTGAGAGATAATTTCAGGTTTCTAACATTTTTTGGTGAGATAATGAGAAACCTCTTATGAAATATGAAAGAGCATGTAAATCTATGAGGAATTCAATGTTTATTTGATGAAAATTGGTTTTGAAATGGCTGAGATATGCAAAAAAGAGCAATTCTAATCAAGTGTGGGACCCACACTTTATTACGATCGCTTTGTTTTACTTTGTTTTTGGATGTTTCAGTCATTCCACACCCGATTTTTATCAAATAAACTTTGAATTCCTCTTAAAATGAAATGCTCTGTACTATATCATTTGTTTCTTGGTATCTCGCAAAAAGTTAAAAGCCCAATTCTCATCTCAGTCAATACTGTACCATCCCTTTAACAACCCATCCCCAGGCAGATTGGGAATAATGTAGAACAATGTGGGGGAGGGGGAGGGGGCTGGAGGCAAGACTAACGTTTCCTGTGCCAGGGGCTTTGGACAGTGAGTACAATGCTACTGGGTTTTTTTTTTTGTGCCAATCAGCACTCAAAGTACACAAAGGGTTAATGCGTGAAGGCTGGCTCAGTGCTTTTATGATGTTATGCTACTAAAGCAGCTTTATTCCTTCATTTTCTTTAAATTGCATGTGATTATTTCAGTTATCTGATGACTCTGATGATTCTGTGACCTCGGAGGAAGCACTTGGTGCCCTCAGGTCATCTCTTAATGGTGGCTCCCATCGAAACCTTGACTCGAGGTACAGCTCCCTGTATTGATCAACGTTGGTTCTTGCACATTTATTTGAGGTTTGTTTTCACCTATGAGTTTTGGTTTCTTTATGTGACTTACATTTTTTATCATTTCTTCATTACTTTCTCTGTTGTTGAATTAACTCCATTTTGTTCTGTACTTCCTGTTCACGTTATTCTTAATGAAAAAATAGTGAGCATATTATTTCCATTGTTACATGTCACCTAAAAACTAAACAGCTTTGGAATTTTGTTTTGTATACACAGTACTAAATATTATTGTATTTGTAACTCTTATTATGAAGTCAACAGCTCTATCAGTAACATATTCATTTCCCTGTCTGTACCACCGCAAATTTAACATAAAATATCAATTCAAGTGCATCTGTGCATGTAAGACCACAATAGATGAATTATCCAGCTAAAGTCGACATATTCACCTGTATGCTATTTCATAGATTTGTTTCGAAGCCCTGTCAAATTTAACATTCTCAAACCGATTCTCAAAATTCTTTGATGTCAAGCACATTGTTATAATGGATGTTCAGTCCTGTATCAGAACCATGTAAAGTGTGCCTCCTTATAGACTATTTCTATGCACACACCCATCCCTTTCCCAATTGACTTTCTTTAATTGTGCTAGCATATGAACAGGCTTTTGATAATTAAGTACATGGATTGTGTATCTATGTGTAGCACAAATTTTATTTGTCTTTGCATTTCAATGCTTTTGCTATAGAGCAATATCCGAGATATATCCTCCTTTTGCTGTGCAAGTCTGTCAAACTATGTACAGTTATTCCATATATGCATCAAAGTGCTATGTCTGGCAGATCACCACTTGGTTCGAGTAGCTAGGTGATAAATTACCGTCAAATCAGGGATCAGGCGTCTATGTTGAGTTTGAAAGAACACGGTATAACACCCTTTGAAATCACCAGATACTAACAAAGTGGAATAAGGAAAACCCAAACACTCAATGGAGAATTTTGTTGAGTAGAAGCCATGTCAAGATGAGATATGGCATAAGTCGCAAGCAACTGACCAAGGCATATCCAGACCTCCCAACCTTTCTGAATTTGGAGGAAAGAATCTGAATTTTGACAATTCCCATTTCTTATTTCAATATGAGTTTCCTATGTTTGTTGATAATTTTACTATGAACTCCTGTGGAACTGCTCTTTCTTTCCTACTTTTGAGCTAGATCATCCCCCTACTTTTCTGTCAGAAAGGTTTCGAGGTCTGCATACCTATCTACATTTAGATATCCGATTGAAATGTGTGGAGATTTTCTAACTTTTTTTTTTCAATATAATACCAATAATTGGGAGGAAACTTGGCAATCAACCTGTGTGTGTCCGCACATTGCAAATATCACCCTGATTCTTAGCTACCGCCACAACATTGCATTTTTTTGCTGGTTTTGTTTTGTTTTGTTTTTTATTTTCAAATCTTGCTTGATGCAAGCCACATTATAAATACTGCAAATGCAGAAATTTTCACAGTACATTAATCTTCGCTTATTTTACATTATTTTTTGGCTAATGCGAATTCTGAAACTTGCGAAAATATCTTTACAATTTTATCTGCACGTTTTGAATGGGTTGACAATTGCACAGCACGAAAACTTAATCGCGCGAAGATATTGATGTTTACAGTATACAAAACATGCTTCTTCCTCTCCATCAACTTTGATTCTACATGTGTCTCACATTGGTTATACAGGAGAACTGGGTGATTGGAATATTTCCCTTTTTTGCATGTTTCTGACACAGCGTGACCTCTCACCTCGACGACGGCCACTACTTGTCTAACAGGAGCGCTGAGCTGACGGGAAAGAGCCACCGGGAACTGTTTGAGGACTCCATGTCCAGGATCTATCGTAGACTGCACAGGAACCTCAAGGCAAAGCCGCATTTATGACATAAACACTTCACATGATGTTACACAAAGGCATTATTTTGGTGCTTGACAGCTCTGAGTGGCATCACTCAAATTTTAGAAATCATGCTAGCAGGTTAAAAAAAGAAAAGAAAAGAAAAAGAAAACATCAGCAACCACAAAACAATGAAAGGGCAATGTAGTCATTGTAATCCTTGTCCTTGGAACAGATCCTTACTGTGCAAGCAGGTCAAGGATTTAGGCAAACCAAAGTATTTTTAGAAGTCTACGTTTTCTTTAGTAGCCACTTGTTATATTGTTATCATTGTTCAGCTGATACAGGTCCTCAGTGGCAATGTGCCTTGTATCGAGACAATCGCTAGAATATTTTACCTATGATGATAAGAGAATGAATGTCCATGTAAACAATTTCTTTTTCTTTTTGCATTTCAATTCAATTTGTGAAACTTTAACAGTCTAAAGTTGGGAATTTTAGCTGATACAGGTGATGTCATATTCGTGGTGGGTGTGATTAAGTCGTCAGATGCAGGAATTGCCTATACACCAATGGATGAATTTGCTTAGTGTGAAATCTTCCCTTTTAGTCAGTTTGATTTCCATGTCTTGACAAACGAGAGAATCTGTTTATGTATAACTGCATCAAACAACGCTTAAGTCCATGTTACTATAGTATCCAATATGACTCGGCTAGTGCACTATCAAGCCAATTGTTAATGATGCTGAAAATACACATGGGGTATGCCGTAGGTGTTAGATTCATTTTACCCATTGAGGACGAGTCCCGAGTATACTCGGGCAAGTGTCTATGAAAAATGCATGTTGTAGCAAAACCAGTCCGTCCTCAACGGGTTGAAAGTGCTAGAAAGAAAGTGTGAATACATCTTAATCAGCTCTAGCCAAATGCGTGTATATCTTTGTAAATACATTGTCAGAGTTTGTTATGTGTCTTTCAGAAAACAATGGGAAGGAAATAACTAATATGTGACAGTGACAGATAGACCTAGCCCGGAATGTGACAATTTTGTGCACAAATATGTAATTAATGCATTTTCCATAGCAGCCATATTTGAAGGCATGAAAATGAAAGGCTTGTGAGAGATTTAATGGATTCAAGAGGTTGACTTCCCATAGTTTCTATTTTCTGGATTAAATGCAAAGAGGAGTTCCATTTTCTTAGTCACTCCACTAGATTTGGCGATATGTCCCAAACAGTAAAACCAGATACATGTATATCCCATGTAGTACTTCCAATGCAGTAATAATCATTTGTAACTGAAAGGCTCAGAAACATATGCGGAGAGTATTACATCGTCTTTGTTGCAATTCATATTCCACATTCCATGTTAAGTGCTTCGTCATTAACATTACTCTAATTGTAATCTTTATGGAGCTTGTACAGAGTTGATATCTTGTGGTTTATGATCAAGAAAGGATTTGAATCAGCCAGCATTTTATATTTTATATTTCATTGAACTGCAAGCTTGCTATAGAGTGCCAAAGTGAAGATGGCACAGTCTTTTGTTGTAGCTTAGTGCTGGTTCCAAGCAAGGTGCATGAACAAGGCTTTGTGGGCAGTGGGTCGGAACCGGGTATGTGCATTGTTAGCACAACCATTGTGTTTACAGATAATTCAGCTATGTGAAGTTATTTATAACCTGTTTCCATGGCAGTGAATGGCTGTGACGTCACACTTCAGTTTTCTATGTCATGAACTGAGATACTGAAATCTTTGAAGGCTTCCGTGGCGGTAGAATGTTGGGTGGTAGAAGGCTTAATGATGCGCCACATATTCTTTTTAGGGTATGTGTGTGGCACTGAAAAGGGCCTACCCAATCCCGATGAGAAAGGTGAGAACATGCTTGCCGAAATGTCGGGATTGGGTAGGCCCTTTTCAGTGCCACACACATACCCTAAAAAGAATATGTGGTGCACCGTTAAGCCTTCTACGATCCAACTGAGGTACTCTAGACACCCACACGATTGCACTCCAGTTCGCACCTATCCATTCAAGCCTGTGCATCATCTAGGTATTCAAACATGCTGGTGTAGTCGACTCAAGACAGCCTGCACAGCCAGCCATGCAGTGACATATCATCATCTGTGTGTCTACTTGATATAGCAATTTAATCTATACCTATGTTATGCTAGTTGCTTTGTGCATCATTTTACTTAAGCTGGGTTTGTTTATTCATAACTGATTGTGATGTGAATGTTGCCTATCTGCATAGCATATAGAAAGATGCCTATTAGTTTTTATGTAGGTTGCTGTCATCATTCTTTTGGTTGTTTGTTTATTTAAAGATTTTGTGTATATGTAGAGGTTCATGTTTTGTTATATATTTAAATGCAAGTTATTTGACAAGCATTCAATATTAGTGGAGAAAATTACCAAATTGATAAGAAATTACTGAAATCCAATGATTTTATATGATATCAATCATAGTGGTTATTGTTTGAGTTATTGCTGCATATCATTAGATTATTTGTGTGTTTCTGTGTGTGTGTGTGTTTGTGTGTGTTTACAAGTAGGCTGGACCTCCTGTACTTCATGTCCTTGTGAGTTTTGAAAGAACTTATTTCATTCAAAGTCTTATAAGTTGAATCTATCAGGACAGTGAAAATGTCTTTGTGTTCGTGATGACAAAATTTGACATTGTTTAAATTAACAAATTATTTAACTTCATCTCTCTGCATTGCTCCACAAGAACATGGTTTCAAGTACATGTATTTACAATGAGTAGATCTATGGAGAAGTTTATCACTTGAAAAAACAAACAAACAAATGAAATAGGCGATACTGTCATAATTTCAAAGAACACAAAACAGACAATATCGCTATTATGCAGTGAATTAGGTTGTTGCTTTCTGGTGTTTGTGGACTCTTCAAATGATGATTCATAAAAATTCAAGTGGCCTTGATTCTCCTATCATTGTTTCATCATGGTCGGACTGTCATTGATCTATAATATTTTTTGTTGTTGTCCAAATTAAAATGTTCTGATCGAGAGAATGATTATCCATTTAACCCTAACTAGGCCGGGGGGGGGGGGGGGGGCCTCCGAGGCCCCCCCCTCGACGTTTTGCGCAATGTATCGCAATCGCAAAAAGCTATCGCCGCGACGTTTCATGACTTTTTTCTTTCAAGTCTCCCGCATCTTTTGACACCAAATTTGCGACGCCCGGGCGCGCGTCTCCGAAGTTACGCATAAATTTGTAGATGCATGTCAGACCAAAAATTGCTCAAAAACGTGAATTCGTGTACAATTTCAATGCAAACTGTGCTTGCAGGCAAATTTCATAAAAGCATGATTATTTTGGTGTTTTATTGATTAAAATCAATGAATAACATATTTTCTTGTTCGGAGCGATGTCGCGAACGAATTCCATTGAAAAAACAATGAAAAACATAAAGTCGAAAAACAAAGAAATACATAAGAAATTCAAAAAAACAATAAAATACTTAAGAATTTTTCTGATATCACAATTTTTTTTATTACATTTGCTAAGGACACTAAAAAGAATATTTACACAAAAAATGTGCCTGTTTTGAGTTTTATTTTGTGATTTATACAAAATAGTCTGATTTCATGCATCATTATGCATAAATTAGCATAATTTAGCATAAATGATAATTTTTTGAAAAATTAACTTCATGGTATTTTAGATTACATCATAGGCAATGTGTGTGCCAATTTTCGTCGCGATCGTGCGGTCGACGGCCGAGATCTGGAGGGGGGGCCTGGGAGGCCCCCCCCCGGCTCTATCAACTACCTAAATAGCCCGGCCTAGTTAGGGTTAATAGGTTTGCTGCTTTGTTTCTGTATGCATTTGAGAAAACCATTTTGTGCTTTATGGACTTGCAAATACTGAGACTTCGATACACACAATCCTATGTTGTATGTCATCTATGATGTGTGGACATATTCGACATGTCTAGTTGCTGACATATACATAAGCCAAATGAAGAAGAAAGAATGAATTCCTTTCTAATTGATATATCCATCTTTGTCAAGCTGCAACTATGAACACTGTGCTTAATGTGTTAATAGATCTTATTGTATCTTAATTTTCCTATTAAACTGGTTCTATGCCTAACGTTTTTACATTGTACCCAAGATATCAACATGAACAGGAAGTATACTTGTCCGAAGTTGCTGCGAGCTGACTTTTATATTTTTCATCATTATCATTATTATTATTATGTTTAATAATGGCTGCAAGGAATATGTACAATAATTGTCACGTAATGTGACAAACACAAAATACAGTAAGTCCAGATTAATGATTTGAAAATCAAGGATGTACTTTTTTCTCAAGCTCAATAAATTCCCTGAAATGTTTTTCAGAAATGTGATCCATGCTGGCACTGTGTACTGAATACTGAGCTTGCATTTTTTTATTTTTTTATTTTTTTTATTTTTTTTTAAATTTTAGTGTGTGTATTGCTTATCTGAAAGCATAATCATGTAAGTGAAACCTAAAGGGGGACCAACACTGTCATCCTCTGGCTAAATTATAAAGGAAAGATTTCATTGACATGAACATGTACACGGATTTAGCAAATACTGTACAACAAAGATAAGTGGTACACTCTGTGATTTTTGTGAAATTCTATTGACTCTTCATCCACGTGTATGTTTGGGAAAACTTCCCCTTGAAATCAGTAGCCATTAGGTCAAGTGAAATTACTGAAATAGCCATAAGGTACAGTGTACCATTGGATGAGGGAGGCTATAGGGGTTGCAGTCCCTCCCTTGGCCCCACCCCAGCATGCCTTCAGTATTAAAAAAAACAACAACAACAAACAACCCCCACCCCCACAAGAAGACCCTACGACACTTGAATAGATATACTGTAGTTCCATTATTTCTATTATAATAGAAATAATGGAACTACAGTAGATAAATACAATGTACGAACATACACACATGCACACTCATGCACACACAAATGCATAAAATGTTTGTGTGCGTGTGTGTAACAAAAACAAAATTGTATCTATTTCTTCCTAGAAATCATGCTGTTTAACTGATCTACCCATCCACAATCATGTCCATTTGCAATTTATCTATCTATCTATCTGTCATATCTATACCACAATTTTATAAGCGCTGTCTGTCTATCAGTAGACGACTTTTCTATATCAGCACCCATAGCGAAATAAATGTGGTCTGCAGATGGCCATCTGCAGGCCATCCGATAGCTATCCGATGCTATGCCATCCGATAACTATCGGATGGCAATTTCACATGCAAATTAGTTACCATCAGCAAGCCATCGGCTAGCAGATGGCTTGCTGATGGGTACATTTCCCGATGGCTTGCTGATGGGTACATTTCCCGATGGCTTGCCGATGGGTACATTTCCTGATGGCTTGCTGATAACACTGCGGATGGCTATACCTACTGGCCATCCGATGGCTATCCGGTGGTTATCCGATGGCTATCGGATGGCAATTTCACATGCAAATTAGTTACCATCAGCAAGCCATCCGCTAGCAGATGGCTTGCTGATGGGTAAATTTCCCGATGGCTTGCTGATGGTAAATTTCCCGATGGCTTGCCGATGGGTGCATTTCCCGATGGCTTGCTGAGAGCACTGCGGATCGCTATACCTACTGGCCATCCGATGGCTATCCGGTGGTTATCCGATGGCTATCGGATGGCAATTTCACATGCAAATTAGTTACCTTCAGCAAGCCATCCGCTAGCAGATGGCTTGCTGATGAGTACATTTCCCGATGGCTTGCTGATGGGTGAATTTCCCGATGGCTTGCTGATGGGTAAATTTCCCGATGGCTTGCTGATGGGTAAATTTCCCGATGGCTTGCTGATGGGTATACATTTGCCAATGGCTTTCCGATACATGGGTACATTTTCCGATGGCTGATAGCACTATATATGGATGTATAACACACCTGTACATACTAGCCACCCGCAATGGCTTGCTGATGGGTACATTTCAAACACACTCTGAAGAGTCTCTTCTGCAGGCTTGATGACCATCTGGTACCTCATGACCTCTTGGCCAACATCAGGTACGGTATTTGGGTATCTGAACTTTGATTTGCTCAGTTTTCCCATCCATAATTGCTAGAGAAACATTAGTACCGGTAGCAGGAATTCCTCTTTCCACTGTCCATGTGCTTTCTCATGGAAGATTAGCTGTAGATTCAAATTCAAGCTGTTGGGGAGGCTGTAGCTGCTCCATCATGTAAAATCAAATGAAGAAATCCGCATGCATCCACAAACCACGTCACAATCCTTGTACGTTATAGTAATAGGACAATTTCTGGCTGGTGTATCCGGTCACACGAAGTCAGCACCTTTCTGCAGGAATCTCTGTTAAGATCAATTTTCAATACGTCATTGCCACAATCCACGCAGAGACTCTATCATCTCGGTTCATAGAGATATAGGCCTACTAGTACCGGTACTATAATTCCCAGAAATATCTCAAAGTCCGATCGGTATAAGACTTACCATTGCGCAGGTATATATCCACTGCACTAACACACACAGTCCCACTCATAGTAATTTGCGTAAATATGTCTCATGGAGCTTAACATATCACATGGCAGGAGTTAATTGACACAATTTCCGATGCAAAAACGTTTAGGCTCCACTCCTGATACTATGTAACATTGCTTGGTCCTTTATAGATGCGGGTTCACAATCACTCACCATTCAGTTGGTACCGGGTAATCATGTTCGATTCATCATCTTCTAGCTGACACGGGATACTACTAATATAAGGCTCATACTGAACATTGCAGCTACACTTGATCCACCATAATTGCAGGCTCTTCAGTTTTCACACAAAGTTAGGACATTCTGTTACTGTGTGACATTAAAATATGGGATAAAATGAGAAACTTGCTTACCTGCTGATAAGAATGATGGAGGAGAGACATAGACCCTACTGGAGTTGTGCATGGAGTGGTGTAGGAATGATGATGGCCAACGGTTATTTCAAAGCTGGTTTAACCAGGGAGGTGGGCACCTCATTGGTCTAACCACAAGGTCATCATCACACCATACAGTCTCTCCCCCAGTCTCTTGGCCTGGCCCATACATTTTCTTAATGACACACAAATATATATTGTATATGAACTCCTGGTTTCAAAGACTATGTTTGCTGATGTCTTCCTGGTGATACAAATGATCAGATTTTTGAAACTACAAGTTTTCTGATGGCTTCCTGATAACTGTTTTTATTTGCCAATGTCATCTTGATGGTTGATGCTTTGCCATCAGTAAGACATCAGCTACCTGATGTCTTCCCGATGGTTAGGTGAGAAGCTGTTTAAAAAACCGAGTTTGCTGATGTGCTCCTGATAGTTATCAATTGGCCATCGGCTAGCCGATGTCTTGTCGATAACTGGGTTAGAAACGATCAGAAAGACATCAGCTACCCGATGTCTTCCTGATGGTTAGGTGAGAAGCTGTTTCAAAAACTAAGTTTGCTGATGTGCTCCTGATAGTTATCGATTGGCCATCAGCTAGCCGATGTCTTGCTGATAACTGGGTTAGAAACTATCAGGAAGACATCGGGTAGCGGGTGATTGCTGATAGCTACCAAATCACTGCCCAAATGCTATCCGATAACCATCGGATGATCATCCGATGGCTATCGGATGGTATTCTTTTTTGGTATGGGCATACAAGGGAAACTCAAGAAAGTTGTTGCCTTGTTGTTGATTGTGTGTGTTTTGGGGGAGTACTTTCTATTTTATCATGTCTTTGTTCATCTAAATAGAATCCTTTGAATTTATTTTGAACAGGGAGGTTTGGACACTCACTGCACCTATCGTACTAAAATGTACACTGCTTTAATTTTATCATTCTTGCCGTTGCACACATCCACCCGAGTGGTGGCGCTGCGTTAAATTTTCACGTTGCCCGTGTTTGTTGCAATCCGTGTCTTGTCTGTCGTCGACTGCGACTTTCGAGATTGAAATGATGTTCTTGCACACCTAAGACAGGGTCGATGAGGTGTCGTTTGTTACCATAGCTCCATTAAGATATCTTCAAAAGTATTCATTGTATACTGAGCCTGACTGTAGATACCATTATGGCTGCGAGTGCAATCATAGTTGATGGCAGCTTGAAGGAAGGAGTAAGTGCAGTCCCATCTCTTCATTTCCATGTAGGGCCTATGTGCAGGGGTTCAGTCCATGATACGCGCGAACACAATGGGGGGGGGGGGGGGGGGGTCTACGTTCGTGTGTTTTAATACAGTGTGTACTACTATGACATGGTATCATCAAGATACAGAGGGTCAGAACTACAGACCGGATGGTATTCTATGGATTTGCCTCTTCTTTTGATCCATTCTAGTTAAATTAGTTGGGTGACGTGAAAAGGTCTGTTTCGACATGGCCCGACCAGACGCTGTGTACGTGCGAAGCGCCTGGGCTGTGTATCACCATGGTCATGGAGCTACCAAAAAGATGGTAGCTCCATGGTATCACTATCACTTACAGTTTCAACTTCATAGCTTTCTTCATAGACCTAGTCTAAAAGGTTCAAGGTCAAGATTTAAAAAAAAATAAAGTAACGCTCGCGCTCGCCTCTTTCCAGATGGCTGCCTTCCCTTTTAGAACCATGCAGCCACCTGCTGGACTTTAAACTGTCCAGCTTGATGTGCTTTTGCGCACTGTTGAACCTTGGTTTGGGTAGCGATCTAATAAGAATTGGAAAATTAGATTTTCTGTTGTAGTGTTACATGCATCAGCATGTTATCATACATCAAGTGTTGCTAAGAACAATTCTTGCATTCCCACCCATAGGAAAGAAATCAGCCTGCCGCATACTGCTGCGGATGCCTTGCCGCAGATCTGCCATTTTCACATGCAAATTAGCTGCTGCCGCAGACTGTTAATGATGAATATTCATATAAGTACGATTTCAGGAAGAGCTTGTGGTAGATCTGCGGCAAGATTTCTACAGGTACCGGTATGCAGTATGAGTAAGCGGCATTAAGGCTGGGGCAAGTCAACGGCAAGTCTGCAGCAGACGCCTATTAAATATATATAGATCTAGTAAATGACCTAATTTAACCTACATCGGCAATTCAGTATAATGCATGAATTATCAGGGCTGCTGCAAGTAAGCAACATGGTATGCAGCAGTCTAATGCTTAGACTCAGCTATTATAGTTCTACATACAATTGCAATGCATCACATGATTTATATACCCACAAAAAATTGTTATGTTTTAATTATGGCACGGTTACTAAACTATCTGTGGCGGATCTGCAGCAGATCTGCAGCAGGCTGTTAATGATGAATATTCATAAGTACAATTTCTGGAAGAGGTTATGGCAGATCTGTGGCAAGATTTCTACACATGCAGGTATGCAGAATGCGAGAAGTCTGCCGCAAGTTCCTCTCTGTGGCAGCCTTCCCGCACACAGTTAGTATGCGGCCGGTCTGCAGCAAAGCTTGGTTCTGCCGCATACTCCCGCTTACTCTTGCCGCAGACTAAAAAGTATGCCACAGACCTGCGTCAAGTCTGCCAGAGATCTGCGGCAGACTTTTCTTTTTCTTATGGGCAACTTGCGTGTAAAGCCTGTAATTTCTCAGTTTCTCAGAAATGCTTAGATATGTTGGTTTGTTCAGATTTTTCAGCTTCTTAATTATTTTCCATCCTTGTTGCAGGTGCACGTCTTGAGTTAAAACGCAACCTGCTGTAGTATAAATGATGATGTAAATTTATCTCATTCTGGATTTATTGTTTCATCTTATCTGGTTACCTTTCTACAATCATGCTTCTCAATCAGTGGGCTGCTTGCTCTCACAGGTGGACTGAGATGTTATTGTTAGCCAAAAATGAAATACAAACAGATTAACATGCCATCTAACTAGGCCGCCAAAAAATTTGTAGGAGCCAAAGTGGATCTCGGGTTGAAAAAAAAAGTTGAGAAGCATGGCTTTACACATCCCTCTTCACATCCCATATTAATTCCTATATCAAGTGTCTGTTATGTGCATGCGAATCTGTCCACCAACAGAAGAATAAAGCTTCAGTGCATGACAAAGAAAGGGGAAAAATGCCTGATTTTAGAGTTAATCTAGAATTGACATGGTCAGTCATTATTTACTTCTACCCCCATGCTAACTCCTTTCAAACAGGGTGGTCAGATCCTCCGAATAGCGACTGCACTGAGCTGTCTGTGCAAGAAACCCATCACCGTCAACAACATACGGGCAAATAGGAGTAAGCCGGGCCTAAGGTATGATACATTCTATTGCTCTGTAGTCTGTTATCACCTGTGAATGTACAAGTTTGTGTGAATTCTTGATGAAAATTGTGTTCTGTGTAACATATTTTTATTTGGTCTAAGCAGTGATTGTCATTATGCTTTTAAAATGTTGCTGTGGTATTGTCTCATCAAAATGCTGCTCCTGTTTGATATTTTCAATATAAAAATAGAATAGTGGTGGTTGTACTGTAGATTGAGCCCTGGTAACAGTACTCTGTCCAATATTTGCTGTAATATATTTTAACAGACCTCAACACTTGACTGGTATCCAGCTTGTAAACAAGATCTGCGGAGGATCACTGAGTGGAGGAGTGGTTGGCTCATCAGAAATCACCTTCTCTCCCGCGAACATTGCAGGAGGGAAACATGTGGCGGACACTGGAACGGCCGGGTGAGTAGAGGCCTACAGAAGTTCTTTCTGTTCCCATGTAGTACTAGTACTTGTCCGAAGACAGTATTTCCTTGACCATATTACATGTGCTACGGTATTGAATTTTGCAACCTCTCACAGAAATTCCCCCCCCCCCCCACTCCTTCCCCTCTGCTTACCCCTCACTTGATAGAGGAGTCAATTTATGTACCTCATCAGAGTTAGGTATAACCAGTGGCAGATCCAGGCAGGGGCGCACTGGATACGCCCCCCCCCCCTTTAATTTTGTAAAGGTGCTCCTCTTTTTCGGAATTCCTGGATCTGCCCAGGTAAAAGCATCATTGTATTAGATTCTTTGTTGTCAAATAACATTGAACCTCCCTACTGCTGTTCACCCTTACTAAGTTTTATCACAATTCACAACACGTTTTGCTTCTTTTATTTCCTTGACTCTGAAATGATTAAATGACTAGTCCCTGGTTTCAGCTCTTGGGAATAACCTGACCTGATCACATGTTTGAAAGATTTGCTCCTTGTTGGAGATTGAGTCTCTCAATGTAAGGGGTGGAGCTTTTTTACTGGGGGTAATTGAGACAAGTCATCTTCTCTGTAAGTCTGTGAGACTTGCAGATTCTTTCAGAGCTTATGTTGTAAATGTTCTGAGCACATCAGTTGCAGTAAAGATGGATTTGATAGCAGTTCTCACGTTAGCAGTATAACATGCCCAATCACTGGCTCATGTGTTGTGTGGATTTGACCTTTGCAGGAGCGTAGTCCTGTTGATGCAGGTGTCGCTACCGTGCCTGCTGTATGCATCAGGTGACACCCATGTGACCTTAAAGGGAGGCACCAATGCGGAAATGGCACCTCAGATCGACTACATGAACTCGGTCTTCCAGCCGGTGGCAGAGAAATTCGGATTGAGCTACGAATGCCGCATTGTACGAAGGTTAGTAATTAGATTGTTGTAGATGTGATGAATGGAACATTAGTGAGAAAATAATGTTTCTTTGTATTCACTAAGAATACATTCTGTAAGGATGAGTACACTCTGATGATTGCCTTAAGTTTATTCCATAATGGTGTAGTGAAATGATTACCATACATGTACAATGTATGAAGTACCTTGATAACTTTGAAAATGCAGATACCTAATCTGCATTTGAGATGTTTACTTTTCACCCTTCGTTATCATGAGGCATGAAGTGTGTCATATTCATCTTGAATTAGGTGATGTATGCTGTAGTCTCTTGACTTTAGAAGATGTGTGTTAGGATCTCATGACCAAAGGAATGCTTCACACTCCAACCTACCAGGTGCTCAGTTTGTTTAGAGAAATAGGAAGAGAGACATCAGGGCCCTATTTCATAAAGCTGTTCGTAAAGTTACGAACAACTTACGAGCGACTGGTGATCAGTTCTGATGTGCTATACTTATCAGAATTTCCATAATTCAGCACAAGAACTGATCACCAGTCGCTCAAGTCGTTCGTAACTTTACGAACAGCTTTATGAAACACCCCCCTGGATTCCAGAATAGTGACTTAGCTATTGTATATTTCATCTATCACAATTTCAACGCATTTGTTTAAAGAAACAAACAAAAACCACACAAACAAACACTCACACACACACACACACACAAACACACACAGTGAAAGCAAGTGTGTCCCTTCCAGAATCTCTCAAACGAGATTATCATTCATGATATCCACAAAGGTATGATGAAAACCGTATTGAAGGGTTTGATACAACAAGCCTAATGGCAATAGATTTGTATGTATGCTATCATTAGAGTTGAGTTTCAAAAGCATGAAATATTGAGCTAGTCTCTTCTCTGCGACTCCTGTGTAGAGGATTCTACCCCAAAGGAGGTGGAGAAATCCAAGTATCTGCCAGACCTGTCGGCGAACTTCAACCTATCACTCTCCTAGATGTCGGACAAGTTAGCAGAGTCACAGGGAGATCGTTTGTTGCTGGATCACTACCCAGAAAGGTAGCACCATACTGGAATTTACAATAACCTGTTGAAGACTAATCCAAAGTGTACTCCAGCAGGTGTCTATGTGAAATGTGTGTTATAGCAAAATCAGCCTGTCCTAAATGGGTTAAGATAGTGATATTTACATGGGCTTGTTTACCCATTGTATCTATTTCAAGCATTTGCACTGTTCCTATATTGTACACTAGTCTGAGACTCATTCTTACACCTGGGTGAGGAGGAGAATTTTGTTGTGAGGGCGGATTTGAACCTAGAACCTCCAGTGCTAAAACAAACAAGTAAACAAACAAACAAACATTATACTTATCCAGGAAGTCACAATACTCTCTGACATTAGAATAAACATCTTGATACCTCCTTGCCTCAAACTATCTCCCATTTATTTTTACAAGGTATGAGTATCCATGTAAAATTTTCTTGCTCCTGCAAAAAGTGCTGCAGGAATCTTCTTTCTTTGTCTTGGGATTGTTAAGTTAATCTTATGAATACCAATACGAAATGATGATTGATGTGGAATATTGCAAGAATGGTGAGGATAGGCTGTTGATATAGACACATGCCACCTTGTGGCCAATGTCTTTTTGTGCTGATTTCCTATCAATTTGGTGCATGAAATGATATGCTGTTTAATAGTTGCCACATAGCTTGTGTTCTACTACTGTTCATGCCATATTACTGTATAAGTGGATATTTTCACACGACTAATTTTTCGCGCTTGGCCGTGTGAGAAGAGTTTTGCATGTTTTTGATTCCATTGAATCAAGACATCATGCACAGGAACATTACGGCAAGCAAAAATGTTCGCATGCTTTTATTTTTGCGCTAGTTTCTGGTTGCAGGAAATGCATGAAAATTTCAACACTGCGAAAATTTCCACTTTTACAGCAGCTAGTCTAATTTTTCATGAGTTAGGACTTCTTGACAATTTTGTGATCTCAGAGTACAGTAGTGGATAGAGAGATGTTATTTGTATGCACGTCATATTAATGTCAGGATCAGATTTGATACTTTCGAGTGTTGTAAAATTCGCTGATAGCACAAAACTCACAGAATTTGTGAAAATAAAACCCCCACAAACTATATGGCGTATACAATGTTATACTTGGTCAGGATATATCTCTGTATAAGTGTATGTTCCTCTGCACATCACACTGAAGACATTTGTGGTGCTTGTGTTTCTGTGTTCCCAGCTGGCACAGATTATGGCTAGTATGGCGAGTAGCTTGATAAAGAAGGCTTACCCGGGGACAAGTGTCAACATCGAAACCGTGCAAGAGTCTGCAGGGGCTGCTGTCGGGAACGGATCGGGAATAATGTAAGTGTTCTGGAATGGGGACATCTTTTGAGTTTCAACTGTAAACATGGTGCCTCCACGGAACAAGGAGTTTGCAATTTGCACGAGAAGAAAAAGGGGTTGGAATTGTTTGATGGTATTACACAGCTCAGTAAAAATGTTATTTGCTAGCTTTTTGGTTGAAATTGTTTTGTGTGTTTCGCGCTGCATGTTTGCATAAAGCTCTCTTGAAAGAGAATGAATGACTTTCACAATAGTTCCACCCAAGCGCTGTGTTTAAATTTGGTCCATAGAAATGCAAATCTCTGTACAATCATAGTTTTTACAAGACAAACTCACTGTGATCTTCACATTGTTTGTCAATATTCACCTACAATGTATACCCTAGCATATTACATTGTATGTCTCTTAACATGTTTTGTTTAATATTTGGTTCTCCCAACAGACTAGTAGCAGAAACCACTACTGGTTGCAGAATAGCTGGCTCAAGCCTTGGGAAAAGAGGTATGTTCAAAAACAAAAAGGAAAGGAATTCACTATTGGGAAGTCCAGGAAGATAGAAATGAAAGAAGCTAATGGACGGAAGTCATCTCAAGTACTGTGAAAGTGGTTTTTTTTGCGGTGGTTTTATTTTCGTGCTTTTCGCGCTTTGAGGTTGAACCGCGAATTTAACATCACGCGAAAATGTTTTGAACTCATCGCTTGTTACAATGATATCATTACCGACCGCGAATTCAAACACATGCGAAAAAGTCGGCACCGATGGAAACCGCGAAAGAAACCACTTTTACAGTAGTTTCAGAAGCCAAGTTCAATTCATCTGGGTAGTTAAGAGCATTTATTAATTTACTGCATCTTCTCTGCAAGAGAATGTTCATCATTCTGTTGGGAGAAGGTGATGTTCAAGATTAAAATGAAATTTGTTTCACTTCAGGCATTTTTCTATGATTAGACAGGAGTTATTGCAGTACTTGCTGCACATTAGATGACCAGTGGTGTTATAATCCATCACATTACAATCATTTAAGCATCACAGCTCCAGACAATTGGACTTTATGACATTTTCCTCCACTCTGGTTGCCAGGGAAACAGGCAGAGGATGTTGGCCGAGAAGCAGCGGAGGAGCTCCTTAGGAATCTGAAACATGGAGGATGTGTAGACGAGTATCTCCAAGACCAGGTAATCCAAACTTAGCCTCTTTAATGGTCAGATGGCAGTCCAAGTGTACTATTTAAAGAGCACAGTGAAAAGTGTTTATCATTAGCTTTTTTTACAGTGCATCAATGTTGTGCACATTTGAGGGCAAAAAGTACCATATAGGCCGTTATTTTTGCAAGGGTTTTATTTTCGCAAATTTTGTGAATCACTGTTGTACCCTGAATTTAACAACAGACAAAAATGTCACCATACAATTATATAGGGTAATAGTGCGCTTACAATTAAAGGCCTCAGTGTTTGATCTCTAAAACAACATCTCACAAAAATGTCTGTGTCCTTGTCGTTCGCAAAAATGTCTGTCCGCAAAAATAACAGCATATACTGTTTATAGGTACTACCAAGTATTGTAAAGGTCATTTCATGTAGTCTGTTCTTTTCAATGTTTGCTTTCTGTTAGCATGTGTATATCATTCAAGTTTTTATTTCATAGTGCTCTGCTTAACACTACAGGGCATATTGTGAATGTTTTCCAGTACACAAATCCAGTCAATACAAAAACAGAAAGTAATTAAGTGGTCACTTTTCAATGACAGGATAAGATCTTAGAAATCAAGAGGTGTGCAAGGATTTTTGTCCGCTCTGGTCATACTGTGTGATTTTCAATGATACACAAATTGAAGTCTTTAGCATTGGACACAGTAGATCATAATGGGTATCAGTGTGGCAGAAAGTGATGTATTGAGATTATGCATTATCTACATTCATAACTTTAATTGTCACGTACTTCTGGCCTTTTTTTATTTGTGTTTGTGAGTGTGTCCCTTTCTTTTTTTTCTTCCTTTCATCTCCTTCACCATCTTCTTATTTTTTTTTCTTCACATAATTATCTTCATCATTATTTCTCTGCAGCTGATTATCTTCATGGCACTTGCGAAAGGTCAGTCCAGAGTGAGAACTGGACCGGTCACTCTCCACACAGAGACAGCCATCCATGTAGCAGAGCTGTTGACAGAGGTGGGTTACTGGCCAAGTTGAGAACTTTTCCCCCAAGAGACTTATGCCCTAGTTTCTATTTGCAGCTTTTCATATTTTTTTTTTTCAATTTAGGCAGTAGAATATAATCACTAGGTTAATGTGTGTTAAAGTAATTGCAACATGTGACTATGTATGCATATGTCACATATACTTCAAAGGACCAAACCTGTTCAGCGTTTCAACCAATACGTTTGTCAGTATCGTCAGACCACTGTGGTTGTGTGTAGTAGGACTAAGGTTCACAGCAAAAATTAACAAAGCAGAATGCAAGTTACCTTGCCCCACCAGTTTCTTTCTTTCCACAAAACTTATGGACTTCATACATCTTTAAAAGATCTTTCCTGTGTTTTGAATACCTTGGTAGTGTTTTCAGGCCCTATTTTGGATTCAGTGTACATGCTGAAAACTACTAGCTGTGAAGAAACATAGAAGCATGCTTGGGAAATTCGCTATAACGATTTTAACTCTGATTTACAATTCTGTTCATTGTATAAATGCTTCTTGAGTTGAACTTTTCCTTGTTATTCGCTAATGGTTGTTCTCAGTGCATTTTCTTGCTTTTCTCCGGCAGCGTGACTGCATGTATTCACATATACCTTGGAAATATACCTTGGAGTAGGCATTTAAAGTTAATAACTTATTTGCCTCTCGTTATCATCAGGACAAAGAATCCCCATTAGGACACAAGTCTAGTGGCGCTGTACAGCAGTTGATGAACATGGACAGGCAAAGGACTCTTCTGGGTCAAATTGGTCTTTTCTTAACAACCAAAATTTCGACAAGTTGGACTTGAAAGTGTTAATTGATGTACTCTCCACCACAGCAGATGGGAGGTTGTTCCATTCATTAATACATCTCTGAGAAAAGGATCCATGTCTAAGCTTTGAGTAAACTCTCTTCTTGGCAATCCTATATCGATGACCACGGGTTCTACTATCAGTTGGATGGTCAAAGAAGTGTACCGGATCAAGATCATCTAAGCCATGCATTATTTTGTACATCTGAATCATATACTGCTCTATGGCGTCTGTAGGCAAGAGATGGCAATTTGAGATGTTATCTCTTCTCATAACTCAGGTGGTGTAGCGTCTGTATTTGGCGAGTTGCTCTACGCTGCACTTTTTCTATTTTTGTAATGTCTTTTTTCAACACTGGATGCCACACAGTTGAACAGTACTCAAGCCTGGGTCTGACGATTGCTTTGTATAAATGCATAAAGCCTGTTCTGTCCAAATTAGAAAAAGTCCTATTGATGATCCCAAGCTTGCGATTTGCAGCAGAACATACACTATCCACATGATGTGAAAACTTTAATTGTTTGTCAAATATTACACCAAGGTCTGTCTCAACTTCGACGGCGGGAATAGGTGTATTCTCGTCTGACATGTAGTAATTATAACGAGGATTACTTCGACCATAGCGGATGACCTTGCACTTCTCTTGATTAAATGGTAGTTGCCACTGTTGGGACCATTTTAAGAGTCTTGCCAGATCGGCTTGTAGATTTTTACCATCAAGTGGAGAGCGAATTGGCGAGAAAATTTTGGTATCATCTGCAAATAGCTTGACTTCTGATGTAGTGTTACAAATAATATCAGGAATGTCATTTACATATAACAAGAACAATGTCGGCCCCAATACACTTCCTTGAGGTACACCGCTAGCAATACTGTCATTACAAAAAGCAAAGCAAAACAAAACAACTCCACAAACAAATACAGAGTGTTGCGAGGTTTTCGTGATTATGTATTCTTTTGAACTTCTTTCACCTCAGGCAAAGTTCAAGGTGTCATCTGTACAAGATGGATCAGGAGAGGGCGCTAACATCATTGAGTGCACTGGTATAGGACTGATCAACCATCAAGTGTAGTGGGTGCATCACACAGGAGTACCTGTACCACACCAGTGAGCTTGACTCAAGTAGGCTGATAGTTCTTGACCTGACTATCAAAGTTTTCATTTTGTGCTTTATGAAAAGAAGGGATGGGAGTATAGCTAGTCTTCTTCAACCAGGCTTTTACTAATAATCCCCATACAACTCTACATCTTAGACAGTTACTGTGCTGTTTGTCAGTTGTATGGGAATATTATTATCTTTTTGAAAGTATTGGCATTATAGTACTAGTTCAAAGATGAATGAATGTCAGGTGATATATTGCGTAGTTAATGGGGGGGGGGGGGGGGATGGGAGAGAAATTGTCCCAAGGAATCTTTTTGGATAGAATGATTTGTGCTCTTTTAGTGAAGGGCAGTATGCCACACAAGGAAGCAAGAATATTGTGTACATGTGGTCATGGAATATTTTACCATGCTTCAAAGCGACATTACAGATAATTACTATATATGTGTTCACACTGACACAACTTCTTTGCCGCTAAACTCTGAGTACGCTCTTCAAAGTTTGCTCGTCCGTTTGAGGTTGGGTCAGTGGTGCACATGTATGCACAACAAAGAATACAGTGTGCGCTATCTGACAGCTATTGATTGTTGCGTAAACAATGGGCACAGGTACATCCCAGTGATTGCGCACTTCAGGAGCACCAAATAATTACTGGTCTGGTCACCTGACAAACATTGTGTAGTTTCAGTTACAAGCGTTGAGACTGCAGAAACCTCAAAAGAGATTTGTGGAGTTTCGGGAAATTTCCCTAGTTTGAGTGGAAAGTTTCACAAGATTTTTTGCAAGAAGTTTTTTGAGAAGTTTGTGGTCACACTGGCAAAACTTCAACTATGAGAACTAAACAGTCTTATAATTTTGAGAAGTTTTGCCAGCATGACCGCACTTCAATTAGTTTTATTAAAATCTGTTTCCAAAATTTGTACAGCTTATCATTTTAGTGCTGGGGTGCTGCAGAGGTAATTGCAGTCATTGATAGGTGTTAATTGTTGCAAATTACTTCATGATACCAAAATGAATCCAGTCTGATTCTTTTGACAATGCCTAGTGATAGCAAGTAGTGTGTTTGTAGGTGAGACTTTGCACCACTGAGTTGATGACTGCTTGCCTGTAATTGGCATTCAAACACTAGAAAAAAGGTTCTGAATGTGAGAGAACCACAACCCAGATATGATTAATGATTTCATTTTTCATCTTACAGAAAAACATTCGGTACTTAAGGCTGTAAAATACTTTCAGGATTATAGTAATCCAGCAAATAATTGTTCTATCAAGTGATTGAAACGTGTGTAGATGATACAGCAAGGTCAACATTTCTGTGATATTTCACAAGTGTATACTCCAGACATTGCACATGAAATACAAGATCTTATACAGGGTTTGAATACTTTTATTTGAGTGTGTTCAGTTTAGCAATAATTTAAATAATCGACAGCAATTTCTCTCTAATTTCTTGTGTGCGAGAAAAGTACTGGTAGGTAGATGCATGTTATTCTTTTGTTGTTCTGTTCAAGGACTGCCCAGCAGTCATGCTTAAAATATAGATTGGTGATAGTAAAGAAATAAATGATGTGACATAAACTGAATCAAATTTATAAAGTTATTTAACCCATGTTTGGTAATTTAGATGAGTGCTGATGAAGCTCAAAGTTGTGGGAGGTTCTTGTGTGCAAGAAAAGTAGCTGGGTGCATGTTGTGTTTTATTTTTCTGTTCAGAGACTGCCCAGCAGTCAGGCATACAACACAGAGTGATGATTGTAAAGGAATAAATGACATGACATAAACTGAAACAAGTTTGTCAATTCCTTGAACTTGTGTTTGATAGTTTTTCTATCCCACGAAAAATTAGGAGTTTGGATGAGTGCTGATGAGAGATTTTTAAGAGAGCTTTTCAAGGTAAAAGCACAATTCTTGAAGTTCTATGATGGGGAAAACTTCAGTTTACAGACGGTGCATGTACTTGACGTGAATGGCATGGAGCAAATATTTGATCAGTTAATTTCACTAATTTGCACTGAGAAAAAAATATATAGATTTTGTCACATTTTACGAAATTTCCTTTCCATTTCTTTGCTATTTGGATATCATTCAGTTACATTTTATTTCATTTTTGTTTTATTTTCTATCATTCCCTTTCATGCCAGCAGAGTACATGTATATCATAGTTGCCACACAATATAAATGTCCTTATTTCTATGTCCATTTCTATTTCATTCTCTTCTTCTTCTTTTTTTTGCAATTTCAGTATATTTAATTTTTTTTTCATTCTTAAAATACTCCATGTGTCCAACCCCCTTGTGGCAAAAGTATGATTTATGTGAATTGTGCATTGCCGTGTCAAAACTGGTTTGTTGGCATGGAACTTCATGGGTCTTTAAACTTTCTGCTGCTCGAACAAATTAATACCACTACTGACTTAAAAAGTCACCCTTTTCCTAGATGTATAAGGAGTGATTACAGAGCTTGTAAGTTTCTCATGATTCTAATGGGGGCGCAGTGAAAATTGGATATCTCTTTATGTTCTAAACAGAGGAAGGAAAAAAAAACTCCTTACTTCGGAAATTATTTCCGTCTTTTTAGATGCGTGCAACAGTCATTATGAGTCATTGCTCGAAATATCATTCATTTGTGTGTGTATGTCCGTGTGCGTGTGTGTGTTTCACAGAAATAAAGAAATAAATGTATAGTTATGTGGTGTGTGTGTGTGTGTGTGTGTATGCGCGCGTGCGCGCATGTGCGTGTGTCTCTGATCCCCGTGCGTGCGGTAGGAAATTGTTAACCCAGGAATTTATTTACATAACTTATAAAACTTTTGGCAGTTCTACTCAAATTGTTATGGCATGGCTTCTTCCGTCATCTGTAAAATAGTCTGATTACACAAGGCAACACATTTTAAGTAACTAGATAACTTTAACGTAATTTGGAATATTGGCGGAGGTTTTTGTTTGTTTGTTTTTGAAGACAGGTAGGCCTATAGCTGTGAGAAAGCCACCTGTTCGTAGAAAAACACAGAAAACATAAGTGTACTTGTACAAGTATAGCTCGGCTTCGTATTCCCGTATCTGTAAACACGTGCAGAAGAGAGAATGATCAGATATTCAAATGTAAATGTTAAGTTTGCATCTATTTAATATCTATTTTTTGTCATCAAAATGTTTACATAATATGCTTCATAAATAATGTCGGCCAAGTTGAAAAAAATGCACAGTGAAGAAAATAGAACCAAATTATAAAGGTATGAACAAATAAAAATGAAAAAAAAAAAATCCCCACGCGGTGACATTTCATAAAGTGACTGCAGTAAAACCTCTCTTTTTTTTCGGCTGATGTATTATGATGCTAAAATTTTGACACGATTCTATAGTTGACACAATGCAAATCTGACGAATAGAATGACAAAGGTTTAATTGAAAACAAACTTAGAATGAACAAGAATAGGTATGTGATTTAGAGTTGTAAATGATAACTATAATGTAGTATGGACAATCATAATCACACGAGAAAAATAGGGATAGGAAGTAGAAATGATGTAGTGAAAGTTTCACCATTGAACTCTGCCTCCAGCCCTTAGGATGATCTGTTATTAAAAAAAATGATTGGTTGCTTCACCTTATTAGCGGTCATTCTATGAAGGGAAGACAATGCTCAACTCGTTAGATGGATTACACATGATTAAGAAACTTTTTTTTTTTTTTTGCGCAGTGATTTTATTTCATTGTTATCAAAATTTCGTGCTCTTTCAAATTGGTGAAAGTGAAGTCTGTAATGGCAAACTCTTCTGGGATATCTTTGGCGTGTTTGCATTCTTTCGTAGCGGAATGTTTGAAAACAGAACTTACCTGGCGTATGCAGTATAATCTCATCCAGAAAGGAAAGCTAAGCCCATGCAATTCCCGACAATAATTGAAACATGAATATATTACGTTTAAGTAAAACAGCTCATCACAAAACTCCAAGTAAATTGACCGAAGCATTCCCTTCCGCCTTTCACTAAATTAACGAGTTTCCGAACCAAAGTGAACCGAATATCCTGCCTATAGATTAAAGTTGTCGATTAATGAACTCACCGTGTATATCCCTCACCTTTTTGTTGACAATGTTTGTTGCAGAGAAAATAGAAAAAAAAAGAAGAAAACAACAAGTTTTCAACTCGGAGGAACGGAAGGCGGTCGCAAGCAAAATGCTTTTCCAATCTATAAACATAATCCTCTGTATAACCGTGTCTAATCCATGTCATAGCGAACTTCGATCGAGGTGTAATCCCAGTTTTGTCTCAACACTATCTAATCCTGCACGGCCATTTGACTAGAATCTTTCTTCGCGCAAACTGCTCCGAGATGAAGCCTGAAATTGAATGAAGAGGGGGGAAGCACAATAACACATCTAAACAAAAGAGGTTAAAAGACTTGGGTAAAAGAGGCTCAAGATGGGCCACTTCATTAACCTCTCCCCTTCATTAACCCGAGAGAGCGATGGACCTGAGCGCTTTCTTGAAGGCACTTTCTATTGGAAGATTACCTTATACCCTTTTAGTTTGATTGTAGTGACATGTTGAATCAAACATGTTGCCGATTTAATCGCGAGAGATCAAGCTAAATCCTGCTCGAATTAAAATCTCCCAACAGAGCCGATAAGTAAATTGTCACAGGGATGAGCAAGGGGATGAAAGATATTGGGGGGGGGGGGGGGGGGGAGCTAACATCCAGAGGTTAATTAATTATGGTCAAGGTAGTAGAAATGGGCAGCGGAAGAAAATTTGTTGGGTGCGTATATCTCTTGATTCTTTTGGGAGTGTTGCATTACAGTTAATATACATGCGGTGCCCTCATTTCTTGTCGAATAGATCATTATAATTGTTTGTCCTTTGGTTTGTCACAACAACAAATCAACACATTTCAAGCTCTTCAAAACGCTTCCGCAAGATTGCCGACCTACACTAGGAAAACTGTTCACATTGCATCGATGATACGTTTCCTCCACTTGCTTCCGGTAAAAAACAAAACAAAACACGAATTCCCTTTAAAATAAATGATTGTTCTTCTTATTTGTCGTATACGCAATCCACTCAACTGCTTCTGAATTCTTATCTGAAGAATTCTTTATATTGGTATGATCCTCCCCGCAGGCTTCGATTTTACATTCTTACATTAATTTATAACCTGGGCCCTGTTTCATAAAGCTGTTCGTAAAGTTACGAACGACTTACGAGCGACTGGTGATCAGTTCTGATTGCCATACTTATCAGAATTTCCATAATTCAGCACAAGAACTGATCACCAGTCGCTCGTAAGTTGTTCGTAACTTTACGAACAGCTTTATGAAACAGGGCCCAGGTTATAAATTAATGTTAGAATGTAAAATCGAACCCCCCTGGGTATCAAAAGCTAAACGCTTGGGGATATCGCTCTTCTGCGCACCTGGGACCAAAAGTTACAAATGGAACGATACCCCGTCATCGTATTAAACATCAGCCTCAGTGGCTGATTTGTGTGTGTGTGTGTGTGTGTGTGTGTGTGTGTGTGTGTGTGTGTGTGTTTTAATTTTGCAAATAGCAAATAAATTTGCTATTATGATCACAAATGTATATTTTCGTCATTTCAATTGTAGCAAATGAAAATTGTTATTTTTTTCTATTACTTTGAATGGAACAGAATAAACATCGTTGAAAAACAAAAAAAAAGTGTGTGTGTGTGTGTGTGTGTGTGTGTGTGTGAGTGTGTGTGTGTGTGTTTTATTTGTTTATAGTGGAGTTCATATAAAGAGGAAGCCTTTTTTTTTGGTCGCTCAAAACAAGAAATTCAGTTACAGTTTCAGCAAACGTACAGACAAACATAGACAAGAAGTATATCATAAAATCACTGTTGCTTGATGAATAAGTAAAAACTTTCAGTGAAAACTTAAACAAATTGTGCCTTATTTATTTGTTTATTTTACTGTGTGTTATCATAATTGAGTGGTCAAACTCATGTATGCTGTATACGCTCAAATGAAACAAGCCACCATTTTTTTTTCAATTTGTGGTATTTTTTTCAAACCATGTATATGAAAACCTCCTAAAAATCATAGAGAGCAGCATCCGAAATGAAATAATTCACTTATAAGCAAATAGCAAAACAGTGCCAACATTTCCAAAGGGAAATATTGATGTTGTCAGAGGAGATCAGTACAACAAACAATCCATGTTATGGAGCTGACAAACACAAAATTTCCTTGCATTTGTAAGAGTTAGTGCGTTTTTCTTGACTGTTGGCGATTGGAACACAATGAACAACACAATAGCATCACCTTCGTTGCCCAGTTTGTAATAAAAACTATCTCAGCGAAATTTCAGGTCCAAGCTTGTGAACATTAAAGCCGGAATTTGCATCAGGGCAATCGAATTTCAGTGGGACTTTTCAGTAGTTTGCTAGCAAGTTTTGCAAGATGTGGCGAGCTATCTACAATTGTCAAGGATGGGTATCATACATTCGTCCAACCTAACTTCAAGTTTAGCAAGATGTGATTCTTGTTTCATCCGTTAAGTTTTGCTGAACATTTAACGTGCCATATACAACAGTGCTTCAGGGATTAGAAGCAAGCAAGCAAGCAAGCACGCAAACAAACATACGGAAAAGTACATGATGATGCTACGTATCTTTTACATTGAAGTTGACTTTATCGAGTCGCTTTCACCGGAAAGGAAATAAAATTCGATGTATATAAGCTTCCCGTACGTGCACTAAAACTTTCAAAAGTCTCTACCACTGACATCCATCATAGATTAGTGGTAGTGCAGGAACATGAGCAAAAGATGAAGAACTTGATGAGACTGGATGATGACAAAAAAAAAAAAATGAAGATACAAATGGAGAATTAATTTTATGACTCTGTCAAAGAAAATACTACAAACGTTATGAAGTATGTTTGTATTTCATGATGCAAGTGAATTATAGTGGAAAAACGGATAATTGCACTTTTAGAGTAGCCTACTGATCAAAATGCAATTACCCGTTTTCGTCATACTTTAATCCGCGTGTTTGCAACGTGTAACAGATCCCATAACTTGTCAGCCTGGTTGGTTTCTTCTAGGTATTGATTTGTCGATAGGGAGAAAGATCGATGAGGACAAAAAGTATTGTAGATAATATGGAGAGAAATACATTTATTGAAAGGTAATTTTCTAGAGTTACAGGTAAACAGTGAATGGAAATAGATGGTAGAAATGGGCAGATAGTTTGATGGGGAGAGATTGAGAGGAAAAAAGATAGAAAGGAAGGGATAATGAGGAAGGAAAGGAGGGGGAGGAGGAGGAGAGATGGGAGATGGAGAGGGGACACACATAGTGTGATGATCAGGCCCTTCTCGTGAAGAGATCTCAATCGACTCTTAAAGAGCTTTGATCTTTAAAGCAACACTTACCTCATCTCAGGAATCTCACCAGGGCCGAGATTTGAAGAGGGCAATTTTTGTCCCCGGGATTGCACCCTATTGAGCTTGATTGGAATGGATTAATCTCTCCTTGGCAAGTCAAGGAGAATTAATTTAGGACTTAGCGAGAAGCGACAATGAAGTAATCAAGGGATTCGAGACAAAAAGGGGCTACTGCTGAACAAGGTAGATACACGGTGATACATTGTTCGCGAATTGTAACAATACCAGCCAATTGGCGGTCGGAGTTGCGTTTTGTGGGCCCTCCGCTTGTTGGTTATTATTTGACGGTGTTCCACTTTCTTGAAAGCGTTGGTTTCTGCCTACGCAATTCTGCTCGTATATAGCATCGCTGAATGTCCACGTGTAGTCACGGCATTTCTTGGCAGGTGTTGTAATTGTTCATGAATTAGAATGTAACTTCCCTCTCAGTATTATAAATACAATGAAAAAGAGGTGGGGATGGGAAGAAAGAAACAGATAATACAAAAAATCGACCAAATTCGGCAAAATGGTTTTCCTTGCGGCCAAATACTAGCTATATAATATTGGAAGAAAGTATACCCCTATGCCTACTAACACTAGAAAAACAGGCAAATAATGCCGACCCCTCGTGGTTCCCTAGGTGACTGGAGTAAAAGTCGGCAAACAGTATCAGCCAGGTGCATTGTGCAGTATGAAGAGAAAAAATAGAATCCCTATAAATATAATCATTTCGTTAATATGCGGTGTCATGGAAAAATCACATGTATGCCTCAACTAAATACTGAATAAGTTAGAACAACAGAATTTAATCACAGTGCATGTCATTTGATGCCCTTATCATGTATAACTTACCTGCCAACTTTCACATAATCACCATGGTTTATTGTATCATTTGAATGTTTTATCCAATTAATCAGGTTTTCTCTTCAGGTTGGTATATTTTCAGGCTAACAAATTTCATCGTAGGGCCGCCAAAATGAATTTTTATGATTTTTCTGGCTCAAGCAGAACAACAATAATGAGTTATATGTGGAGCTTTATATGAATATTTATATTACCCTTGCCCCAACTTGTCCTACAACGGTTTCTGATCTCTTATGTGCATTAATGTTTTATTGAAGAAAAATACATGTGTGTCGCGTTGTAATGAAATAGTTTACTATCATGACGTGATAATCCCAGCGAAAGCTTCCCTTTATGACGCAATCCAAACATTGTTATCTGTCTTTGTTTCGATGCGTATGATTCAATGGATGATAAATTTGCTTTGTTAATCTCTCTCTTTTTTTTTTATCCTGGTGCGGGCACGTCTACATTATTGTAAATTGTTTCTTTGTCATATTTGTTATCCTTGCTTATCATTATCACTGGCGAGAAAGATTCCTGAAAATTCTGATAGAAATAAAATATTGGCGTTTTAACAGATTACAACCTCTGAAAGATTGAAGGAAAAGTCGTTACGTAGATTATATAAACATACATCGTAATCATGATCATGTTTATGCACTATGCGCTATTTCACTGATCAAAGTGACAGCTTTGATATAATAATCGATCAAAACCGACCATGCAGTAGAACAGGTCTTTGGTGGAAACTTCAATTTCGTTATACAATTTGATTAATTTATTGCAATTGCCTTTGGAAATCGACTGTCGTGACCTCAACTGATACGACCTGAACATTTCCTTAGATACTTTGTAAGATTGACAGATTCTTATGCCTGAGTGAGCTAAATGAGTTTCCAGGTAGAGCATAAGGAAAATGAACAAAGTAGTCTTCGTGTATAGGCTCATTTACATTTTCATTTGCCGTGCCGAAACAGTCCTAACAGCAACATTGATGTTGTTTCCCCCAATTATTCATTATTACTGGCAAGGGCGTTTAACTATTCTTGCGTTCATCTCCTGGGAGCATTTGGAAATGGGATTTGATTCTGATCCTGAAATATCGTATTCATCAAAACGTTTTCGGAAGGAAGTACTTCCAAAAGCGTATCCGGTAGAGGCTACTAAGACATGACCATCGCAGTCATCCAATTAAAAACGTAACATCAACATTATGACGTTGCACCTGATTCCACCACTCCCATCTCTCGAACTTCTCCAAGCGTTTACGCGGGGTGGTTCTACCAAGGACACCCCCCCCCCCCCCATTACATAAAGTTGGATAAGGTGGGTAGGGGTGAGCCATCTCTCCTCGGATGAATAGTAGCCCCGGCCCTTACCAATGCTGTGCATTGTTAGGGGATTAACTTATCGCGTTTGCTTATTTGTTCAACAAGCACCACCTCTGGGACCCGTTCACATCCTAAATCGAAGATCGTAAAAGTGAAGACACGACCACCTTAATATCACTTGCAATGTTTAGATATGAACGCTGGTATAATAGTTTGCCATATGCTGAAATGACAAGAGCATATTGTGGTAAAAGACGCAGGATGAAACACTCCCGAACACTCTGCATTCCAGTATGGATCGATGTCGAATTAGTAAGCACACTTTACTACGACATGAATTGCAGAAGAAAACCATTGCCTGTCATTTGCGTCAACATCATGCAAGTATCATCATTGCCACCTAAATCTCATCTTAAATTCTTTTTTTTTCTCCGACCCCATGATGACATAGTCTATTAGATGTATTCACTACAAATTCACATGGATAACGTCAATTGATGTCAAATATGGTGCTATAGAAGGACTCATAGAAAAGAGATCGAAAGAATCGAAAAGCAGAAAAGCATCGAGTCGCAGAATGTACGATCAACAATCTAGGATGATTTTTGAGAAAGGAAATGGTATACAGAGAGAAATATAAGAGGAACAAGTCCTGCGGCTATGTGATCAATCAATGTTCATTCTATCATCTATTGAATAATAATAATAATATCTAATGATAGGGTCATCATCCGCATCAGGGAACGGAAGCATGATATACATATTACAGCGACGAGAGGTGTAGGTTTCACGTGTGAATGGGTGTGATTTTCTGGGAACAGCTCCCGTTGGTGGGAACAATGACAGGGGAGTGTTTTGTGATCACGTTCAAGTTAGGAAGAATGGCCTCTCTTTGGAAGACATAATCTCCTTCTACGTGACAAAAAACACACGTGCAAGCAGCCAGTAAAACGTAGTAGCTTTCAGAGTGGCATGAGGCCTTTGACGTGAGTAGAAGGTGCCTCTGTCCTGAGGGTCGCCATAACAGATGTTGGCTTTCTCGAGTAAACGCATCAGTGTGTTCTCTAAGTGATGCCATGAGTCTGTGATTATTGTACAGCATCAGTAGTAAAATACTCCGCTACTCTACTAACTGGAATACTTCACGTGGTGGCTCTGAACGGAGAAGTCTTGTCTTTATGAAAAACTGTTGACGAGGGTGGATTTTAGGTACAAACACTTGCTTGGCAGGTGTCGGAGTGGCTTTCCAACCCAACGGATTATATCATCTGCACTATTTGCACGCGAAAGCCATCGATTCTGCAGGAGAAATCCCCGGGTCCTGCCTCAAAAACTTCAGGCGTGAATTGCATCATATTTGCAAATCACATCTTAGTCGTCATAGTCGACTTCGTTTCCTTCGGTGACGTTATAGGGCCTAAAGTGTAAGATCAACTTCTGTTCTTCCAGAAAAGTTGTCAACATCTTTATCCCAAATGGAGCGGACAGTGGTACTGCCCTTGCTGATTCTTCTCAGCCTTTATGATTTGGCGGGAACGTCGAAAGCTACAAATGGTGAGTTTGTGTTTATGTTTGCAAACAAACACGTACGTTTAGACACGTTCGTGCATCCAAAAAGAAAATGTAGCCATTATGTTTCATAGCTGAAGGTTTCATGGTATGCGTTATATTTTGAGTGTATGACGTCATCTGGCTAGAGAGAGGTGTTCGACAACTATGCCAATGGAAACAAAAAAGTTTCATTTGGCGCGCTATTCGTATTTCCTCTGTGAGTTCTGTTTGACCGAGAGCTAAGGGTTCACACCTGCTGTCTTTACAAATTTATCATGCTATGAAATATTATCATTATTTTCCTTTGATAACATACAATGAGTCAATGTGAAGAGATGAGATCTCTTCTTCATCTGTCTATATTATCCTGCTTGTCTGTCTTTGGATGGTCTGATATTTTGTTTTTCTTTCTACAGTATCTTACCCTACATCTCGATATTGGCCGTTGAGATGTTAATTAATGTGCTGTATTATGTACATTGAAAATATTTTCGTCGCAGGAGAAAGTTATTCTCATTATTTTTGTTTAATTCAAGTATATTCATGGACCAGCAATGCAATAATCTATCATAAATACTCCAGTCAATGATATTTCGAATTAACTTATAGATATGTTTCCATCAGTTTGTTTATTTTCAATAGAACCATTATGGACTCCTACAAAAGGATTTGTAATAACATAAGCAAAAGCACATGCACAGAGGAAGGCGGTACAGTACAAAATCATGCCCCAAAATATACATGTACAAAAATTAATACTGAAAACAATCTTGTTATTAAATCGGGCGGAAATTTGCTTGACAAATTTATTAATCTTTTTCACCTGAGTCAGTAAGACGATTGATATTTGCATATCCAGGGCTACCTGTAAATCTAAGAAAATGCAACGATTTACACTTGATATTTGTTTGTTTGCTTGCTAGCAGGCACGCTTTGTACAATCTTTTACTCTACAAATTTTGTGTAGACTTGTTCTCGAAATCGTCTTCATGTACATGTATAGGCCTACAAATGTATACAGGGATGGCTGTAATGTTAATTGTAGTACCAGTACCAGTGAATGTGATTTGAAAAGTTCATCATCAAGTCATGCTCCTTTCTTTCCGAATGCAGGTCGTGTTTCAGGTCGACGGCCGACAAGCTCACTAAACGGTCGGCGAGGAGACATGGACGACACTTTCGCCATCCTCAATGCGAAGATGTCGGGAGCCATCGACCGACGCGTGCCCGACGACAACCGAACCCCTGGTCATCGAGAGGTGGCCCTGGCCAGCCTAGAAATCCTCTTAGCAGGAGGTAGAACCCAGCTGACCACGGCTGTACCTTCAACGGTCACCCAAGGTGAGCATAAAACCCTCTGTCAGGCTATTAATGTCATCGCTTTGTTGAATATCATAATTTCATTATATTAAAGGGATGGTATCTTGATTTTCATGTAGGTGATAGAGCTTTTAACTTTTTGCGAGATACTTAAAAACAATTTTATGAAATGTTAGAGAATACAATTCTAAGAGGTATCCAAACTTTATTTGGTGAAAATCCGTCATGAAATGGCTGAGATATCAAGAAATAAAAATAAAAAAACCAAAGTAAAACAAAGCGATCCTAATAAAAGGTGGGTCCCACATTTTATTAGGATTGCTTAGTTTTTGATCTCTCAGCCATTTCAAAACCAATTTTCATAAAAAAAAACCCACTTTGAATTCCTCTTGGAATTACACACACATCTTATATATTTAATAAAAAAAGTTTCTCATCTCACCATAAATGTTAGAAACCTGAAGTTAGGTCTCAACCAAAACTATACGATCCCTTTAATATCATAATTTTGTTGATTACCATAATTGTATTATATTGATGATAATAAAAACAGTAGTGATGATGATACCACTATTGCTTCTATTACTATTTACTACTAATTATGATGATTATGATGATAATAATAACAACACTACGACATCTAATGAACAAACATGATAATTGAAATAAACGTTATCGTTATTTTCATCAATGTTGTTGTTGCTGTTGTTGCCACCTCCGCCGCTGCTACATACAGTTTGGTTTAGAGTCATTAAGGATATATAAGAAGAAAAAGAAGAAAAAGAGCTCGAAGAAATCAAACTGCATTGTCATCGTCTTTCATATTTCACCTTTATAATTTCTGCTTCCATTTCGCCCTTCACGTTGATATTATACTGACGGGGCTTTTGTGATGTAACCAAATTGTGCCCTTCGTTTTTATCGTGTAGTTGCTACACGTTGAGATATCTTTTTCAAGTTTATTTGGTCAAATTTTGCAGAAACATTCTGCTATTTACTTGGTGTGCGCCGATCCTAGGAAACATTCTGGGCCAAATTTCTGTAAACTTCACATCAGCATTAGATATACCTGTAGATCAAACGCAGACTTCAACAAGTTTGACATCTCGAAGTGGTTATGTAAACATGTAAACCCACATCAAAGTTAGCCCCCACCCTTCCCGTATAGTACGCAAAACAAACTGCGTCATTCCTGGTAAAGGGCTATAAGGCGCTCCCTCGAATACGGGGGTAATTTCGTGTAAAGATTGTTCAAGTTCACCCACAACGGGGTTCATTGTACATATGGCATTAGGCGCACAATGGGAGGATCTGTTTATTGTCCCAGCTACATCAGGGACGACAATAGATTTAGTGAATGAAAGGGCTTACCTCACGACTGGTTGGAATTCTTCCCCGCTGGGAATGAATGGGTTGGAATAGGCGTTGGATTTAACATACAAAGGAACAGTGTTAGATCGTTGCTGTCGTATAGGACCTAAGTGCTGCAGTCTTACTGCGAAGGGCTTATGGTAAACGCGTGAGAAGCCAACGTTATGAAGACTGCAGCAGCACTCGACAAGTTCAAATACCAACCATTAACGCACGAATAGATGTTGCGCAGTCGAAATATATTGTACCTTTATGTACCAACACGCATTAATTACAAAGATCAAAATTATGTTGAATGTATTTTTTCTAGGTTTATTGGGCCAAGGTAGGAATGAATCATCGTGGTTTTAACAGGGGCAAAATGTACATTTCAATTCCAATTAAGGTTCACTTGATTCTTCTGGTAGCTACTTAATTACCAAATTGGAATAATTATGATAACAAAAAGAGGGTGTGTTTAATTACTGAAATTGAAGTGTTGCACAAAACGTAACTGAATAGTCGCGTCATACAGTTTATGCGGAAAGATTAATATAGAGACTGTAACCTCTATGAAAGCACAATACTAAAACGCTACTAAAGATAATTATGCTAAAAATGGCATCATTTTCAGAAGTTCTTTTTTTAATGGAAAGGATGACATCACCGTTGCATGCTAAGTCAATTACACTTCCCAGGTCTAGTAGTTCGTTTTACGATCTGAGAACAAGGAGTTCTTTTTTTATATGTTTATTTTTCTCATATTGAACATCGAAGGCGTGATATAACAACTATAGTTTCGCCAGATCATTGTCTAGTGTTTTTGTGAATAGGCCATGTCTTGAGCAACTGATCAATCGCAGTTTTCAATTTTTAACTACATAATGTAAGTCAAAATATCTTGAACAGCTAAACTGTTAATATTCATACATAAGTATTCCTTCTTGATTTTCCCTTGCGTAAAACAGATTACATGTATATGCTTTGATCTATTCTTGAAGAAAAATCGAATTACTGAAGATTTCATAGCAGTTTCCACATAATATTGGGATTGATTATTTATGTTTGTTTGCTAAAATTCATAGAAATCTAAAATACTAATCAATACAATCATACAGATGAAACGCTTATTGGTGTCTTTATGCACGTCAGATTATGGCTAACGTATGCAAATAATATTCTTTTTGAATTTGTCATAGTTACACATCGCCCTCTACCGCCCTGTCAGAACGGCGGGATTCGCCTGCTCGGCAGCTTCTGTTACTGCCCGTCCGCGTTCATGGGACGTTACTGCGAGATCTACCGCTTCAACAGCAGTTGCGGCAGAATTCCACACGGGGGCTGGACCTACATCAACTGTAACAGCTGCCACTGTGTTGCCGGTGTGCTGCGGTGTCAACCGCATCGGTTACCCGGTTGTGGTGAGTCCCGCTATCTTTTCCTTTTCTTTTCTAAGATTTTGTGTCGCTCAGAAAGAAAGGAGGTACATTGTAGATTATTGTCATTTTATTGTTACATTCATTTCTACATTGTAATTCTTGTTATAAATCTCCGTGCACACCTTTGGAAAAATATCTACGGATTAATTATCAATTTTCAGGCCAAGAATTCACGACTGAACAATATTATATCTGTGTTTAGTCCTTTCCGACGTATATCACACACAAGTGTGTGAAGATATTGCTCAAGTTCTGGAAGTCAATATTTACACAGCATGATTAGTATTGTTGAGATTGAATGTTTATAAGCCGCCCACCCCATGAAATTATAGAGAATACAAAACAAAGCAAAACAAAAACACTTTCTCGTGTGCAAAGACAAACCATCATAGGCAAAATTCGTTAGCACAATTCAGTGGAAAGCTGCACTCTCGTTGGATAATATTTTGCATTATTTTCTGGGACAAATTAGTGATAATAACTAACGAATGTCATTCTGTTTCCAATTAATCTTATCTTGTTGCAGCATCAACGGGTTTACCCATCATCCCCTCAACCACGCCGTCAAAGTCCAAACCACGAGTCAATGACGAAGACGTGTCATTCGTGATCGCAGCGGGATCGGACGACAGCAACAGCGCCACCACGAGAGCACCCAGCGCCAGTTTTGTTTTCGTCTGTCTGACGTCACTGCATCTCCTCTATCGATGCCTTCTCAGGGCAACTTTGAGATAACGCCAACTCGGTTTTTGTTTTTGTATTTGCTTTTGTTTTTGCTGGACAATCGAACTATTCATCAATGTGAGAGCCACCGTCCAATGTACATAATATCAAAGATGCGTTCTATATTTTCATCATCATCATCATCATCATCAGACTCGAGTGTCGTCATCTTCTTTTTGTAGACTGACTTATCTTGACTTGTCTTGTCTTGCCAATTTGCTGATAACCAGATGCGTTTTCGAGTCAATCATTGAAAGCAATGCTCGATGTTTGGACTGTGGCATGATTTATTATGTTTTAAATCAGTTTACGTTAAGTGTACTCTGTCGTTTGCTGAGCGAGAGGAGTTGAAGACTTCGCGATATTTCCTTGGCGGGTAAATGTGAAATGTGTATTTTAGCGCTGTAATTGTGGACGCCCTTACAGGGATTCGCGAAACACAACATGATGTTGTTATCAGCTCTGGAGATGGATGTTGAATAGCGCCCTCTTGTGCCTGGCCGTGAATATGTGAGAACAGTCGTTAGCAAGACAGCTGCTTTTCAGCGCATGCATTTCATACTCGTGTCTCACCGACATTTCCTTTGTACTTTGGTTTATATTTTCAAAGCAACGTACGTCGACTTGGACAAGAAGCATGAATATGTGACTATGCAAATGTTGCATGCTGATGGCTTCAACAATATTGTTGCTTTTTAGGGAGTGCAAAATATACATGTACACTTGAAGTTTTTGATACCTTGCATTACATATCGAACTGATATTTGAAATTTCTACGTTATGCATAATGCCATGCCCGAGTTGCAGCACTGATACAGGTAGATCTTATTGTTTAAGATATCGTATAGAGAGGAACAGAAATGGGAAGTGATATTCTGATGATCTTTTACTGAAGACGATACGGAGTACAGATATCTTTTTTCCCACAATCTCCCCTACTGATTGTATTGGAATAACGTTACAAATTCATCTTTCAATTTATCGCATTAAATTATCATCAAAATTTTATTGGCAGTTGTGCAGAGACATGACCCGACCTGCACGTATTCAGAGTGACTTTACTAAATTGAACACTTTACCGCCACCCCCCCCCCTAATAAAAGTGAAAACAAAAAAATTCTGTCATCGATCATCGAAGATTTGGCATTTTTATGGCTTTTGCCTTTACACAAATGATGTTAATAAAAGAATACAGTGTAGCCCTATGTCAGGGCTACTACCAACATTGTATCAAAATTGCATATATTGGAGAAATTTTACATCCTAACAACTTGATTCGTATGACTCTACTTATTCTAAATAGTGAGTTTTATTTTTGGCGGATGTAACTTATTAACAAGATTGACTGGTACACTGACAAAGTGTTAGGAATAAAGAGACAAATAAGGGGCTTCCGAAATTATGCCATTGCATACCCACCAAGACTTCCATTGATTAGATACTATCTGATAATTCGTTTATTCACTTTTATATTTTGTAATGTGTATTTTTGTTTGGTGAACTACGTACATGTAACTGAATTAAGTGCATTTTTTTTTTAATTTGCTTTTAACAGTGCTTGGTTGGAAATATCGGTTTCAAACACATGAATTCTTTTGTTAAAAGTAACAGCAAGACCTAATAGTGCTTATAATTTTGCAAAACTTTTTTTTGACACAGATATAAAAAAAAATAAAATTGATGATTAGCAGTTACTGTCATTTCTCCGAATATGGCAACTACCTTCATTTTGGCATTGTTTTTTGAACTTAACGGTATTAGTATTATGCATTTCCCCTTATAACAGATCAAGAATAAATTTTTCCTCGACGTGATATGCTTTTACGCACCTTGTGATGATCTTGTTTTTGTGTTTGGTTGTTTGATTGATTGATTGATTTCTGACCGACTTCTGTCTGTATATGGACTACAATGTATCAGCTGCAAGGAAGCTGTTCAGCGTGTCACTGACTCATATGTGTCTTCTTTACTGAATTATTTTGTCCTAATAATCGTAACCTAAAAATATCCTTTTCACAAGACGAAATTTGATGGATATATACACCGAATTAGCAAATACAACGATCGACAAAAATGGTAAAATGTAACAGTCGAAAGATATTCTGTAGGTAATGAAAGAACAAAGAGAGAAAATGAACGATGTGACATTGACCAAGCAAATACTATAAGTTATATAGTTTACATAATACAGATCCGCGGGAGTGTCGTTAGAGGTAAATTAATCATAGAGTGAGCATAACATTGGAGCCTAATACACATAAAGAACACTTGCTACTATTATTTATTATTCCATTTCCATCACTACGACAGCACACCTCGTCCTGAGATAGTCAATAACTCAGCTGTGCCGCTTGAAACATGCATTAATGTCAAATGCAAACTAAAGATGATGTTGGTGAAAGATGGTATCACATATCATGATACATTTAATGTAATGCATAATAACTAACAAAACAAGGTCAATACACAAATTCGCTACAAGTTCTCTCTCTCTCTCTCTCTGAGTGGTACGTGTGCGCTCTGTGTGTGTATGTGTATGTGGAGGATGTTTGTTTGTTGCCACACGCAAAGAAAAAAAAAGGTTTAACTTATTGCACCTTTCAGACAATAACGGTGCAAAGTTGCACCTTTACAGGCGCTCCAATCGTAAAACTGGTCTGAAACGTGCAAAGTTGCTCCCTTTTGAAGGTACTTCCAGCGTTACAATGGTAAAGGTGCAAAGTTGACCCTATTTCTGTGAGAGTGACATTGGTTAGAATTTTATCATTTACTTGTAAGAGCAAGATGTACGTGACTTAATTCATTCAATCGTTTCATGTCTGCCACGTGATTTGATCAACAAACTCTCTGTGCATCTCTTTAGGTCCAGAGCAATAGTTCTGCTATTGTACGGTACTTATCTACATAGTCAAGCATTAGCAGTCACGCGTAACATAATTACATTGTGCTGTGAGGTCGAGTTGAAAAAAACAAAATCACTATAACTTAACCAAGAATTTCTTCATTTCATATCCATCATCACAAACTTTGTCGGTCTTTCTGCGGAGGTGGCTAACAATTCATGAGAAAAGAAGCTGGCAAAAAAAAAAATGCAAATGTCAAGGTTCATTGTCACCTAAGAGGAAACCCAATATAACATCAGTTCTTATCTTTATGCTCTTGCTCTCTGGTTCAATATTGATTCATGCTTATGTTGCTGTACTTGTCTTTCGTTCGTTACATAAAACTTCTCTTCACTGCAACTGTAGCTTGCTGATCCCTTATAATCGTGTCGTTTAATTCTAGGAGCCTTGGGTCTTTAATCTCATCTTTACTCGCTGTGTCACAATCGCATAATTCTTGAGGTGATTCATCATTTCTATATGCTTGGTCCATTACTATGGAATAAACTCCAACAAGACATTCGCAATCTTCCCCCTCTTTGAAACTTCGAGATTTCACTAAAAACCTGGTTATTGAGACAAGCAGTTTTGTAAATATTTTCTCCATCTCTTTTCTTATAGCGCTCTTTATACACATTCGTTATCTGCCCTTCTCTGTGCAATGACCATCTATTCATGATAGTTACCATGGCATTACAAGTGTTGTTATGATCAGATGAAGAAGAAGAAGAAGAAGAAGAAGAAGAAGAAGAAGAAGAAGAAGAAGAAGAAGAAGAAGAAGAAGAAGAAGAAGAAGAAGACGAAGAAGGAGAAGAAGAAGAAGAAGATGATCATCATCATTATTATAATTTTATGTAGACCTAAACATGAACATGATATTCTAGTTGGTGTGTGGAAAATGAGAATGCAAGAGGTATTTTGAAATAAAGATTGAAAACCGAACTTTCAATAATCATAACTTTAGTATGCTGGAACAAACCCGGGTCCAAGAGTTAGACCATCTGATTTGCATTTAAAAAAAAAATCCGCAAGAACGTCTCCTACATTCACGCGATCCATTATATTTCAAGTTTACAAGCTGCCAAAAAGACGAAGTAGTCTTATCTTTACTGCAATTAGATCAATGATTATATCTTGGACAGAGTCTGATTAACAAAAAGTCTTTTTTTTTCTGGGGGGGGGGGGGGGGGGCTCTGCTATAACGTCTAAAAATCCATAAGCAGCAGATTGATTTGTCCAACATGCTGTTATCTCATTTCAGCCTATCTGGCGTTCTTGACGTAATCCTATCGAATAATATGCAAGTCTTAAATGCCATGGATTTAAAGGGTGTGTACAGTTCTGGTCGAGGTGAAGATTTAGCTTTTAACGTTTTGTGAGATATTCAGAAACCACTCTATGAGATGTCAAAGAGCATGCAGTTATAAGGGGGTATCAAAAGTTTATTCGATGAAAATCGGTTTTGAAGTGGCTGAGATATCCAAAAACAAAGTGAAACAAAGAGATACTAATAAAGTTGGGGCATGTCGCCTTTTATTATTAGCACTTTTTTGGATATCTCAGCCATTTGAAAACCAATTTTCATCAAATAAACGTTGAATCCTTCTTAAAATTACATGCTCTTGCATATTTCATAAGAGGCTTTTCATTATCTCATTTAGGAATGTTCAAAACATGAATCACTACCTCAACCAGTACTGTACAGTCCCTTTAAGT